>MEHQ01002238.1:30018-55476 GCA_008828725.1 Saccharina japonica | reverse complement strand
CCCCCCCCCCCCCCCGCTTGCCATTGTAGGGATGCGAGGGTCTATGGTCATACGCCTACGGCCATGCATGAAAATGAAGTACACCCCCCCGCGCGCTTGCCTCCACTACTCGCGTCCATACTGGCAGGCGCGGCTGGCGAAGGAGCTTGCCGAGTGCACTTTCGCCCCGACTTTGGTTGCGAAGCACGTGAGCGGCCACAAGGATGTCGCGGCGGATGGGGAGGGAGGGGCCAGTCCTGGGGGGAAGGTTGAGTCTGTGCACGAGCGCCTCTACAACACGAGGGGGAGGGCTGAGGTGTGATGCACAGCTGGGGTAGGGGTAGTAGTAGTAGTACTAGTGGAGGAGGAGGAGGAGGAAGAGAAGTAGTAGTAGTAGCAGTACTTCATTAGCAGTGTTTGTAGTACAGGTGGTAGTGGTAAGCAATAGCAGTAGCACTACTGTAGCAGTAGCAACAGTATAACTCGTAAACGTTTTTGTGTTTGTTGGGAAAAAAAACAGAACCATAGCCATCGACGAGTGGTCAACTATTAAAATCAGGAAAATACATATACCAGGCACAAATCGTACGTACCTGCAATCCAACTAACTCTCTCTTCCCCCTTCTCCTTGCGCCCCCTTGCTAGACTACCCCCACCCCCCCCCCCCCCTCCCCCCCCCCCACCCCCCCCCCCTCCCCCCCCCCGGAGGGGGGGGGGGGGGGGGGGGAGGGGAGGAGGTGCATGGCATCGAACGCATGAAAGCTTTGTACAAAGATGGCTTGCAGAAACAGGCGAGCCGCTGTTTTCCTTCCTTCTCGTAAACCCCCGCTCTCTGGACCTGATAGGCTTTGACGCCCAATATGCTCGAAACACATTTTCGCTTGAAACAAATAAACTTTTTCCGTGATTTTCTCGCCATACTACGGTATGTTTTATTTTATTTTATAGATTTTAGAGTACCTTCGAGTATCTATGCGGGTTTGGGGTGAACTCGCAAAAACAAAATTGGGCATTTTGGTGTAAATTGTGCGAATTTTGCCTAACTCGCAGAAAATGTCGATTTTATTCGCTCGTTGGGTCAAAGCCTAGGAACTTCACCCGCGCGTTTAGGGACAACACATTAGGAAATAGTGTGGGAAAACTTCCCCGCCCGCTCAACTAACAAAACGCCATATTTACCACCAGAAAACCTTAACTGCACCCACGCCTTTCGGGAGAAACTACTCGGAAATAGTGTGGGATCGTTTTTGCAGTAGTCCTCTCTGCCCCCTCCCTTAGCAAAACGCCAATTTACCACTAAAAAAACTGAAACCCCGTTTAGAGCTGCATCCACGCTTTTGGGGACAAATTACTCGGAATTAGTGTGGGACACGCTTTGCGGTAGTAAAAAGAGGCTTAGGAGGCTTTGATCCATTACTCTCGCACCTTGGTTTTGCTCAGATGGGTCTATTCACCCGGAGGAGTTTCACGGGTGCGCGGGTACGCGGTTACGCAGCTATGCGGCTACGTGGTTACGTAGTTACGCGGTTACGTAGTTACGCGGTTGCGTAGTTACGCGATTACGTAGTTACGCGGTTACGTAGCTACGTAGTTACGCGGTTATGCAGTTACGCAATTACCCGGTTACGCAGTCACGCAGTTATGCGGTTACGCAGCGAAGCAGTTACGCACTCGCTCATTCACGCGGTCATGCAGTTACGTGGTTACGCAGTTACGTGGTCACACGGTTACGCGGCTATGCGATTATGCGGTTACGTGGTTATGGGTTACGTGTTTACGTAGTGGCGGAGCTACACGGTGAGTTCACCGTATATCCGTTTCCACCCCGCCCCCCCGTGCCTTGTCGGTGAAAACCCAACGTGCTCCGTCTCGGCTTCATAGGGGTGTGATGGCTTATGGCCATACGACTACGACCATGCATGACATGAGTACACCCCCCCCTCCCCCCCCCCCCCCTCACCGAAAAAAACAGGACATAATACCGACGGGTTCGATTTACCGACGAGCGGTTGAAGCATCACACATAACGCACCTTTCGCCGTTGTTTCGCCCCCCCCTCCCCCCCCTATAAGTATGTGATATATTTATAGGTTGGGTTGGCGTCGGTTGGCAACGACGCTGTAAAACACGCCCCTCACTGCGTGAGCTAGACAACCAGGGTACCGTTTTTTTTTAGGGGGGGGGTTGGCGGTCACCAATGCTGGCGGTCTTGTTAGATAATTTGTGCGGGGTGGAGAACCTTTGCTCCGCACAAGGGGAATGATCGTATCACGTAGTGTGTATATGGTAAGGCACCCGCGAGGCAGTTACATAGTGCTCCCACTGCTGTCTCAGGAAGTGGCCGCACCATAAATTAAATTAACTCATTGAAGCTGTCGTCCATATGCAAGTCCGCGTCACAGGCGGTTCTTAGCAGGATGCAGCTTACCCTCCATGCGACTCGCCCAACAACTCACGGCGCTTCGCGCTTGATGCAAGCAATGTCTGCCTGGTTGGTGAAAAGCCAACGTGCTCCGTCCCGGCATCGTAGGGATGCGAGGGTCTATGGTCATACGACTACGGCCGCGCACGACATGAGTACACCCCCCCCCCCCCCCCACCCCAGTCCACCCCACCTCCCCTCTCCACCCCAAACTTTTCACGCAGGAATGCACACCAACGCTGTCGATGCGCGGCGAGCCATGGCTCTCGTCGAGCAGGCCGAAGCCGACGGAGGTCTCGACGGTTACACGCCAACCGCAACATCGCTGTCGGCTGAGGCCGCCGCCGCCGTCCCCTCCACCCATCACGTGCTCCTGCCCCTCGCCGCTCTCCACCCTGCCTCCTCTTCTTCCCTCTCACTCTTACCTCCTCTCTTCCTGCCTCCTCGCTCCTTCTCCTCCTCCTCTCCTCCTTCTCCTCCTCCTCTCCTCCTTCTCCGCTCCTGTTGTGCCCGCTTTTTGTTCGCCTTTTTTTAAAAATGGGGTTCTGCTTGTTGTCTGTTTTGAGACTTCTGCAGGCGGCCAGGTCTAAGTCTCCGAGGAACGCTGAGGCCGTGTTTCGCCGTCGCGACGAGGAGAAAGAGATGGAGCACTGCACCTTCCAGCCCAACGTGGTCTCCACATCCCGCAGGTGAAGCTGTCGCTGTGTCTGCGGATGATGTTGGTGTTTGTGTTGTTGGTGTTGGTACTAGTGTTGGTGTTGGTGTTGGTGTTGGTGTTGGTGTTGTTGGTGTTGGTGTTGGTGTTGGTGTTGGTATTAGTGTTGGTATTAGTGTTGGTATTAGTGTTGGTATTAGTGTTGGTGTTGGTGTTGATGTTGGTGTTGGTGTTGGTGTTGGTGTTGGTGTCGGTGTTGGTGGTGGTGGTGGTGGTGGTGTTGGGCATGTACGATTAATATACAGGCCCTGCACAATACCTCATAACGGCGGCTTATGATCTAGATAATCTTTCTTTAGATGACTATCTGGTCTATCTGTCTAACGTGTGCAGGTATTTTAAATAGTGTAAGTTTCTTACGTTTCGTGAAAAAAATCGAGGCAGATTTTTTTTTCGAAGTGCCAATTTCTGAAGTGCAATGTCGCGTAATGCTTGTTGCTGTACCGCATCGTTTCTATCCCCCCTCCCCGGCATTGTAGGGATGCGAGGGTCTATGGTCATACGACTACGGCCGTGCATAACATGAGTACACCCCCCCCCCGCCCTCCCAAGTGCCTGAACCTCTCCTCTTCCTCTCTCTCACATCATGCTGACGAAGCAATTTATGTCCCCTCAAGTACCTGCACCTATCCTCTCCTCTCTCTCTCGCTTCGTGCTTGTATTGACTCCCCCCCCCCCTTTTATTTTTGTTTTTCACAGCAAAATTATGGGAGCATCGCGCAGCTCTCCTTCACAGCATATTGATTTCTCTCTCCCCCCCCCKCCCCCCTTTGTGTTTTTTATTGTGTACAGAAAAAAGAAGGGAGAATCGCGCAGCAAATCGCCGTTCGAGAGCCTGTACGCTCAGCGCGGAGACGCGGCATCGAAGAGGGAGCACGTTCGCCAGGTAAATAACAAAATCAGTAGTGCCAGTCTCTCGATAGTACTGGTGTACACAGTACAGCATGCGCTATACAGTTAATAAGACGCGTGCTACGGTAGAGGTAGCACTTTTTGGTTGAATCGTTTTCTGAACGATCGGGCTCCTTAACCCAAATTCGTCGGACTTTTCATTTTTGTGACGAATAATTTTTCAAAGTATACTTCGGTCATGAGATTTCTTATCCGGCAGCACTTTAATTTTCCTCCAAAATCATTTTTTTCGGTGAGGTATGACGCTCCCTAGGTGAAGAGCTCACAGAAAAAACTTGGTGCACCTCTATCGTAGCATGCGTCATAATACCGGCACTATTATAGCGGCAACCGGCACTACGAGTACTCCGCACACTGCCACACTGGTTAATCCCATCTGTGTAATGTTACGGGCTTGGAAGGCCGGTAATTACCTCAGGATAGGTAATTGGTCCGTTAAAGGCCGGTAATTACCTCAGGATAGGTAATTGGTCGGTTTTCGTAATTGTTTGGATGGCATTCGTATTCGAGATAATTTTGAAAGAATGGAAGGGCGATGATGCCCTCCCACGCCAGATGCCACCTCGGCTCTGGGATAATAAAGTTATTTATTTCCCGCGCTTGATTCTACGAGAAGCTGAGCAACACCAAGGACGTGCTTAATAGACACACCTGAAGGGGGGATACTCTGTGTCTCACTCAATCACCTAACATCGGTGCCAAGCGATCCCACGGACACTATGGCGGGCAACCGGCACTACTCAACCGGCCCCTATAGAGGGACCACTACCCCTATCGAAACACGCCTCCTTACTGTGCAAAGCGATTTCACAGGCACTATAGCAGGCATCCGGCACTACTCAACCGGCACGATAGAGGGACCACTACCCCTATCGAAGCACACCTCCTTACTGTGCAAAGCGATTTCACAGGCACTATAGCGGGCATCCGGCACTAATCAACCGGCACTATAGAGGGACCACTACCCCCTATCGAAGCATGCCTCCTTACTGTGCAAAGAMKTTTCACAGGCACTATAGCGGGCAGCCGGCACTACTCAACCGGCACTATAGAGGGACCACTACCCCCTATCGAAGCATGCCTCCTTACTATGCAAAGAGATTTCACAGGCACTATAGCGGGCAGCCGGCACTACTCAACCGGCACTATAGAGGGACCACTGCCCCTATCGAAGCATGCATTCTTATTGTGCAAAGCGATTTCACAGGCACTATAGCGGGCAGCCGGCACTACTCAACCGGCACTATAGAGGGACCACTACCCCCTATCGAAGCATGCCTCCTTACTGTGCAAAGAGATTTATAGAGGGACCACTACCCCCTATCGAAGCATGCCTCCTTACTGTGCAAAGAGATTTCACAGGCACTATAGCGGGCAGCCGGCACTACTCAACCGGCACGATAGAAGGACCACTACTGCTGTATAGTGCTACGGAAACAAAGTACAAAAATACTACGTACTCGTAGGCGGACTACATACCAAGTACGCAAGGGAGCGGTACGTACCATTACGGAGGACCGTAGTAAATAAAACCTACGGTGCAGACAAATACCTATATAGATACCTATTTTTACTAACGACATTTGGTGCTATTAACTATGCCCCCCCCGTAATACTCCGACGTTGTGAACGACTTTCCTTTGTATTTTTTGTTTTGTTTTTTGTTTTTTATTTTTTGGTGCTCTGCTCTTCTTGGAGCAGGAGGTGATGAAGGACTGCACCTTCTCGCCCGACATCAGCTCCAGCAACAACGCTGCCAGGCGCAGCCTTAGCCCGCCGAGGAGCGGACCAGTCTTCGAAGAGCTATACAAGCAAGCGGATGAGAGACGCGCCACAAGCGCCCAGGTAGGGTAATGGGTTGCGGGGGTTGGGGGGTGGGGTTTGGAGGTGAGCGCGGGTGGGGGTGGGATGGTGGGGTGGGGGAGGGAGGGGGGGGTGTGTGCTTCATTCCAAGTGCAGATGACCGTTTAGCCGTGATGACCATAGCCCCTCGCATCCCTAATCAGGGCGCCAGGACGGAGCATGTTCGGGATTTCACCGACACACCAGGCAGATAATGAAATTGCACTAGCACCAGGAGGCGCGGAAGGGAAACTGTGAAGGTGAACGAGCAATGGGAGCACTATGTGGTAACTGATAGCCGCATACTTAACCATATCACACTACGTGATGCAGATCATGTCCCCCATTGTGGCAGCAAGAGGCGTGCTCATCACGTGTGTCATTTGCCTAGCATTCGACCATTGACCCACGCATGCCGTTTTCTCGAAACGGAAGCAGGGGGTCGGGTTTAGAGGTGGGAGGAGGTGGAGACGGGGGGGGTTAGCGAGGGGTGGGGAGGGAAGGAGGTTGGGGAACTAGGGGAGGGGTGGAATGAGGGGGGGGGGGGCGCGGGGGTGAGAGAGATTTTGCGGAGTCGAAGATGCTACGATAGAGGTGAACCGTCATTTTTCTGAGCTGCTCATTCGAGGAGCTCCATAACTCACCCGAAAACCGATTTTTCAAGGAACCAAAAGTGCTACCCGACCAACAATCCCATGAGCTAAGTATAGCATGGAAAAGATGGCAACACGAGAATGAAAGTCCGACGAAATTGGGTTAAGGAGCATGATCGTTCAGAAACAAAACCAGCAAAAAGTGCTACCTCTATCGTAGCATGCGTCTTCGCGCAAGGGTAAAACGGGGGCGCGGCCGAACCGTGCTCATGGAAACCCGTGAGAGGCGGTGGTGAGGGGGGCGGGGGGGACGCCAGGGTAAATTAGGGGTGCGACCAAACGGTGGTCGCGGAAACCCTAAGTGGCTTAGTGGTTTATTCTTTATGTATACATGAACGGATAGCACGTTTCAGTTCAACTCTTTTGCTGACTACGAGGGGCTCAGTGGTTTGATCTTTATAAACGGACAGCACCGACGTCAAAAGTTATGTTCCGGGGGAGTGTGAGGAGCTCAGAAAAATAAGCCGCCACACCCCTATAAGGTGGCATTGCATTGCTAAATAAATAAGCCGCCACCCCTATAAGGTGGTATTGCATTGCTCAGAAAATAAGCCGCCACCCCTACAAGATGGCATTGCATTGCTCAGAAAATAAGAATAGCCGCCAGCGCCGCTCTATAAGGTGGGCCTTCGCATTGCTCAGAAAATAAGCCGCCACCCCTATAAGGTGGCATTGCATTGCTCAGGAAATAAGCCGTCACCCCTACAAGGTGGTATTGCTCCGGTGCGAAAGGAAGAGGGGGGAGGGGGCAGTGGTTGCTGTTTTTTCTTTTCCTTTTTTCAACTCATCGGACAGATCATCATCTAAGCAGGTACAGCAGGGCGTAAAATAGGCGTCCGGCTCGTAGTGAAATCACCGCACCACGAGGTGGAGGACGTGGTGTGGGCCCGCACCACATCGCCGAAGGCGATGTGCGGCTCCCCGCAGGGGCCCCCGGAGGGCTCCCGGAGGGCCCCCGGAGGGCGCTTTTTGTAACCATATATGCGTCAATATACTCAAAATGTGCGTCTAACCCGCTCGGTTTATCCTCTTGTATACGTGGTGCCGGCTGCCTTAGAATGTTCTGCATTTTGCAAAGAAACAAGGACAAAATTGCGGTCAAAAAGCATCAGACATATCGTCAGCAGATGTGAGGTGCTTGAATAGGCGCCACATGCCACAGTGTCCCTGGCCTGGTTTGCCTGGAACGTCTTCAGGCATAGGAAAACGGCAACAGTTTCAATCGGAATATCAAAAGAAGTAAAGTACTCTTATGCCAAAAGAGGAAACAAGACCCAAACATAGCATCTGAGACGAAATCAAGACAAAAAACCCCAATTTTGTTTTCGCCTGCGGCGAAAAACACGCCAAAACATTTTTCGGCTGCGACGCAATAGTTCCAAAACATTTTTCGCCTGTGGCGAAATAGACCCAAAAACAAAATCTCCTACGGCGAAAGAGGATCCGCACATTATTTTTCGTCTTCGCGACCCCGCATTCATACAAGCAGACGTCTTACCATCGTCGGAGGGTTATAAAAAATCGTACGCAGCATTCCCACGGAGATATAGTGCCGNCCCCCCCCCCCTTTTATTTTTGTTTTTCACAGCAAAATTATGGGAGCATCGCGCAGCTCTCCTTCACAGCATATTGATTTCTCTCTCCCCCCCCCACCCCCCTTTGTGTTTTTTATTGTGTACAGAAAAAAGAAGGGAGAATCGCGCAGCAAATCGCCGTTCGAGAGCCTGTACGCTCAGCGCGGAGACGCGGCATCGAAGAGGGAGCACGTTCGCCAGGTAAATAACAAAATCAGTAGTGCCAGTCTCTCGATAGTACTGGTGTACACAGTACAGCATGCGCTATACAGTTAATAAGACGCGTGCTACGGTAGAGGTAGCACTTTTTGGTTGAATCGTTTTCTGAACGATCGGGCTCCTTAACCCAAATTCGTCGGACTTTTCATTTTTGTGACGAATAATTTTTCAAAGTATACTTCGGTCATGAGATTTCTTATCCGGCAGCACTTTAATTTTCCTCCAAAATCATTTTTTTCGGTGAGGTATGACGCTCCCTAGGTGAAGAGCTCACAGAAAAAACTTGGTGCACCTCTATCGTAGCATGCGTCATAATACCGGCACTATTATAGCGGCAACCGGCACTACGAGTACTCCGCACACTGCCACACTGGTTAATCCCATCTGTGTAATGTTACGGGCTTGGAAGGCCGGTAATTACCTCAGGATAGGTAATTGGTCCGTTAAAGGCCGGTAATTACCTCAGGATAGGTAATTGGTCGGTTTTCGTAATTGTTTGGATGGCATTCGTATTCGAGATAATTTTGAAAGAATGGAAGGGCGATGATGCCCTCCCACGCCAGATGCCACCTCGGCTCTGGGATAATAAAGTTATTTATTTCCCGCGCTTGATTCTACGAGAAGCTGAGCAACACCAAGGACGTGCTTAATAGACACACCTGAAGGGGGGATACTCTGTGTCTCACTCAATCACCTAACATCGGTGCCAAGCGATCCCACGGACACTATGGCGGGCAACCGGCACTACTCAACCGGCCCCTATAGAGGGACCACTACCCCTATCGAAACACGCCTCCTTACTGTGCAAAGCGATTTCACAGGCACTATAGCAGGCATCCGGCACTACTCAACCGGCACGATAGAGGGACCACTACCCCTATCGAAGCACACCTCCTTACTGTGCAAAGCGATTTCACAGGCACTATAGCGGGCATCCGGCACTAATCAACCGGCACTATAGAGGGACCACTACCCCCTATCGAAGCATGCCTCCTTACTGTGCAAAGATATTTCACAGGCACTATAGCGGGCAGCCGGCACTACTCAACCGGCACTATAGAGGGACCACTACCCCCTATCGAAGCATGCCTCCTTACTATGCAAAGAGATTTCACAGGCACTATAGCGGGCAGCCGGCACTACTCAACCGGCACTATAGAGGGACCACTGCCCCTATCGAAGCATGCATTCTTATTGTGCAAAGCGATTTCACAGGCACTATAGCGGGCAGCCGGCACTACTCAACCGGCACTATAGAGGGACCACTACCCCCTATCGAAGCATGCCTCCTTACTGTGCAAAGAGATTTCATAGGCACTATAGCGGGCAGCCGGCACTACTCAACCGGCACTATAGAAGGACCACTACCCCCTATCGAAGCATGCCTCCTTCCTGTGCAAAGAGATTTATAGAGGGACCACTACCCCCTATCGAAGCATGCCTCCTTACTGTGCAAAGAGATTTCACAGGCACTATAGCGGGCAGCCGGCACTACTCAACCGGCACTATAGAAGGACCACTACTGCTGTATAGTGCTACGGAAACGAAGTACAAAAATACTACGTACTCGTAGGCGGACTACATACCAAGTACGCAAGGGAGCGGTACGTACCATTACGGAGGACCGTAGTAAATAAAACCTACGGTGCAGACAAATACCTATATAGATACCTATTTTTACTAACGATATTTGGTGCTATTAACTATGGTCGACCGTAATACCCCGATGTTGTGAACGACTTTCCTTTGTATTTTCGTTTTCGTTTTCGTTTTTTTTTTTTTTTTTGGTGCTCTGCTCTTCTTGGAGCAGGAGGTGATGAAGGACTGCACCTTCTCGCCCGACATCAGCTCCAGCAACAACGCTGCCAGGCGCAGCCTTAGCCCGCCGAGGAGCGGACCAGTCTTCGAAGAGCTATACAAGCAAGCGGATGAGAGACGCGCCACAAGCGCCCAGGTAAGGGTATGGGTTCGGGGGGGTTGGGGGGTGGGGGTTTGGAGGGGAGGGGTGGGGGAAGGAGGAGGGGGGTGCTGGTTCATTTCCATGCATGACCGTAGCCGTATGACCATAGACCCTCGCATCCCTACAGCGCCAGGACGGAGCATGTCGGGATTTCACCGACCAGGCAGATGATATTGCTAGCACCAAGCGCGAAGCGAAACGTGAGGTGACAGCAATGGGAGCACTATGTAACTGCCTCGTGGGTGTGCCTTACCATATCACACTACGTGATGCAATCATTCCCCCCCTTGTGCAGAGCAAAGGCGTGCTCATCTGTTGTTTGCCTTAGCATTCGACCATTGACCACGCATCCTTTTCGAAACGGAGCAGGGGGGTCGGGTTTAGGAGGTGGGGAGTGTGGGGCGGGGGGGTAGAGGGGTTGGGGGAGGGGGAAGGGAGGTGGGGAGAGGAGTGGAAATGAGGGGGGGGGGGGGGGCGCGGGGTGAGAGATTTTCGGATGAATGCTACGATAGAGGTGAACCGTCATTTTTCTGAGCTGCTCATTCGAGGAGCTCCATAACTCACCCGAAAACCGATTTTTCAAGGAACCAAAAGTGCTACCCGACCAACAATCCCATGAGCTAAGTATAGCATGGAAAAGATGGCAACACGAGAATGAAAGTCCGACGAAATTGGGTTAAGGAGCATGATCGTTCAGAAACAAAACCAGCAAAAAGTGCTACCTCTATCGTAGCATGCGTCTTCGCGCAAGGGTAAAACGGGGGCGCGGCCGAACCGTGCTCATGGAAACCCGTGAGAGGCGGTGGTGAGGGGGGCGGGGGGGACGCCAGGGTAAATTAGGGGTGCGACCAAACGGTGGTCGCGGAAACCCTAAGTGGCTTAGTGGTTTATTCTTTATGTATACATGAACGGATAGCACGTTTCAGTTCAACTCTTTTGCTGACTACGAGGGGCTCAGTGGTTTGATCTTTATAAACGGACAGCACCGACGTCAAAAGTTATGTTCCGGGGGAGTGTGAGGAGCTCAGAAAAATAAGCCGCCACACCCCTATAAGGTGGCATTGCATTGCTAAATAAATAAGCCGCCACCCCTATAAGGTGGTATTGCATTGCTCAGAAAATAAGCCGCCACCCCTACAAGATGGCATTGCATTGCTCAGAAAATAAGCCGCCACCCCTATAAGGTGGCATTGCATTGCTCAGGAAATAAGCCGTCACCCCTACAAGGTGGTATTGCTCCGGTGCGAAAGGAAGAGGGGGGAGGGGGCAGTGGTTGCTGTTTTTTCTTTTCCTTTTTTCAACTCATCGGACAGATCATCATCTAAGCAGGTACAGCAGGGCGTAAAATAGGCGTCCGGCTCGTAGTGAAATCACCGCACCACGAGGTGGAGGACGTGGTGTGGGCCCGCACCACATCGCCGAAGGCGATGTGCGGCTCCCCGCAGGGGCCCCCGGAGGGCTCCCGGAGGGCCCCCGGAGGGCGCTTTTTGTAACCATATATGCGTCAATATACTCAAAATGTGCGTCTAACCCGCTCGGTTTATCCTCTTGTATACGTGGTGCCGGCTGCCTTAGAATGTTCTGCATTTTGCAAAGAAACAAGGACAAAATTGCGGTCAAAAAGCATCAGACATATCGTCAGCAGATGTGAGGTGCTTGAATAGGCGCCACATGCCACAGTGTCCCTGGCCTGGTTTGCCTGGAACGTCTTCAGGCATAGGAAAACGGCAACAGTTTCAATCGGAATATCAAAAGAAGTAAAGTACTCTTATGCCAAAAGAGGAAACAAGACCCAAACATAGCATCTGAGACGAAATCAAGACAAAAAACCCCAATTTTGTTTTCGCCTGCGGCGAAAAACACGCCAAAACATTTTTCGGCTGCGACGCAATAGTTCCAAAACATTTTTCGCCTGTGGCGAAATAGACCCAAAAACAAAATCTCCTACGGCGAAAGAGGATCCGCACATTATTTTTCGTCTTCGCGACCCCGCATTCATACAAGCAGACGTCTTACCATCGTCGGAGGGTTATAAAAAATCGTACGCAGCATTCCCACGGAGATATAGTGCCGGTATTGTTGGCTGGCGCATATCATACCGGCACTGTAGAGGGACCATTACCGTATGGACCACCTACAAGTAGATCCCATATCTGGCGTTACCCGATGTTGTGCGAGAAGAGCCGTATCGTGCGGACTCCACCCCGTGCAAAAAAACATGTCGGTGAACAAGAGCCAAGCGCCATATCGATCCCACCTCCCACCCGGGCAAAACATGACTCTGCAAACTATACTTGAGAATAAAATAAAATAATACCTATATATGGGTACGAACCCGAAACGTTTAGATATCGAAAGGGCGATCTGATCTAGATCGGATGCGTGGAGTATTGCTATTAGGCGATGGAAGGGATGGCATGCGATGGCAAGACCAAGCTTTTGACAAATGCGGCGCGATCACCGCCGTAGCCACCCGCAGCCATGTGTTGTGTCGTCTGCAAGGCAGCCCCTGCGCAGTACGGTATCGCTTCGGAGTCAGAACGATACGTACGGTTTTGCTCTTTTGTCGTGTGTTCAGTACGATCGGGTGGCGTATTTGTTGACAGTGCGAGGTTGAATACCTTCAGAGTTTTCGTTGTAAACTATCATTATTAAGTTTACTTCGCGACTCCGATGTTGTTATGTCATTATTAGTATAAATGAAGAACACCATCATCGTCGTCACCACCAACACAACCACCACCACCACCCCCACCACAAACGGATGGCGTCGCTCCGACCACGAAACACGTAGTAGCGACCCCCCCCACCCCCCCCCTTCCCTTCTGCCCCCCCGACTCGTCTCCACCCGCCTCCTCTTCCCCTTACTTTGTCAGAGCGCTCAGTCAGACAATTTCCCAGTCAAGACATAAAACCGAACCCTCCTTTCCCCGTCCCCACCCTACCTCTCCTCTCCCCGCCCGCCTCGCCCCCTGCCATCACCTTCCCTGTTCACACACCCTGTCCCTCGCCTCCGCCAACCCCTCTCTCGTGCTCCTCACCTCAATCCCTCTCCTGGCCTCTTTCCCTTCCCCCCCCCATCCATCCCCGACGCCGCCCTCCCTTCCCCTTCCCTTCCACCCCCCCCCCCCCTCCCATCACTCTTTCCTCCCCCCCCCCCCCCCCCCCCCCCCCCCCCCCCACTTCCTCTCTCCCTCCCTCTTTTCCCGCCTGCTAAAAACCTCCCCAGACCGCCGAGAGCCATCAGGCAAAGGAGTGCCCTTTCAAGCCGGACCTAGCCTCCTCCCACCTGCGCGCCCCCACCGCCACCAAAAAACGAACTCCCTCGAGCCTCAACCCCACCCCCGCCCCCCACCACCACAGCAGCAGCAACACACCAGGGGCGGGGTTCGGGTTTGGGTCGGGGTCGGGTGCACGCAGCCTCCGCGGCCCACGCAACAAGACCGCTAGCCCCGGAAAAGCTGACCCCGCCCCGAAAATGCCTCGCGAAAAGATGGAAACCCCCGCTGGCGCTATCGCTGGAACCGGGAGCAGGGCAGGAGTCTCCTCGTTCCCGCCCACCACGCACCCGGTGTCGCCGGAGCAGAAACCGGAAGCGCCTGGAAAGGGATATTCGGAACCGACCGAACAGGGCCATTCGGAAACGGCCGGAAAGGGTCGTTCGGAGTCACCCGGAGATGGCTACTCGGAAACGGCCGGAGAAGACTACTCGGAAACGCCCGGAAAGCGCTGTTCGGAAACACCCGGGGAAGGCCATTCGGAAGAACCCGGAGAAGGCTATTCGGAAACGGCCGGAGAAGGTTATTCGGAACCGCCCGCAGCAGGACATTCGGAAACACCCGGAGAAGACCAGGAGGAATCGCCCGAAGAAGGTATTTCGGAAACGGCAGGAGAAGGCTATTCGGAAACGACGGGAGAAGGGTATGTGGAACCTACCGAAGAGGGAAATTCGGAAACTCCCGGGGAGGGAAATTCGGAAACACCTGAAGGCAGAAGTGCGGAAACAGCCGGCGAAGGCTACGCAGAAACGCCTGGAGAGGAAGTTTCGGAAACGCGCGGAGAGGATTATTCGGCAGAGGCCGGAGAAGGCTGTTCGGAAGCGGCCGTTGAAGGCTATTCGGAAACGGTCGGAGAGGGAAATTCGGAATCGCCCGGAGAAGATCGCGCGGAAACGCCTGGAAACGATAATTCGGAGACACCCGGAGAGGGGAATTCGGAAACGCCCGGAGCGAGTCTTTCCGGAACGCCCGGAGAAAGCCGTTCGGACACACCCGGCGATGCTGATTCGGGAACACCCGGAAAAGGTCAATCCAAAATACCACGAAAAGGAAATCCCAAAACACGTGGAAAAATCACCAAAAAGAAATCGAAATAGGGTCCCCGAGCGGAAATGCCGGAAGAGGGTTGGGGGGGGGGGGGGGGGGGGGGCGTTTGAAACGGATGTCAGAAACACTGCCGCCACCGAGAGACGTTGAAAACCCTCCAAAAATCCCTACTGTATGTGGTACTTTACTGTGTGTGCTTGTGTATACTACTGCTTGCTGTAGGGGTGTCGAATTCACGAACACGTGTCACTGCTGCTGCTGCTACTGCTACTGCTGCTACTGCTGCTGCTGATACTGCTGCTGCTGCTGCTGCTGTTGTTGTACGCTCGAGACGATAAACTGAGCGCACTATGCTTATCCCGTTTCCGTCCGCTCTCGCTATGAAATCTATTATCGCCACTACTAACGCCGTTCAGGAGAAGACAACGACGGCCTCTGAGCATCCGCACGGATGATGCGCCTGCTACTCGAGGCCACACGTCCACCCACCGCGCAACATGGGTGTGGTGGAACTATTTGTGGTGGCGTTATTTATGGTGGCAGTGATTTTGGCATTTCCTGGCATTATTTTTTGTTGTGGCAATATTTATGATGACAATATTGGTGGTGGCAATATTGGTGGTGGCAATATTGGTGGTGGCAATATTGGTGGTGGCAATATTGGTGGTGGCAATATTGGTGGTAGCAATATTTTTTGTGGCTTTTGGTGGCAATATTTGTGGTGGCATTTTTTGCGGTGGCCATAAATAATCTGTGGCGGCAATATTAAGTGCAGTCAGTCAGTCAGTCAGCCAGCCGCTCTCACTTTGGGCCAAAAAAATCGTTGTATACGTACGTAAATATTATTGTATTTATTCACCCCATTCCCGGCATGGTATGTACGTAAACTATTATTGTTGTTGTGATAAGACCTTGTACCTTAATCCCACCAAACGGTTTCAAATAACTATTTACCTTGTACTATATTCGCAACATTCAGTTTCGAAGCCGGAAACCCCTTGGGAGGCATTCTGGCCGTTTACACGTATACCTTATTATCTTTTAATGATTCGTGGTTGTGGTAAATACTATGGTCGGGGTTTCTATGTAATGAGGGCCTGGAGGGATGTTTGTCGGGCACGGAGTCGACTGCACAATGTTAATATCCGCCATGTCACGTAGATATCTACCAATTTGGCTGGGGATAAAGTATTTACCTGTTTTTGGACTCTGATGTGAAGCCGGAAACCCCTTGGGAGGCGTTCTGGCCGTTTACACGTATACCTTACATTTCAATGATTCGTGGTTGCGGTAAATAACATGGTTGGGGTTTCTATGTAACGAGGGCCTGGAGGGATGTTTGTCGGGGTCGAAATCGGTCTCACAACGTTGTGATCCGCCGTGTCACGTAGATATCTACCACTTTGGCTGTGAATAGAATCCCCGTTTGTACTCTAATACCTGGTAGGAACATCAAACGAAGCTGGAAACCCCTTGGGAGGCATTCTGGCCGTTTACACATGTACCTTACCTTTCAATGATTTGTGGTTGCGGTAAATAACATGGTCGGGGTTTCTATGTAATGAGGGCAGGGAGAGATGTTTGTCGGGGTCGAAATCTATCTCACAACGTTGTGATCCGCCGTGTCACGTAGATATCTACCACTTTGGCTAGGGATAAAGTATATTTACCCGTTTGTATTTTGATACCTGGTAGGAACATCAAACGAAGCTGGAAACCCCTTGGGAGGCATTATGGCCGTTTACACGTATACCTTACCTTTCAATGATTCGTGGTTGGTTGTGGTATGGTCGGGGTTTCTATGTGATGAGGGCCTGGAGGGATGTTTGTCGGGGTCGAAATCGATCTCACAACGTTGTGATCTGCCATGTCACGTAGATATTACCACTTTGGCTGGGGATTATAGTTTTCCCTCGTTTTTGGACTCTGATGTGAACATCAAACGGAGCTGGAAACCCCTTGGGAGGCGTTCTGGCCGTTTACACGTATTATACTTTACCTTTCAACGATTCGTGGTTGCGGTAAATAACATGGTCGGGGTTTCTATGTAATGAAGGCCTGGAGGGATGTTTGTCGGGGACGGAGCCGACTACACAATGTTAGTATCCGTCATGCCACGTAGATATCTACCAGTTTGGTTGGGGATAAAGTATATTCACCCGTTCTTGGACTCTGATGTGAACATCAAACAAAGCTGGAAACCCCTTGGGAGGCATTCTGGCCGTTTACACGTGTACCTTACCTTTCAATGATTCGTGGTTGGTTGTGGTATGGTCGGGGTTTCTATGTAATGAAGGCCTGGAGGGGTGTTTGTCGGGGACGAAGTCGACCACACAATGTCGTAATCCGCCATGTCACGTAGATATCTACCACTTTGGCTGTGAATGTAATACGTACACGTTTGTGCTCTGATATGAACATCAAACGGAGCTTATATGCAATCCCCGTTTGTTTACACCCTGATGTGAACATCAAACGGAGCTTACATGCAATCCCCGTTGTTTTTACTCTGATGTGAATATCAAACGGAGCTTATAGGCAATCCCCGTTTATGCTCTGATGTGAACATCAAACGGAGCTTATAGGCAATCCCCGTTTTACTTTGATATGGACATCAAACGGAGCTTATACGCAATCCCCGTTTGTTTTTGTTTGTACTCTGATGTGAATATCAAACGGGGCGCATATTCGCGGCCAGAGAGTGATGTGTAAGAATTGGACCTATACCAGGAAGGCATCTCTTGTAACCGTCCTCGCCGTGCTTATTTCTGCTCGTTTTATGATCGAGTCACGCCGGCCAGTGTGGCACGAGTATGTGTACTGTTGCGTGTTCATAATCAGAACCGACAGTGTTCCATGGAGAAGTTGGGAGGCCTGGACAAAGGCTATATGGGTGGGTGGGTGGGGGGTGGTTGGTTTCGCAAGGGGAAGAGTTCGAGATAAGACGAATGAAAGTACGTCTGTAAAAGTACAGAGCACACGTACTACACCCTGGGGGGGGGCGCCATGGGCGATGTAGAATGCCGTGTACACAAACTACTACAGTTTTAGTGAGTGGTGGATAATGCCTGGTACAGTAAAAATACCCCAACTTTTGTGTTGCCCGCCGTGTTGAGCCGGTATGTGAGGAAAGGAACTACGTACAGACAGGGCGATAGTAAAAATAAAGGGGAGGGGAGGAGCGGCATCTCATCATGTGGCCACGGCTTATCCAGGTAGCCGCTGAGCTATAGCCTGCAGAACTTGGTATACCACCGTCATGATTGCATCACCAACAATAATCGTACGAATGATCAAAGCACGAGTGATGATTTCAAACTATATCACAGAGGGATTGGGTATTTTGATTAATTTATCGCGTCATGAATAAATCACCAATACTAATCATGGCCTTACCTGTGGCGGTTCCGCACTAAAGCCAGATTTCATTTGAGGGGGGGGGGGGGGTTGCCATCCCCCCCATCAACGTCCAATTTTTACTCCACATGATTAACAAAACAAACGACTGGTTGGTGTTCGGGTTTCAACGCAATTTATTTACCGGTGCCGGTAAGGAGAATGAAAAAAAACATGCAGAGCACGAGCACATATTCCGATCAAGCTGGAATTTTGATGCGGAGTTACGTATATACGGCGCTCAGATTACACGGTTGATACAAGCCGCACATCTCGATTCCGGCGATGAAAGATAACAGCAACAACAACAACAGCGACGAAAAGCCGCCGCCGCCGCCGCCGCCGAAGAGCGAGCCGCAGAGTCGTCAGCGGGAGATTCAACATGTGTTTTTCAGTGAACTTTTTTTTTTATGCACTCAGCGGAAGACAAGGGAAGAAAAACAGGGTCACCCCGTGTAGGTAGGACAGACGGTTCTTCCAGTCCGGTTCACGGCAAGAGTCACCGCACTATGCCAACAGCTTCAGCCCCCCCCCCCCCCCCCCCCCCCCCTTCGCGCTTGGTGCAAGCAATGTCTGCCTGGTTGGTGAAAACCCAACGTGCTCCGTCCCGGCATTGTAGGGATGCGAGGGTCTATGGCCACACGACTACGGCCGTGCACTATATGAGTACACCCCCCGCCCCCCCCGTCCCTTCACGGCTTCCACGCTGCTCCTTATCATGCTTCCGCCGGTTCCCTAAATGCACAGCAAGAAACAGTCGCAAAAAAACAAACACAACAAACAAACAAACAAACGCGGGACTGCTGTGCGCGGTTCCGCCATATGTAAGCAGAAGCAGCGGCGGCGGCGGCGGCGGCGGCGGTAGAAACCTTACACGCCTCAGACAGATCATCTACAGATAGTTCATCATCTAGATCATCTAGTTCCTCACACATGCCGATGTGAGAGGCTGTGAAGGATCTGTGTAGTACAGATCCAACCCAGGAAACACGTGCTGTGTCATGCACAGATTATACCCATCCCAACCGGCAACATGAGCTAGATCATACAAGATCGGGGAGTAGATCTGCCTTCAAAGCTCTAGATCATGAAGTGGGAATGATCTATATGATCTGTATGATTTGTATGATCTGTTCGAGGTGTGAAACCTTACCGTTACGGCAAGCCAGACAGATAGCCTAACACCCAGCCCCGCGCTACCGGACGCCTTTTACCATAATTCGTGCGACCCCCAGTCCCGGCCCCCGCCCCTCCCTCCCGCCCTCCCCCTCCCAAGGAAACACACACCTTGCACCGATCAACGTGAGTCACGCTCCCTCCCCACCCCTCAACTGGTCGATGGAAACCCGACGTGCTCCATCCCGGCATTGTAGGGATGCGAGGGTCTATGGTCATACGACTACGGCTATGCATGAAAATGAAGTAAACCCCGTCCCCCTCATGCCCCCTGTGTGAGAACCGAACGAAGCGCTTGACACTAACATCAATCGCGGGGTTTCCACGAAGGCCATGCTTCGGGGGGGGGGGGTCACTCACGGAATATAACGGATACAACACGAACGGAAAAAACATCATTAGCACCCCATCTCTCCGCCTCCACCTCCCCCGTCCTTCCCTCCTCATCTCTTTCCTACAGGTATTAGGATAACCTAAGTAGCCCCTGTCCCCCCCCCCACACACACCCCTCAACATAAACGGCACGTTTCTCGGCCCTTAACCTCTCAACCATTTGCTTTAATGTGAAGAACACACACACACCTGCTTAGCAGCAGGAAAACAGTGAAGGGCCCCTTTAAACCTAACTGCCTGCTCTTTTTGCGACGAGGTGCCGCGCTGATTATTGCAAGATGATCATCAACGCGGGGTAGCAAATAGTAACCCTGGGTGAGAGCCTCCGGCTGGTCGCAGCAGCAGCAGCAGCTGTAGCACCAGAGCGGTGTCATTGCTCCCAAACTAAACGTATACGGCCCTGGTACGAATTAAGCTACGGCGCAACGTTACACCAGGAAAGTAGTTAACCCCCCCCCCCACTACGCTCCGTCTCGAAAGGGATGCGTGGTCAATGGCCAAATGACTTAAGGCAAGCAACAAATGAGTACGCACCCCCCCCCCCCCCCCCCCCCCCCCCCCCACCCCCAAACCAACTCAAAACTATTCATAGAGTAGGAATCGCTTCTCCAGAATGATTCGAGCAGAAGGGTGTATACAATCTTGCATGCCTCGAACAGACAGATCATCGATTTTCACAGCATGATCTAGATTTTTCAAGGCAGATAGATCCCTGATCTGTACGATCTGTATGATCTGTATGATCTGTATGATCTAGCTCATGTTGCCGGGGGGGGGGGGGGGGGGGGGGGAGCCATATAATCTGCATGATCTAGGCCATGTTTCCTGTATTGGATCTGTACCGTACAGATCCTGCACAAAATCTGATAACGGCAGGCTAGGATCTAGATGATCTAGATCATGATCTATCTGTAGATGATCTGTCCCACATCAGAGCCGACTCCTCCAGTGCAATCGGACCAGTTAAATCAACATCGAAATCGAAATCGAAAAATCGAGCCGATCGTTTTCTGATAAAAATCCTAACGTGGGCGCGGCAGGGGGGGGGGGGGGGGGGGGGGGGGCCCAAAAAGGCAGTCCAACAAGAGGCTAAGAAGAAGCAGGCAGAAAAGCTTTCCTGGTCTACTCCGAATTCAAGTAGTACTCTGTTCCTTAAAAAGTGAGTGGGCGCAGTCGAAAAAATTGCTATTAAGAAGAACAAGAAGAAGAAGAAGAAGCCGGCAGTGGCGACGGCGCTGCAGAAAGCTTTCCACACTGAAACCAAGTTCTCTGTCTCCCAAAATCGTGGAGACAGTCGAAAAAAACGCCTCCATACGCGAGTAAGAAGAAAAGCAGGGGAAAAAGCTTTCCGCTCTCTACGTATACACTCTGAATTAATTCAAAGTACAATACGCTGTGTCCCTTCAGAAAAAAAGGTGGGTGTGTGTGTAGTCGAAAAAAAGAGGCTATATAACCAGAAGAATAATCAAGCAGCCCGTGTTGGTGGTGGCGGTGGCGATGAAGATGACGATGACGACGACGACGACGACAGCGGCGGTGGCGGGGGGGGGGACTGCCCCTCCTGTTGCCCCGCCTCCCTTCGCCGCCTCCCCTGCTGGCGCGCGGTGAACCCAGCAAGCGCGGCTCGCATATCGCTGAGTCGCCCTTCCACCGCCCTCTCCGCCCAGTAAGCGTGGCCGTCCCCCGCGATCGATCCCGCGCCGCCGGCAAACGTCAACGCCTCCTTATAAGCCTTGGCCTCTTTCCGGCAGAGGTATCGGGCGGTGCAGTACTCGAGCTTCAGCGCGAGCGTCTGCGCCTTTTCCTCGTCCCCTTCCCCCTCCGCCGCTGCCAGCGCTTTCAGAGGCAAGGCGCACTTTTTCTTCATCCTGGCAACGGCGCGGGCTTCGCGATCGCCCGACTTTTTCGACGATTTTGGCGGGGGGGGCGTCGACTGTGGCGGTGGTGGTTTCACGTCGACGGAGGCGGCGGAAGTCGTGGGGGTAGAGGTGGAGGGAGTAGGGGTAGGGGTAGGGGTGGGGGCGGATTCTTGCCCCTGCTGTCCTGGTGCTGCTGAGTTCGGACCGTCCCTCGCGGTGGGTCTTGTGCGAACTTGTGCCCAAGTTTCCTGTGGGGTTGCGGGTGTAAGGAGGAGGGGCGGGTGGGGCGGGGGCGGGGGCGTGCTCATTGGTTGCTTGCCTTGCGTAGTAGTTTGACCATTGACGACGCATTTCTTTCGTAAAAAGTTAAATCAGTCGAAGGGTCAGACAATTCTCGAATCGACCAACAAAACCAACCCAACTAGCCAATCAAAACAATCAAATATAAAATCAACCCAAAAACATAAATCCAATCAACCAACCAACCCACACAACGGCCAAACAACCGACCCGACCCGCGGGGGAGGCAGGCGCTCAGCGCAAGGCCAGCTCGCTGCCGCTCGAAACCACATCAAACCGGCAGTCAACCGAACCCATCCAAATCACAAACCCATCCAGTTTAAAGTTATCTCACCAACGATCCCAACCCATCAATCCCATCCAATCAACGCAACTCTGCAAAAAAAAGCAGAAAACACAGTCAACCAACACAGAGATCTATCTCATCAAACCCAACCCATCAATATACCCGACCAATCACAAACCGTATTTGTTTCAGTTTTTTCTGTTTCATGAAGTCCTTCCACCTCCGTCACCTGCACCAACTGTCGCCAACTATTAATAGTCCCTCATGACGCGTGATACGATCAAAACAGTATGATACTTCCAATACTATAATACCATATTGTTTTTTAGGAGTAGCGCATATAAGTATCAGTCGGGTTGCGCGAGGATAATTTGTTGCAAGCCATGTTTCGGGTGGGACAATTGAGCTCCTCGCTTTATTACTAGGAGCTCAGAAAATGAAGGCACCACTCCTACCTATGGCATTTCCTCTTTGAAAAAACATGAAAGTTCCCACCCGATGCCCTAGGTATACAACGAATACCACGTGAAACACAAATGGGATAAGGCGTATGTCTTATAAGGCGTATGGCTTATTGGGTAGTTCCTCAGTTAAGGAGTTCCGACGATAAGGCGTGCCTTGGAAGGCATATGGCTTATTGGGTAGTTCCTCAGTTAAGGAGTTCCGACGATAAGGCATACGCCTTATAAGGCGTATGCCTTATTGGGTAGTTCCTCAGTCAAGGAGTTCCGACGATAAGGCATGCCTTATATTCGTGTGGCATATGCCGTATTGGGTATTTCCTTAGCCAAGGTGTTCCGATGATAAGGCGTATACCTTGTTGGCTAGTTCCTCACTCAAGGTGTTCCGACGGTAAGGCATGCTTTATACGGCCTATGGCTTATTGGGTAGTTCCTCAGTCAAGGTGTTCCGACGATAAAGCGTATGCCTTATTGGGTAGTTCTGCAGTCAAGGTGTTCCGACGATAAGGCACGCCTTATAAGGCATATGGCTTATTGGGTAGTTCCTTAGTCAAGGTGTTTCGACGATAAGGCGTATGCCTTATTGGGTAGTTCCTCAGTCAAGGTGTTCCGACGACAAGGCATGCCTTAAAAGGCATACGTCTTATTGGGTAGTTCCGCAGTTAAGCAGCCATAGCAGTCAGAAGTGCTTCGGGCCAAAAAATGCTTCGTACCGCTACATCGTAGCAATAAGCGTCCTTGACCCTTACCCCAACCCCGGCGGCCTCGAACTTTTCTCGGAATGAATTATGTAATTATAAGTTAGCGCGGAATACTTACTACCAACAATTTTGCCGAAGCTGGCGTCAACCCCCCCCCAAAAAAAAGCCAGATCGTGGAACACCAATCAACGATCTCTCTCCGATAAAACATAAACATAATGGTCTTGTCGCTCTGATTTACTGCTGCTGTACCGCCCATTTTTTTTCGGAAAAACTGGGTTAACCCAAGCCGTAAACACTACCAGGTACGTACGTACGATTGTGGTCTCTCTCTCTCTCTCTCTCTCTCTCTCTCTCTCTCTCTTTCTCACCCTGGATACCATGGTTGGGGAGGGCCGGAGGGGGAGCGGAGAGAAGTCGCACTTCCCCGTCAAGCGCGCCAGTGGCATCTGCACCAGCCGGTCCGTCAGGTCCCTGAAACCGTCCAACGCTGGTCTGACATCCACCTGTTGTGCGTCATGCGTCACGCATCACACAGCATGCGCTAAGCATCATGTATACAACTTACGTAACGAAATAGACACCAGGTAGTATATTTCGTATACCTGGTGCATACATATGCTCGTCCATAGGGTTAGGCATGGGTTGGGTTGGGTTTGGGTTTTCGTTTCGTTTCGTTTCGTTTACATTATTTCCTCTCTCCCTTTCCTTCCCTCCATGTCCTTCGTCCTGCTCTCCCTCTCCTTCCTTCCTATACCCCCCCCGCTCCGTCTCGAACGGGATGCATGGACAATGGTAAAAATACCAAAGCAAGAAACAAACGAGTACCCCCCCCCCCCTCACCAACACACACCGCCCAACTACCGTTGGGTTGGCGGTCGGTTGGCAACGACGCTGTAAAACACGCCTCTCACTGCGTGAGCTCGACAACCAGGGTACCGTTTTTTTTTTTTATTTTTTTTTTGGCGGTCACCCATGCTGGCGGTCTTGTTAGGTCATTTGTGCGGGGTTGATAACCTCATCTCCGCACAAGGGGAATGATCGTATCACGTAGTGTGTAATAGGTAAGGCATCCCGAGGCAGATACGAGTGATACCCATTGCTGTCTCTGGAAGTGGCCACCCCAGAAGTTAAACTTATTCATTGGACGCTGTCGCCCATATGAAAGTCCGCCTCAGAGGCGGTTCTTAGCAGGATGCAGCTCACCCCTCATGCGACTCGCCCAATACCTTAAGCACTTCGCGCTTGGTGCAAGTAATGTCTGCCTGGTTGGTGAAAACCCAACGTGCTCCGTCCCGGCATTGTAGGGATGCGAGGGTCTATGGTCATATACTACGGCCGTGCACGACATGAGTACACCCCCCCCCCCCCCCTATTACCTTCTGAGCCCACTCGGCCCCGCAGCCCTCATTCAGTTGCCCCTCGCCGACGCGATTCCTGACTTCCACGGCCAGCCCACCCCCCGCCCCCCCCCGTTCCGTCTCGAACGGAATACGTGGACAATAGTAAAATTACTAAAGCAAGAAACAAACGAGTAACCCCCGCCCCCCCCCCTGCGCCAACCCACCCCTCCCTCCCCTCTCATCTACCGAAGACACACAAACTAAACCCCCAAAACCCCGAATCCCACAAAATGCAAAACGCCAACCCAAAACCCACAACTCCAAAAAAAACAAAACCATCGCCTCGCACCTTGATGGACTTGACCACTCCCTCCGAGTGCAGCTCCGGCATCTCGTCCACATCCTCGGCCCCCTCGTCGTGGTAGTAGTCGATCACGTATCGCCGCTGCCATTACCATCGTCACCAGGATCACAAATCAGCAAAAAAAGGCGACATAGAACCGTTTCTACTTGGATTAGAGACGCCTGCAACATTTGGGCGCTCAGTGCGTTTTTTATCCATATATTACATATCGACGGAATGCTTGGATCTCACAGCTGTTGTTTTTAATTAAAATATATATATACTTGAAGTATATACTTGAAGTAAAATCTTTCCCCTTCCCCTTAAATATCTCAGCCCTTTTTCTCTCTCCCTCCTACTTATTAATAGTCGTAAGTCAGATCCGGGGTCACGAAGCATGCCCTTGTCCCCCCTCCCGGTACATATAGAAACCTTTTGCTCAGAAAGGAGAGGGGGGTTTAGTACTGTCAGCGGCCTGTGAATGACGGCGGGGGGGGGGCGTACTTATTTATTGCTTGCCTCACGTCATTTGACCATTGACCACGCATCTCTTTCGAGACAGAACGAGACAGGGGGGGGGGGGGGGGGGGGGGGGGGGT
>MEHQ01002238.1:7982-29634 GCA_008828725.1 Saccharina japonica | reverse complement strand
TACTACTACTACTACTACTACTACTACTACTACTACTACTACTACTACTACTACTACTACTACTACTACTACTACTACTACTACTACTACTGCTGCAGTAGGCTACTTCTGTACGTCTATATTGATATACCAGGTAGTACCGAGGCAGGCGATGAAACAGACAGCGCCCTCGACTCATCTTGCCCCCCCCCCCTCTCCCCCGAACACGTCACGGCGCTTCACGCTTGGTGCAAGCAATGCCTGCCTGATCCGTGAAAACCCGATGTGCTCCGTCCCGGGCATTGTAGGGATGCCATAGTCTATGGTCATACGAAAACGGCCACGCATGGCATGAATACCCCCCCCCCCCCGCGCTGCCACACGCCTCCATCTCTCACCTCGTCACCGCCCTTATCTACCACCCAGTCGTGCCTGTCGAAAGGGAGCGGGTGCCCCAGCATCATCTTCACGAGTGCTTTGGGAGTGGTGTCGTCCGGACGTCCCAGGAATCGAAGCAGCCTCGGCTCCGACCCCTCCGTTCCCTCCTCGACCTGTCCCGACCCCCTGCTTTCATTTTCAATACAAAACAAAATCGTAAAGGTGTTTTTGTTCAGGTTTGTACGGGTATGCCGGTATGATGTCATGTTTTGTTGTTCGGATGTGTGTATGTTGATACCTGGTGTGTATGTTACAAGGCAAGGCAAGGCAAGGCAAGGCAAGGCAGGGCAAGGCAAGGCAAGGCAAGGCAAGGCAAGGCAAGGCAAGGCAAGGCAAGGCAAGACAACGCAAGACGAGACGAGACGAGGCGACCACTACCACTACTGCATACAGTGGGTACCCCGAATTAAGAGCATTCGGGATTCAAGAGCGGTCAAATCGACATATATTTTTTCATCCCTTTTATTATCTTCGCCCTTTTTTTCTCTCCTTCCTATATAGTCGTAACTCAGGATCTGGGGTCACAAAGTAGTCTCCTCTCCCTCCTCCCCCACTACGGTTCGTGCCTTGCATTTTTTATCGCGAAAATACCTCAGCCCTTTTTTCCCTCGTCGACTTGCATCGAATTGTGTAGCATGTCCCGCCTATATACGAAAAAAAACTATACAGTATATATACCTTGGTATATTATATTGCCCACTACAGACAAATAACAATGTGTACGAAGTTAACCCCTTAAGAACTGGTCGCACGAACTTGGGGGACAAACCACTTGGAATTAGTGTTGGACATTTTTTTTCAGTTCTGAATGGGTTAAGAAGCGCTTGTTTTGGCTTTTTTTTTTCCGTCACAAATCGCTCTTAAGTCGGGGTACCCCCGCTACGTACGCACTTTCTCAGCTTTTCCCACTGGAGGATCTTCTTCCACGTGAACTCGTTCATGTTGTTGTGGATCGATACCACCACGTCCATGTCGTCTTCTTTCGTGTCCTCCACCTTTCCTTTACGGGAAAGCGAGTTCCTGCCCCGCCCCGACAGAGATGCGTGGGGGGGGGGGATTGGGTGGTTGGGTCGGTGGGCAGGTAGAGTAGAGAGGGTGCGTGGGGCGGGTGGGGCGGTGGTTGGGAAGGGGTGTACTCATGTACTCCTATTATGCATGGCCGTAGTCGTATGTTCATTGGGAGGGGGGGGGGGGGGTACTCGTTTGTTGTACGAGGAATGCCTTAGTCAGTTGCCAATCGGCCACGCATCCTTTTCGAGGTTGGGAGGGGGGGGGGAGGTGTACTCATGTTGTGCATGGCCCTATGGCCGTAGTCGTATGACCATAGACCCTCGCATCCCTACAATGCCGGGACTGAGCACGTTGGGTTTTCACCAACCAGACAGACGTTGGGTGGTGGTCGGGAAGGGGGGGAGGGGTGGGCGTGAAGAGGCAGAGGGTGAGCCGTGACGCGTATTTTTCCGAGTTACGAACCTTTTTCGTTTTCGTTTTCGTTTTTTTTTAAACTGTTTTGGTCCGAGTCTGATGTACGAGTACGAGTATAAGCTTTCATTTCCCTTTTCTGTTTTTCATTTTATTTTCTGTTTCTAGTCAAGTATACAACGTGCGTGCATCGACTGCCACGTGGGCGAGAATTTTTCCACCTCAGAGTCCAACCGTAGTGTCTCATATTTGGTACCGTATACAATAGACGTATCATACGAAGTACCTGGTAGCATACACCCTGGTACAAAATACCCGATACGTGTTTACTCAAATGTTCAGGGAAAGCACACAAATAAAAGGAAAACTTTAACAAACAAAATAAAAAGTTGGTGGGCGCGGTGATGCTGCTTTGTAGAAAAAAAAGGGATACACTCGTATTGCCTTGACAATAGGTTGCGGAGGCAACATACCGTACGTAGTCATCCGCATGTTTTGCCGGCACCCAAAGATCCGGGAAAGTTGGCCGCAATATTTTCGCCAGATCAATGCATTCGAAAAGGTGACTGATGTCGTGACAACAAAAAAATGGGAAAATGACCGCAGTAGACTAATGCCAGGACAATATGTCCGTCCCATGCTACATGAACATCTAAGAGTGCCGGCACAAAAAAGTTAGTAAAAATACAAGTTGTACCGGATGAACTGGTATTTACTTCTATAGCTGTTTTTTTTTTCCCTCATCACTTTTACTTTCCAACCCCCTCGTGGGAAGTTTTACCCTCAGCGTCTCAGCGCGGCCTTCCAGACAACCCTTGGCTCGTACTGGCCTCAAGTGTCTCCCCTTCTCCCGCCCGATGCTTGCATCGATTTTCATTGCGAATAGGGTTCAGCATCCTCACCGAGGGTGGCCGGAACAATCTTTTGTCGACACCCCACATAAAAAATGGTCGGAATGGAAAACAAACCGGAGCGCTGAGATTACAGGACAATTTACAAGAAACTTGACAAAAAAAAAAAAAATGGACCACGTTGTTTAGAGACCCCCTCCTGGTTATTTTACGATTCTGACATTTTTTTCATGTGAGGTGTCGAAAAAAGACTGTTCCGGGCGCCCCTGTCCTCACTGCTATTTTTTCTGCTATTTTTTCGTTTCACCTTTTATTATCGCACGTTCTTTTTTTCTCCTCCTATAGTCGTAACTCAGATCTGGGGTCACATAGCAGGTTATCCTCCCCCCTTGCCCCCTAATAGGTTGTTCCTTGCATTTTTTTTCAAAATCGCGAATCGCGTCAAATTGATATGATTCGAATACTACTGTAGCTGTATGTTCATTTACGTGATCGACTTTCATCGATTTTTGTGTGTAGTAAAAATTTGGAAAAAAAAAAAAAAAAAAAAAACAAAAACAGCTCCCACGCGGAGTTGAACCACGGACCTGCTGCTTACTAAGCAACCGCTCTAACCAACTGAGCTATGAGAGCTGACAGGATAGTATCGGTGGAGATTTTCGCTGTCCGACCCAAAATCGTAATTTTCACAGCCGCTTTTTCCTTTTTCCTCCTGGCAGCGAGGACATATTATCTGATACCTGATACCTGGTCGTGTGACGGTGTGTATAACACCCCCGGTGATAGCATTCCGGGTTTGATAGAATGTATCACCAACTGAGCTATGAGAGCTGACAGGATGATATCAGTTGGGATTTTCGCTGTCCGACCCAAAATCGTAATTTTCACAGCCGCTTTTTCCTGCTGGCAGCGAGGACATACATTGTGTTCTCCTCATACGGGGTGGGGTGTGCATCCTGCATGAGAACATATAAAACCCGTAAGTACGCGCGATCGAAGTATTACACTCAGCTAGCAAATATGAGTTTCGACGAAATCCTCGAGCTCACAGCTGTTCTTTTTTAATTTAATAAATATATGATACCTGGTATGAATACCTGGTGTACATCCATATGACAGCAGTGTTCATCACACCCCCGGTGATACTTTTTTCGAGTTTGATAGAATTATCACCGGGGTGGTACACCGTAGAGGGTGTGACATACAATATACTACGGGTAATAACGCTGGTATCGTGTGGGACTGGGGGAAAAATTGTCGATGGGATGGTACTCCGTAGGGGTGTGATAACAAGTGCGTGCAATATCATAGCAGCGGTTGCAAAGGGTTTTTGCTGCCACACTCAACGCAGGCGGGGGGGGGGGGGGGGGGGGGGGGGGGGTGTCCTCATGTTGTGCACGGCCGTAGTCATATGACCATAGACCCTCGCATCCCTACAATGCCGGGACGGAGCGCGTTGGGTTTTCACCAACCAGGCAGACATTGCTTGCACCAAGCGCGAAACGCCATGAGGTATTGGGCGAGTCGCATGGAGGGTGAGCTGCATCCTGCTAAGAACCGCCTCTGAGGCGGACTTGCATATGGACGACAGCTTCAATGAGTTAATTTAATTTCTGGTGTGGCCACTTCCGGAGACAGCAATGGGTTTTACTATGTAACTGCCTCGCGGACGCCTTACCATATTAACACTACGTGATACGACCATTCCCCTTGTGCGGAACAAAGGTTCTCCACCCCGCACAAATGATCTACTCGACCGCCAGCTTTGGTGACCGCCAAAAAAAAAATAACAAAAAAAAAACGGCACCCTGGTTGTCTAGCTCACGCAGCGAGTGGCGTGTTTTACAGCGTCGTTGCCAACCGACGCCAACCCAACCTATAAATATATCATATATTTATAGGAGGGTGGAATAATAAGGGGTGTGATAGAGAGCGGTTGCAAGGGAGAATTTCTAGGGGGTATGACTATGATCGAGCCTTGAGTCGCAGCAGTCGTCGGAGCCGCAGCGAGTTCTTTTGCCCGCTGTGATGGGCCACCCTTGCACGAGGGCTCTGTGCCTCCTCCACCTCCATGCTGTGAGTCTTCATATGCAGTGGTACTCTCGCACACCTGGCCTGCTACTGCTGCTGTGCTCTACTCGTTCGGTTGATCATGTCACGGTTTCACCCGCCGGGTGGTATTCTGGGGGTGTCATAAAGATTATGAGGCGTGATCTCAGGGGGGGGTGGTATACAAAATACAGTACTGGGCCCCGGGGAATTAATCAGATGGTCGTTTCGGACTATACAGTAATTGCCACCCGGGTGGTATTCCGTGGGGGCTGTGGCATGCAGCGTAGAGTGCAAGGACCACCGTCATACCGGGTGTACGGTACACGCCGATTCTTGACGGCGACTATTCACAACCTATGGACTGTGTAGAACTTAACCCTTTCAGAACTGCAGTCCCGTTGTGGGGACAAACCAGTCTAATTCTAAGTGATTTGTCCCCAAAACGGGACTCCAGTCCTATAAGTCCTGCCCGTGAGACATCATCAGCTATCCTTGTTCTTGTGTTACACTGGTACGAGGAAACAAGGAGAATAGCGCCAAAAAGCGCCCCCCCCCCCTCTACCTCTCGCTTTATCTCTCTATGCCTGTTGTTCCCCCCGACCAAATCAAGTCATTGGAGGCTGTTGTCCATATGCAAGTCCGCCTCACAAACGGTTCTTATAGTAGGATGCATCCAGCAAACCCTTCATGAGACTCGCCCAACATCTCACGGTGCTTCGCGCTGGGTGCGAGCAATGTCTGCCTGGTTGATGAAAACCCAACGTGCTCCGTCCCGGCATTTTGTAGGGGTGCGAGGGTCTATGGTCACACGACTACGGCCATACACGACATGAGTACACCCTCCCCACCCCCATCAGGAGTAGGAACGGTGCTCCGTCTCGAAAGGAGTGCGTGGTCAATGACCGACCGATTGAGGCAAGCAACAAATGAGTACGCCCGCCGCCCCCCCCCCCGTCCTCCCCCAGTACCGGTCTCTCTCTGCTTCTCTCACCAGAACATCTGCGGGGATGGGTACGTCCAAGTGGTCTCCTCCCCTCCCTTTGGGATCGTGCTCCTCACTCTCTCCGTCGACAGGGGCACCTGCTGCCCCGCCGCAGGCAGCTGGTTTGGGTTCACCGGCATGTTGTTACTGGGGTCTAGCCCCGCCATACTGCTGTCGTTTCCAGGCGGCTTCGGTTTGCTCTGCTTGCCCTCAGCACCATCGTCCACCCGCTGACTGTACACGTTGTATTTGTGAGGGTGCAAGTACTTGGCCGTCCGAGACCTATCCTCTTTCTTAACCGGACAGCCCGAGGCGGCTCCACCACCGCCAGTGCCTCCTCCTGCAGGAGCAGCAGCAGTTGTGGCGGCAGCGGTGGCAGCATGGGTGTCACCTCTACTCGAGGCATCGTCGACAGCAGCGGCGTTGCCTTTCGTTCCCTTGACCGGGCACCTCGCCGCAGGACTCGCGTCACTACCAGCTGTGGTCGCTTGAGGGGATGCATCACCTCCTGTTTGCTTCTGGCCGAACCCGAGCGGGCAGGTTGCGGGGTCGGATTCCTTCTTCTCCTGCGAGGAGGCCACCTGCGCCGGCAGTACGTGTGCCTCGGCTCCCGCTGGCTTTGATGCTGTGGTTCCCATGCTGGTGGTGGTGGTTTCTCGAGGAAATAGGAAAAGCGGCGGAAATAATGAGAGGGCACGTTGTGTTTCGAGCTTCTGGCTGCCCTCGATGCACTGCTTGTACTCTTGTTGGACTGCTGTGCCGTTGCTCGCCAGTGAATCTCCGTGTGCTCGATGGTTCTCCCCGCACGGGAAATTCACGCGCTACTGTCTCGAACTAACAGCACCTGCAGCCACACAGCAGACGGTCCTCTAATCGCTCCTTGTTCGTAGGTGTTGCTTTCTCGAAAGGCTCGCAGAACCGAAACGGTGTCGCCACCAAGGAGTTCCATAATTCTGCTGAACGTTCTTGTACAGGGAATTCTTGTGCCGAAATTGCGCGCACAGCCGCAGTTGGACTACGGTGTGCGGTTGTGTTGCTGCTCAGGTGCTACCTACACTGACCGACGTGCAAGGAAGCCTTCCTGCACGGCATCACCACTGTGCAGCAGAGTTCGCGAAGCACATAAGCGGAGGGATACAGCACATCGGGCTGGCTGGCCTAAAAAAAAGAAGATAATGGCGGATGGACGACTACCGCTGATAGGGTCGGGCATTTCGCTGGAGCTTTGGTGCACTGCCGAGAGCGAGCAACGCGACTACCGAGTTCGCAAGATATGCGTGGCTTCTCGGTGAGAAGGAGACACAATAGTGGCAGGGAGTGCACTCGCGTGGCTAGTGGCTAGTCGCGAACCCTTCCTAGACCCTTGCCCTTTGCATACTTTTACGAAGCTCTTGTGTGTAGCGTAGAAATCGGCCATTTTCGGCCACAAATGCGCAAATGTTTTTTTTTTTAATCGTAAAAATCGTCGAATCGTTCCCTTGATGCGGAACCTCTGGCCGGATACGCTTGGCTCACAACTCAGCTTGCTCGTCGCAGCAGCAGCAGCAGTACTGGTGTACATAGCAGCAGCACCACATTTTACTGTGCACGAATTTGACCGGCTTCTTTTTCATGTGGCGTAGCCAATTAGGGGGGCGGTTGGGGCGTACCCAGTATGCCCCACACACCCTGTGATCGAACTTCAGCAGCTGTGGGACGGGACGCTCTCTCCGTTTTGTCAGTATGTATCGACGGTGTGATCGTGCTTTGTTGAGGGTCCTAAAAATGTTCCTGCAAGCAGCCAACCCCCTGTTATGTACATCGTATATTATAAGGGACTCGCCATGGCCCTTCGTACCAGTACCTGGCAAACATTCGTAGCGGTACGAGTAGTAGGCCTGTGAATTGGCTATTTTAGGCGTTGTTGTTGCTATTACAGGTAGGTGGTAGCTGACTTGGGTCAATAAATGACTTCCGTCGAGCCACGAACGCGTGACTCGGATACATGTACTCGTACTCGTATGCAAAGTCAGGCAGGGTCGGTGTTGATGTTGATTTCCGCAGCAGCGCATCAAGCAGGAGGCAGTTTGTCCGCCAGCATTATGTACGAGTGCAGCAGGATACGAGTATATGGCCCCTCTTATAGCGGGGAGTGGGGAGCGCCTATTTGTAACCCCTAGCTGAAAAAGCCGCGAGGCACCCCCTATCCCTAAACCCTAACCCTGTCCCAAACCGTATACACCATCTCTGCCCCTGACGACGAACCATGCCCTCCGATAGCTGCATAAAGCATAGCTGCAGATTCCAACTTGAGTACCAACCACTCAATCGGTCGAACTTGTTGTATTACATCAAAGGATTATATTATGCCCTAAGCAGCTTTCCGAGGGCATGGTTCGGGGTGAGGTGTAGGGGTACGTGGGGGGTAGAGGTACGAGTGTATACGATTGGGGTTAGGGTTGGGGTTAGGGGGTGCCTCTCGGCTTTCTCAGCTAGGGGTTGTAACCCGCCGCTTACAAATAGGCGCATACCAGATGATATCGTATACAGGAACAGTAATGGTCCCTCTATAGTGCCCGTCTGGTATGTGCCACGCCAACAAAACCGGCACTAATATAGCGGCAACCGGCACTACTCCGCACACTCCCACACCGGTGAATCCTATCTGCTGTGCCAAGAAATTCCACAGGCGCTTTTTGCGGGTCGCCGGTACTACTTAACCGGCACTATTACCACTCGTACTGCTGCTGTGCTGACATATTCTGCTTGCCTCTTTGCGACGCTCTTCTTCCACTATACTTGAGGTCTTCTTTTCGGCCGCGGACTAATAATAGAGTATGGCGACCGAACAACAGCAGCAATGCCAACAAACAAAAGCGGCAGTAACAGCAGCAGCAGCAGTAGTAGCAACCGGTTCGGGAAATGTGCCCATTCCGACCTTGGTGTCGTCTGTCCGAAACATTGGTTGCAGTAGACGCAATAGCGGTAGGATGTCATATACCTGGTATCACAGCAGTAGCCGCTTGCAGTACGAGTAGACTATTGGGTACAGCAGTAGTAGCGGTTGTGTTATCGTTCCTCATTTTGATTGACCCGCTACACCTACAACCCAGAGCCAACCAATCATCACCAACCACGAACAGCCCGTGCAAACATTGCCCCGACCGACCTTGCTGTCATCTGTCAGTAATGCTGATGGTGGTACAGCATGTAGCGTTTGTGCGAGGACTATTGGATACAGCATGTAGCGTTTGTGCGAGGACTATTAACAAATCGTCCGGTAACATCTTGGATCAATGTACGGGCGTAGAACCCCTATAACCCTAACCCCAAACCCGACCACACTATTAGTGACCTGGAAATTTCCCAGAAATTTCCTGCCGGACGAAATGCTAATACGATAGGGTTGTGCTATCATTCCTCATTTTGATTGGCCCGCCACAAGTACAACCCACAGCCAACCAATCACCAACAACCACAAACAGCCCGTGAAACATTGCCCCGACCGACCTTGCTGTCGTCTGTCAGTAGTCAGTAGTCAGTAGCACTGATGGCAGTAGGTTCTCCAGCAGAAGTGCACTAACAGCAGTAGCCGCGTTGCAATGCAAATACTATTATTGGAGTCTCACAGACTACCGCAGCGTTTACGTTGTGGTTCTCACCCATCACATTGGCCCGCTATCGACCACAACCGCGACCTCTTTGAGCGCCCGCGCAAGCATGTCCCGACCGACCTTGCTGCCATCTATCTGTCAGCATCATTGAAGGCGGTAGCTACATTGATGGGGTGCATTGGTAGCAGTACGTAGTGCAGCAGCAGTACAAATGCTAGCAGTAGTAGCCGCTTCAGTAGACTACTGCTAATACAATAGCCTACTGTTGATACAATAGCGTTTCTGTGCTAACTTTTGTATAACATCGACCCTTGGCAGCAATATACATATAGTCCGTGGTCACGAACAGGCACAAGGAGTCTCGCTCGTACGTATACAAATGCGAGGATGAACTATACCTATTGCATTCCTCGTTCAGATAATCGATCCCCACTTGATCTAGATCTTTCAGGGAAGATAGATTCTTAGTCTGCATGATCTGTATGATCTAGCTCACGTTACCGCCTGGCAGCCGTGCAATCTTCATGATCTGGGATAGGTTTCCTCTGTTCGATCTGTACTATACAGATCCCGCGCAGCACCTCAGAACGGCAGGTTATGATCTAGATGATCTATCTGTAGACGCATGCTATGATAGAGGCGGAATATGTTTTTGCCTTCTAAGGGTGGTCACTTGAGGAGCTCTATACTAATACTAAGTAAAAAACTGATTTGGGAGGAAACCGCAAGTGCCTACCCGATGAACAATCCCATGATCTAAGGGCCCGTTTTAACGAAGAAGAAAAAAAATCAATTTGGATTTTTTTTTAATTCAAATCCGCTTTTCATTGGTCAACACACGCACCAGCACCAAAGATTAGGATCTTGGGGCATAAAAATTGGTGCGAGAGAGGCTGCACTCTGACCACCCCACACACATGACCCCCAGCATTTACTTTATTTACTCCAAAGATTGAATTATACTACTCTCGTTACTATCGGCCGCCTAAGACGTGATACAACGAAAACTTGCCCCACAGTGGATATCGCCCCCCCCCCACTCCCAGCACGATTTTTGAGGCCTTAAGGCGCGCCTCTCATCGCAGATTTTAGCCAGCAGGTATACCCGTGCGGGATGTGACGTCATCGTCATTGTGTTTGCGAATTACAACCGATTGATGCGATTTCAATAATGGGGAAGCGGTGCTTGCTGTGCTACAACAACTAACTGTAGTGGTGGTCATCATGAATCGACCAATTTCTAACCGGCAACTACATTTACCGCGTCATCGTTCTAACCCCTCCCCCAACCCCCCGTCATAGAAATATATGATATATTTATAGGTTGGGTTGGCGTCGATTGGCAACGACGCTGTAAAACACACCACTCGCTGCGTGAGCTAGACAACCAGGGTGCCGTTTTTTTTTGTTATATTTTTTTGGCGGTCACCAAAGCTGGCGGTCGAGTAGATCATTTGTGCGGGGTGGAGAACCTTTGCTCCGCACAAGGGGAATGGTCGTACCACGTAGTGTTAATATGGTAAGGCGTCCGCGAGGCAGTTACATAGTAAAACCCATTGCTGTCTCCGGAAGTGGCCACACCAGAAATTAAATTAACTCATTGAAGCTGTCGTCCGTATGCAAGTCCGCCTCAGAGGCGGTTCTTAGCAGGATGCAGCTCACCCTCCATGCGACTCGCCCAATACCTCACGGCGTTTCGCGCTTGGTGCAAGCAATGTCTGCCTGGTTGGTGAAAACCCAACGCGCTCCGTCCCGGCATTGTAGGGATGCGAGGGTCTATGGTCATATGACTACGGCCGTGCACGACATGAGCCCCCCCCCCCCCCCCCCCCCCCCCCCCCCCCCCCCCCCCCCCCCCCCCCCCCCCGCCCCGCGCGACCTCCGCCTCCTTCTCGATCTCCAGCATGGCGGGGATCAAGCTCGACGTCAAGTTCGGCAAGACAGAAGGGGAGGTCGAGACCGTCTCCCCCCTGGCCAAGGGCCTGGCCCTCAAAATTTGCCGCCCCCTTCCGCCGTCCGCGGCTACAGCTACCGTAACAGTGACGCAGAGCAACGCTATCCTGCGGACGCTGGCAGGGGCGAAGCCAGACTCGCTGCTGTACGGGAAGACGGACTTTGAGTCGGCGCAGGTTGGTTCGGTTTTTCGTTTGATGTTTTCATTGGCCGAGTGTATCTAGGAGCGGGGAAAATTCAGCGGTGTTCAAGGGTAGGGAGGCCAAGTCTATCTAGGGGCGGGAAAATTCAGGGGTGTTGAGGGGTATAGGGACCAAGATTACTCTTACGGGGGGGGGTATATAGTAATCATAACCAAATACAAGGGAACATCGCCGTCGGCCCAGCCGCCGGCGAGAGGAATAAGGTTAAGGCCCGCAATTACGATGCCAAGGGACAAACGCGTATCGTAAGTGGATAAACACTAGAAGAACTTGGATGTAAAATTTCAAAATATTCATCACGGCGGGGGGTACGGAGAGCGAGGCACGAGCGTCGAGAACTGACGATTTTCTGAGCTCAGGAGATAATACTAATGTTTATGAGGGTGTAAATAAATTAGGGGGGATGTATGATTTTTGGGTCCATAATGGGTTCTACTGTAAATACTATATACTCGTAGTCCATCGAAATAGGGGTACATACACATATATAGGAGCGGGGAGTTCAGGGGGTAGGAGCGGGAGGAATATTTCTAGGCATGTGAGCTGCTTGGCTGTAAAGTCGTCGACTTCGTTAATAGTTGGTCTAATATTAATAGGAGTTCCAAGTTAGTTGGGTGCTTTATATTTCGCGGGGGTTCTGCGTTTTTTTTCGGACCTGACCGGCGCCGTGTGTGACCCGACGTGCGTTTAGTGTTGGTACAAGACTCAAGTCAGATAATTTGTTTACTTTTCCATCCAACTAATCCAACTAGTCAGGTCAAGGCCACTCACAGCCCTACGGGTTATCAGACACACCTCTGATCAGATCAGATAGATCATTCCTACTTGATGATCTAGATCTTTGAGGGCAGATATATGCCTGACCTGTATGATCTGTATGATCTACAGCTCATGTTTTGCCTGACGGGAGCCGTATGTAACCTCCATGACCTACATATAGGATATATTTCCTGGGGTTGCATCTGTACTATTAATATGCTAATCCTGCAAAACCTTTCACTACGGCAGGTGATTTCGGGAACTAGATGACCTACAGATGACGATCTATCTGTAGATGGTCTGTCCTAGGTGTTATAGGTTATTAGGGGTAGAGGAGCGAGCAAGGCTACAGGAGAAGCAAACGGATGTTCCTGTACTTCTTTTTGTTTTTATGCACTCGTTTCTTAATGTACGTCAATATTAATACAGGCAGTAGGTGATGTTTTGCCCGTTCCTACCCCTAGCCTGGCCCGCTTCAACGTTACCGGTAGAAGCGAACGAGCGGGTGTAGCCTAGTTCCATGTATTTGACGCGTTCGTTTATGTATTTACATCGATGTTTAATAGCTGATGACCTCCCGTCCCCCGTCCCCCGAATCACCTGTTGGCGTTTTTTTCTCCTTCCCCTCTTTGCCCCCCCCCCGTTGTGCGAAAAGGTTGACCAATGGCTGGAGACGTGCTGGAACGAGTTCGAGGTGCCGGCGCTGGCCCTCGTGGCAGGCACGGGCAACCAGAGCGTGATCGGGGAGGCTAAGCGACACCTCCTGTCCTTCCTGGCGACGGTGAACGCGCGGCTCGCGACGAGGTGAGCTTTGCGCCTCGGTGCTCGCGCGCTTTTGCTTGCACAGCAGTTTTTTTTTCTTTTTTTTCTTGTCTGGTGCAGTTTTTCGTTTTGTGTTTGTGTTTTATATTCTCGAGGGGTTTGAGACTTTTTGCTTTGTTTCTGCTGCCTCCCCCCCCCGCCCCCCCGCGCCTTACCCTCCTGACCCCTGCCACCCGTCTGTTATCCCACGACCCCCTCTCTATTTCCGTGTCCCCTGACCCCTATCCCCCCCCATGTATCTACGAAAACGCCCCATCCTTCAACCCTCCCCCGACCCAGCACCTTCCTGGTGGGCCAGCGAGTTACCATCGCTGACGTCGCGCTCGCCTGCTCGGCGGGAGACGTCCTCGAGCCCTCAGACGGTGGCAGGGGGATGCTGGGGCCGAGAGACCTGGCGGGGATCCCGCACGTGCTCCGCTGGTACCGGACGGTCACCCACCACCGAGCCTTCTCAGCGGCAACGACGACAAGTGCTAGCGGTGGCGGCGGTAGCGTTAGCAGTGGCGGCAACGGGAAAAAGAAGCAGAAGCAGCAACAGCAGCAGCAGCAAAAGAAGAAACAGACTGCGAAGGCGCCGGCAGCAGCAGCGGGAGCAGGGGCGGGGGCGGCGGCAGCGGGGGCAGGGACGAGGGCGTTACCCTCAAGCGATGGAGGCGGTAGCGCTGCGGGGGGAGGGGGAGGGGACGCCGGGGAGCGTCCCCTGCCCATTGTCGGGGAGAGCGGAGACCTGACGTCGACCGCGTCGGTGGTGCAGGGCGCGAGGCGGCTGGACCTGGCGCCCGCGAGGTTTACGAGGAAGCGCGTCAGAGTGAGGGAGCTCTTGGCCAACGGGAGGGGGTTGGTCGGGCAGAAGGCGGTGGTGAAGGGCTGGCTGAGGACGGCGCGGGCGGCTAGCAAGGGCGCGCTGCTGTTCTTGGTGGTGGACGACGGGTCTTGCTCCGAGACGGTGCAGGTGTGTGCACCTATATAACCCTCTTGAGACTTGAGAGAGAGGAACATTTGACGATGAAAAAAATGACGGTTACAGAAACGCCCACTGCGGGGTTGGGGGGATGGTAGAAAATCGGTGTCCCGAGTTACAACGCAAGGAGTCGTAGGGCACGGGCGCAACATGGTCCTCCCTACCCGTACTGCTGTGCTGGACGCGCGTGTTGATTGTGGACGGCTGATGGCATCAAAGTGATCGTTGTTTTTGATCGGTATCCCTTATATCCCTTAAAAGGGGATCCCTTTAAAAAAACGGGTCCACTAAAAGGGGTCCCTTGAAAAGGGGGTCCATTGAAAGGGGTCCCTTAACAAGGGGGGTCCATTAAAAGGGGTCTCTTAAAAAGGGGGGTCCATTAAAAGGGGGTCCCTTAAAAAGGGGGTCCATTAAAAGGGGTCCCTTAAAAAGGGGGTCCATTAAAAGGGGGTCCCTTGAAAAGGGGGTCCCTTTAAAAGGGGGTCCCTTAAAAAGGGGGTCCATTAAAAGGGGTCCCTTAAAAAGGGGGTCCATTAAAAGGGGGTCCCTTGAAAAGGGGGTCCCTTTAAAAGGGGGTCCCTTAAAAAGGGGGTCCATTAAAAGGGGTCCCTTAAAAAGGGGGTCCATTAAAAGGGGGTCCCTTGAAAAGGGGGTCCCTTTAAAAGGGGGTCCCTTAAAAAGGGGGTCCATTAAAAGGGGTCCCTTAAAAAGGGGGTCCATTAAAAGGGGGTCCCTTGAAAAGGGGGTCCCTTTAAAAGGGGGTCCCTTAAAAAGGGGGTCCATTAAAAGGGGTCCCTTAAAAAGGGGGTCCATTAAAAGGGGGTCCCTTGAAAAGGGGGTCCCTTTAAAAGGCGGTCCCTTAAAAAGGGGGTCCATTAAAAGGGGTCCCTTAAAAAGGGGGTCCATTAAAAGGGGGTCCCTTGAAAAGGGGGTCCCTTTAAAAGGGGGTCCCTTAAAAAGGGGGTCCATTAAAAGGGGTCCCTTAAAAAGGGGGTCCATTAAAAGGGGGTCCCTTGAAAAGGGGGTCCCTTTAAAAGGGGGTCCCTTAAAAAGGGGGTCCATTAAAAGGGGTCCCTTAAAAAGGGGGTCCATTAAAAGGGGGTCCCTTGAAAAGGGGGTCCCTTTAAAAGGGGGTCCCTTAAAAAGGGGGTCCATTAAAAGGGGTCCCTTAAAAAGGGGGTCCATTAAAAGGGGGTCCCTTGAAAAGGGGGTCCCTTTAAAAGGGGGTCCCTTAAAAAGGGGGTCCATTAAAAGGGGTCCCTTAAAAAGGGGGTCCATTAAAAGGGGGTCCCTTGAAAAGGGGGTCCCTTTAAAAGGGGGTCCCTTAAAAAGGGGGTCCATTAAAAGGGGTCCCTTAAAAAGGGGGTCCATTAAAAGGGGGTCCCTTGAAAAGGGGGTCCCTTTAAAAGGGGGTCCTTACGTAAGTATTTATTTTACAACATCGCTACGTAAAAGAGTCTAGTAATGTGCGAAGTTGTACAGAGTTTTTGGGGGTACTGCTGCTGTGGTGCAAGAAAAAGACCTGGTTGTATATATTAAAAAAAAAAAAAAAAAAAACAGCTGTGAGATCGAGGATTTCGTCGAAACTCATATTTGCTAATAGTATGTATCGCCACTATGTCCCGATCTGTAGAGGACAATTAAGTGTATTACTCGTATTAATAGTAATTTATCAAAACGGTTAAAAAAAAATCGGGACAGTGGTGCTTTTTGTTGGCATTTTGGACATGAAATCGTAAACATTTATTTGTGGATGTGAAACACGTCAGTTTTGGTACCAGATATTCTTTTGTTAAGGAGTGGATGTGTTTGGTATGTTTTCGAGGTGTGCGTCGCTTCTTCGATGACGATAATGATGTTGACGATGACGTTATTGATGATGATAATGGTAACGATCCCTATGATGAAATGATTGCGGAGGCGTTGTTTAGGGAAGAGGGGGGTACGCGTGGGGCAAAAATGTCTTGACAAGACCCGTTCTGCAGTAGGTATCTCCTATCAAGAGCTACGTATGTTGCTTCCAGGGAAAACGGAGGAGCGGGGGGGGTTAGAGAGGGGGGCGAGTAGACTGCTGCGCGCGCCCACGGGGGAGGGGGGGGGGGGGGTACATGGCTTTTCAGCTTGCTTCTCGTACCCCCCCTTCTCTGCCCGCCTTCCCGCCTAATTTTCGACGCGCGCAACCGTTTTGTTTGCGCACAAACAACGCCTTACATAAGCACCTCGGAGCCCCTTACCGGACTGCTGTTTTATTTGCTTGATGCCGTGCTTCCCTTTTGGTTGGACGGACGCCCAAATAAGTTTGGACGACGGCGGCGGCGGCATGCCGTGTGTGTGTGTGTATTTTTTTGCATCCCGTGTCTACTCTCACCTCACAACGCTTAGCCAGCACACTCCTTCACCTCCCTCGCGCTTCGATTTCACCAAACGTTCACGAGACATTTCCCTTGTTTTTTTTGGGGGGGTAATAAAGCTTTCACCATGTTTTTAACCGCGTTTCACCAATGTTTCGTCACGCTTTCGTCAAGCTTTCACTATTCGCCAAACCTTGCACCAAACTTTCACAACGCTTTCGCCCAAGCTTTCACCAAGCATTCACTTCCTAAGATTTCGCCAAAGCTTTCGCCAAGCTTCCATCAAACATTTCGCCAAATCTTTCACCGATGTTTGCATCAACCTTTCTCACCAATATCCCACCATTATTTCACCAAGCTCGATGTTTCGTTGCCCTCCCGCCGTCCGTCCCCGCTCCTTTCGTTTTTCGGTAAAAACAAAAAAACGCTCAAGGTGGTCGTCTCGAAGGACGCGCCCGGCTTCGATGCGGTTTCCAGCTGCGGAGGTGTTGGCGCGTCTGTGTCGGTATCGGGCGTGGTGGTGGCCTCGAAGGGGAAGGGGCAGGAGGTTGAGATTAAGGCCGACGAAGTGGAGGTGCGTCAGGTGTCATACAGTAATGGTCCCTCTACACAGTACAGGACACCTACGTAATAAGAAAACAGGAAATCTGGGTCCAGGCTGGATTTCTTATTTGAGATACGTAGCAGGGTGATTTCTGCACTGTTTTCAAGATAACGATTCCCGAATTTGTTATTTTCATCTTAGTATCAGCCTGGCTTTCTTATTAGCCTGTTTTTTATTAGGTGTTCTGTACCGCTGTAGTGCCGGTTGCCCGCTATACGTACTGTAGTGCCTGTGGAATCAGGTGGCACGGGTGGGATTCACCAGTGTGGCAGTGTGCGGAGTAAGTAGTGCTGCCATTTTTTCATTTCAATCTGCAAAATTCGATGAAAATCGACGAGCGTTTGGGAAGGCTGAATGAACCCTCTGCGCGATAAAAACCAAGGCAAGAACCGTACGTAGTGGTGGAGGAGGGAGAGGAGCCTACTTTGTGACCCCGAAACTGAGTTACGACTAGGGAGGGAGAAAGATAGAAGTGCGAAGATAATAAATGGGATGGGAAAAAAAAAAGAAAAAGTATACTGTTCACGTATATATACTTACGTTTTGTTTTTTTGTTTTTTTAATGGTGTTCTTGTGTGTTTTTCTCCTTTCGACGGCTCTGGGTTTGCAGGTCCTTGGCTGCGTGTACGAGCCCGACGGAACCGTGGGCGCCTCGACGTATCCCCTGGCGAAGAAAGCCCACTCGCTGGAATTTCTCCGCTCGATCGCTCATCTGCGGCCGAGAACGAAGGTACCTGGTACTGGTATGATTTTTACGTATACGTATACGTACCGGTATCGTTTTTGTTACTATTAATATTACAGTAATATATACGTCACTTGTTTATCGTGTTCATCACGTATTTATCATTTAAGTAGTTCTGTTTTGTTCTGAAACTATTTTAATATATTATGGCAAATACGTCAAGTCACCTGTGAATTCATTTTCACTTTTCAGTTTTTATGCTTGTTCTCATTTTCAGTTTCAGTTTTTTCGTTCCTTCTCATGTTCGTTTTCATTCTCATTTTTCATTTTTCATTTTCATTTTCATCCCCCAATCTCATTTTCATTATCATTCTTCATTTTAACTTCAACTCTTACGATATCACGATATCAAAATCATCCGCGACGTCAAAATGAACAGATGCACTCGGCGGCCATGCGCGTGCGGCACGCCATGGCCTTCGCGACGCACAAGTTCTTCAACGACAGGGGTTTCCTATACATCCACACGCCTATCATCACCGGGGCCGACTGCGAGGGGGCAGGGGAACAATTCGGGGTTTCCACCCTGCTACCGGAGGAGGCGGAAGGAGAGGGGGAGGGCAACGGCCACCCTAGTGGGGGCGGGGGTGGGCCCCCGATGACCCCGGCGGGTCACGTTGACTACTCGAAGGTGGGAAGGGCGGAGGGGGGGCGTACTCATTTGTTGCTTACCTTAGGCATTTGACCATTGACCACGCATCCCTTTCGAGACAGAGCAGGGGGAGGAGGAAATTAAAAAAAAATCGAAAAAATCGGCTTTCGTTTGCGGCACGTGTATATTAATAGTTATGTTTGTGAAACTTTCGTATTTTTTCGAGCGTATCTCTTTGTACGAGTGACTTTTCGGCAACACGCTGAGTACGCCGACACCGGAAGCCCGCCCGGACACGCTGGTCGAGGTTTGAGCTCGATCCGAGCGCTGTAGATCGCGTGGCATACATATATATATATATACACATGATTTTTGCAGTACTTGGAAGTATCGAAGTAGTATACCCGCACCACCACCACCACCTCCAATGATAACACCACCACCCACACCCACCTCAACGCCACCACCAACAAAACACCATTTCCCGGCTTGAACATTCCAATTGCCACCACTACCGCCACTCCAACCCCCCCCTGACCACTCACGACCACCTCCCCCACCACCACCACCGCCGCCAACAGAACCCTTACCTCCACTACAACAAACATCACCAAGAACACCACCACCACCAACAGCAACATGGAAGAATATATGTTTTTAAGACGTACCCGTAACGGTTTTACACGAAACCGGCTGTAACGGTGCGAGCGACGGTTCTGGGATTTGGAGGGGGGTAGGAATGATGGATTGATGGAACAACGTGTTTGTGATACGTAACCGAATCGTTTTTACTTTTGACACAAAACCGTCTGTAACAGCAGTGCGATCAGGGTTCTGGGGTTTCGAATCGAATGAGGCAGCAGGTTGGTCAATTCCCAGCGCGACGAATACTGGTTTTCGGTTGCTACGATCAAGATGCCGACCACGGACCACCGATCTATGTTACATTTCCCTGGAGACTTGAGACACCCCCCGCCCTCAACAGGCCTTAGCCTTGTCTTGTCGTTACTATGGATGCGGGAACATACCCTGAAGACAACGCTAGACAGAAAATGACCCCCGGCGCTGTGATCCACATGCAAGAAAGTTCGCCTCACAAGCGTTTCTTGGGACCCGCCGAACACCTCACGGGGCTTCGCGCTTGGTGCTAGCAATGTCCGCCTGGTCGGTGAAAACCCGGCATGCTCCGACCCGGCATTGTAGGGGTGTGAGGATCTATGGTCATGCGACTACGGCCATGCATCACATGAGCCCCCCCCCGCTTGGTGCTATCAATGTCTGCCTGGTCAGTGAAAACCCGACATGCTCCGTCCCGGCATTGTAGGGATGCGGGGGGGTCTATGGCCATACGACTACGGCCATGCATGGAAATGAAGTACCCCCCCCCCCCACCCCCCATTAATATGCAAGTCTGCCTCACAAGCGGTTCTTAGTAGGATGCAGCTCACCCTTCATGCGACTCGCTGAACACTTCACGGCGCTTCGCGCTTGGTGCTAGCAATGTCTGCCTGGTCGATGAAAACCCGGCATGCTCCGACCCGGCATTGTAGGGGTGCGAAGGTCTGTGGTCATGTGACTACGGCCATGCATGAATATCGAGTACACCCCCCCCCCCCCCCCCCCCCCCCCCCCCGCCCCCCCCCCCCCCCCCCCCCGGCTCCCCCGCCCGCCTACCTGCATGGCTTCCATTTATCGCCCCACATTTTGTTGACGATTTTTTTTTTTTTTTTTTTTTTTTTTTCGCGTACGATCAGGACTTTTTCGCGCGGCGCACGGGCCTGACGGTTTCGGGTCAGCTAAACGTGGAAACCCACGCATGCGCCCTAGGGGACGTTTACACGTTCGGACCCACCTTCAGGGCAGAGAACAGCCACACGTCTAGGCACCTCGCGGAATTCTGGATGATCGAACCAGAGGTACGTACGAAAAATATGTCCCTCCCCCCCATGATTTTCGCGTGTGTTGTTTTTGTGTATTTTTGACGCGTACTGTAAACAGGATAAAGTAAAGTTTGTTGGACAAATTATAAATACCAGGTACAATTTTTCTTTAGAAGTATTCAAAAAGGTACATTGGATGTTCGTATTATTATTGTCATTTGTGTGTGTATTGGCGTGTGTATGCATGGCGCGTGTACGCATGGTGCATGTGCATAGTATGTGTGTGTGCGAGTATTGCTTGGCAGGTCGGCCTTCTGAGCGCGGGGTTTCCTTCATTGTGGAGGGGTGTTTGACGAGAGTAGTAGTGCGGACTTTAGGACACACCCATCCATCCTTTTTTTTTTCCCCTTTGTTCTCGTGAGGCGACTGCCGCTCTTTGACCCCTCGTTCTCTTTTTGGCCTTTCCTTTTGTGTTTCGCAGGTGGCCTTTGCCGACCTTAAGGACGACATGGACCTTGCGGAAGACTTTCTCAAGTATCTCGTCGCCTACGCCCTGGCGCACTGCCAGGTGAGCATTGAACATCAACCAATCTACGAATACACCCAACTCCATCCGTCTAACCAGTAACCAACCAACAAAAGAGCCAACCGATTTCAAGCGAAAATCTCCTTTTTTTAGGACTGGGCACTGGCTGACTCAGCCAGCAACGATTATACACTGTTTTGTGGTCAAAATCAATCAGTATACTGGATTGCAGCAGTACACTACCACTGCTGTCTCTCCTCTCTCTTCTCCCCTCCCGAAACGCTTTTCGTGGGTTTCCGTATTATAATATGGCATGTTTCATGGACGTGCGTTGTACAACACCTACTGGCGAATACGTATACTGGCCGGGTAAAATCAGTAGATGACTACTGCCAGTAGACTGCTACTGCCAGTACATACTGTGCCAGTGCCCAGCCCTACCTTTTTAAGTTTCAACACAACACCTCGTATTTTACACGAAGAATCAGGTTTTTTATACGAAGAATCACACCAAACCTGCATAGAGATGAGATTTGAGGAAAATTTGGATCTCACAGTTTTTGTGTTTTTTTTTTTTTTTTCAATACCTGGTACCACTCTTGACCCCACGTGTACTATTAATATACAAACAGTCCTTATATTTCGGGCCAGAGGCTGTGTATATGTGTATACTCGTATGATACATACTTCGTATTTGGAGCATCTGACCCTTAACAACAATTACCCTTGAACAACCAACCAATTGTGTGCGAAAACGTAACTCCTTCCCCTCCCTTTCCTTTCCTTTTGTATATTTTACGGGGGACCTATGGAGGAAATAGGGGACCTACGATAAACACCAAAACCTATATGTTTACCTATTTTTTCTTACAATATTTCGTCCTAATTACTATGGTTGCCTGTAACAGTGTTTTTTCACCCCCCCCCCCCCCCCCGACA
>MEHQ01000488.1:222516-316223 GCA_008828725.1 Saccharina japonica | reverse complement strand
CTTCCTAGCCTTCCCATCCATACACCACGCATCTATTTGCTGAAATTGCAAAACAATACATTTCAAAGTTCAAACGAGGTACGCCATTACCGCGAGGCGTTCGTCGAACCACGCTTTTCTTGCGGGACGTACCCCCCCTAACCCCCTCCCGACATCCTTCAATACAGTAGAAATCAGGGAAAAGACACGAGTTAGTTTCACTAGTAGACACCTTTTGAAACGGCGTAATATGCCGCCACATGCTGCAGGCGGTGGGCTACAGTCTAATCGAGAGACCCTATCCGTACCTTTTGAGACAGAAGAAACACGTAGCAGAGAATCCTCAGAACGTGGACAAATCGGCACCTATGGTAGATTGATTTTTGGTTTCAAAAGGTGCTGAACGCCTGTCTGTGGGAAACCCTCTAGTATATGATGTCGAAGTCGGCGGGGGGGGGGAAGGGGGGACCCCGTCTACCCATGTTCCTAGCAGCTGGTAGAGCAAAACACTCGGACCATACGGTTTCTCAGACGCGCGGTGGCCCGCGCAAGACTGCTCTGGAAGGTGGCGAGCGATGTATTTGTTCTTGGAATACACTATTTGTGCTGAGATCAGCCGTCGCCAGACCATCACGTTACACCAGATTACCGCACTGCGCTGTACAAGCAATGGCCCGCTAACGAAAACCCTCGGGGATACACCTTCTGCGAGTAACCCTCAGCACACCTCAAGCTATTAGAATTGACTGTATGTAGCGATAATTGAGTGAAAACCGCGCTCGGTTCTGGGCACGATTCCCGACCCGAATCGCTTCCGTAGCACCACCCAGAAGGAAACACCTGTACCACGCAGGAACGTTTAGATGTTTCCGCTCTCTGTATTCGGCGCTTGCTGTACCGTATGGTTGGCCGTCGAAAGGATATCGGCTCCACGATTACGATCGCCCGTCATCTTCTCGACTAGCTCTTGAAGGGTCTTGAGCGAGGGGCAGAAACATCTTCTGGCCACAGTTGCTCGGGCTAGCTCGTGGTTCTGGTTCTGATGACGTGACAGCACACGGTGCGATGGGAAATCACGGGAATGGACTAGGTTAAAAAAACTGGAGGGTTTCAAGGGGGCTGCGATACTCTGGTACCGTCTCTAACTACTACCGTACAGTAACATAAATCGAGTGCTATTGAAGTGATTCACCCATGCCAAACTATACGATCGTTTGTGATGGTATCATAGTCAGTAGCTGCATGATGTATGATTCTGCGTTGTTCTCCAGACGGTGTGCACGTGCTGCCGCTGCTGCTGTTCCGGTGTATCCCGTCCGTGTGATCGATGGAGTTTTGTATCGGTCGCAGAAATCATTTCTCGGCTCGTAAACGAAGGATTTTAGCGGTACGGTTGTGTTCGTATCGCTACACAATTTACAGGCACTCAGAAAACAAGACTCACCATGCCTATGACGCTAAGCAAACAAAATGCATACATACGTATATCGTTATCAGCGGCGAACGCTCCACTAGTTTTTATGCAATACCTTATCTATGCTGAACTTGATCACGTGTTGTGTCACCAGAAGGTTTTAAGGTTTGCTACGAGTAAGATTTTTAAGTTTCTTGTTCGGCGTGCCCGTACAGCTGCGACTGCTGTACACCATTTTGAGTGTATACCCTGTCTGATGTATTTTCCCATGTACCACTCGCATGTATGCGATTCCCTGGGAAAGTGCACACCAGGGACTGACTTGAATGCAAGTGCGCCGGCAATGCTTACTGGTGATCTTGGTACCTCAGTATTTCGTTTTGCACGGCAAGGCGGGACAAGTCAGCGTGTGCAGTACAGCATGATACCTACGTATACCAACAAGAAATGCAGGCCGAAAGTGAACATTACATTATACGCTGTCGGCAGTCATTGCACTGTAGTTCCTGTGAAACGTCCCTATTTTCATGTAAGTATACCTCAACCCGGAAACCAGTTTTCTGTGTTTCTTGTTGGGCACTACTGCGTGTGGCGTACTGTATTTATGCCCCACTGCATGGCACCACAGCACACACACACGCAAGCTACGTCACGCACCTCGGGAGGAATTCCCGGCCATATACCGTCCTCTCTCTGATAACCTGATAACACCGGGGAACAAACCCCACGGAAAAGTGGGCTTTCGAAATATATCGTCTTGATCCGTCTGTCGATAGACCTATCTCTTGTGGGTTGGCGCTCTCTCTCTATCCTGGATATTTCGCTTGCAAATTCGTCAGACATGATGTGCGCCCTTGCGTGGTACTTGCTGTACTGTAAGCATTTTTGGCGGCAGACTTCGAGTGCGCGTTATTTCGTTCCGCTGTCCCGCAGCGTTTTGACGCCCATAACGAGAGGGATATGTACGGTTCTAAAATAGGATGGCCGTTCGACGAAGAGCGGGTTGGTACAAGTTTCGTTGTGGTAGCCGAAACCACGTATGGCTGTCAATCACTGACGTTACCATAGGCAGCCGAAGTGCTCACGTGCTGACAATGAGGCCATACCAAATCGTACAAAATAACGATATACTGGTGCCGTGCTACTCTGCTGCGTACAGCTGCCTGCGTAGCCTAGACGGCTGCCTCTCCATACATAACGGTATTTCGTATACAGCTATGTTCCTCGTAGGCGGTACATGGGCGGAGGGGACAGTGAAACAAACAGACTGAAACAAACCGAGTCGGTTTTATGTTTTCGTATGTTTCGGTCAACCGAGAAACCGAGTAAACAAATTGGTTTGTCTGTTACGAAAAACAGAGAAAAACGGACCGAAAAAACGACTTTCGGTCTTCGGTTCTCATCACTTACTACAGGCGCTATCCGCGGTTGACCGTTCCGGGCTGTCCCACACTGAGGAAAAAACAAAATAAAAATCGACTTCGTGGTTCGCTCTAAAACACTCAAAAACAACGTCTAAATAAACTGACCCAGAAAAACAAAGCTCCCCTTCGGCTCGAACGTTTTGTTTCGCCGCCTTTCCGAACTTTCGTTTTTGGGTCACTTCGGCCAATCGATTCAGCTTGGCCGATTCAAGGGGGGTAGATCTACTCAGAAAGTTGCCCACACCCATACTCGCCGCGGGAGCGGTCCTACTATGAAAGCTGGTCTTGGCGGGCTGGAGGGAGCCATCTCAAAGAGGACTGTCTGTATCTCAGCAACTAAATAATAAAAAACAAAACCAACCACGGATTCGTAATCCCTACCCCAAAATTACCCTGACCTAAAAATCTCAGATCGATCTGACCATCTTTACAAAAGCGGGGATGTTTAAGGACCATCCCCGGGGTTTGCATGTTTCCAGAATCTCTACCGGAATAGACGAAATGGGTTGAAACCCGGTAAAAAATAGTAAAAACAAAAAAAATGAATTCGCCCTGTTCATGCCCAGAATAGTATGTGATCATTGTTTTGGACCTTAGGCGGGGATAGTTCATCACCATCCCCCCCTTTCTAAAAATCCGGAACTGTCAACCGCGGATGGCGCCTACAGTAGTATATCGCGGGTACCGCACTGAATAGATGTTCCCGGTTCCGATGCATGAACAGCTGCTCGGCAGAATTCAAAATGGTTTGCATATATCCGCAGCAGGCAGACAGTAGAAACGCTTTGTTTGTTGTTTAGATTTTTGGGCCTTTTTTTCATTGACGTCAACAAGAATGTCAAGGACCTCACCCCTCGTCTCTGTCGCGAAGCCAACCTTGGCGTAAGGAAGGATGTTGGACGTCAGCGCGGTGATGTGGAAGTCCTTGTTCTCCCTCGCGATGGAGTACACCTTGTCCTTAAACCGCCGCCACTGCCCGTGCTCCTCGAAGAAGCCGTACACTCGCACGTCCTGGCAGTCCATCGGGAACGGCACCTGAGTGGGTTGACTGCGCCCCCCCGGCGCCATGCGATGGTCCCTCATCAAGAAGTACACCACCTGCTCCGTGTGAGTCGTGTTATCTCGCGTCCGCTGTAGGTCGCCCATCACGTTACCGCCGGCGTTCCCAACGTTGAGGTGCAGGCCGATAGAGCTGACGATGCTCTCGAGGTGTTCGGTGGTCTTCCTCTTGTCTTCTTGGACCACCCAGTAAGAGATGCAGTAGTCGCTCCTGTTGGCCAGGACGACCCTCGGTTCGGGACTCCAGAACGCAGTCGGTGACTCGACGGAAGCAGTTAACTCGAGGCCGACCTTAGTTATCGCTCGGGCTCGGGCCGCGTTGGACTCGTTGCGGCTGCTGCTGTTCCCCTTGCTGTTACACGTTCCCATCCCACACACGCTAGGCTATCTAACGTAGCACCAGGAAGTATGTAAATTGCTCTTTTTGGAACACTTGCTCGATGCGCGGTTGGCTGCAGTGGAAGGAAGGCGACGAAGAGAGGAGAGATAGAGATATGTCTGCAGCAGGTGCGTGTGAGAGGAGTGAGTACGTACTTGTCTGGTCACTGCGGTTGCGGCATATGAAGTGTGTCAGCGTGTTATGACGTTTCCTTGAGTCATCTCAACCTGTCTCATCGTCATTATGACAGACCACGTTGGTTCTAGACCAGGAAAAATTGGCCGGGGGCGTCCTCGTTGCGTCCCAACTTTCGAAGATGTTTCCCAGGTCGCCCACGGAGTCGGGAGCGTTGGTTTTCCGTGTAGAGCGTTACATCCGTCGGCCAGTTTTAAACTGCTTTGACCAACCATACAACATTTATTTGTTTTTTGTTCAGGTGTGTGTGTGAGCTATACATGAAGATGTAAAAATACCAGAACAGAACAATCGACGTGTTAATAACCGTATATAGCATGCACATATCGTTCTTAGCTTTATCTATGCGCTGCGCGTGTATAGTCGTGGCTGTGCGTGGGTATGGTCGCCCTGTTTGTGTCGTATTTGGTGTCGCACAGACCTCTATCTGGGGTATGACGTTTGGATAGTAGACACATCTCATATATATATATATATGCGCACGCCTCGAGCCGTGAGTATGCTTGGCATAATAAGGTTCCAGGTACAGCGGAAGTGGCGCTATAGCGGTGTGGTGTTGACCTAAACGAGGGCCATAAACGACACCAGGCTTCTGTCCAACTGTATGATTACCTCCAAACGAGTCAAAGTGCGTGCTATGCACAATTCTCTAGTCTTGATGACAAAGTACGTTTTATTTGTTGGTTTGCACATTTCCCTCGAACATGTAGAGAAAGCGCCTCGAAAATGATTGATTTGGAACGGGAGACGGCCTCTACGAGTGGGTACGGCCGTAACTCATACTAGCGCACGGCGTTTCTCTCTCTTGCGGCGAAAAAAAATAAACACCGTCCGTGTAAAGTGTTGGTAAGCATCATCTTTTAAAAGTTGCATTTTGTGGCGTCGTACCTGGTACGCATTAAGCATGCTTTTTTAAAAGCATAATCAAAGCAACAAAGCCGCGCTTATGTACTTATTTTAGGTGTATGTTTTTGGTATGGTATAGTAAACGCCATACAAATATGTTTATAGGTTTTAGTATGCCCATTTAAGAGTATATACAAAATAGGTGTATGTGTCCTAGTGTACAAATAAATCGTATGGGTTTTCCCTATTATTGCCATACTAAAAACATTACTTACATAATTTCGTATCAGGTTTAGTATGGTATACTATACACCATACAGAGCCAAGGAAACAACTACTATCTTGCTCAAGCAAAGCAACTAAAACCCCCAAAAAACAACAAGCAAAGCAACCCTTTTTTTGAGTTGTTTACCAACACTACTGCTGTACACCATGTATGTGTTTGCGCCACGCACGGTTTGGCGAATGAGTTGCTCATCAATCAGCGCAACAGCGCAGCATACACCTTCTAGCAGCCCCGACGTGTCCGCATGAGGTATACCAGGTACCATGCTATGACGCTATTCTTCAATAGTATCACATATTATACGTAGCTTGACGGGCTGGTCGGTCGCGACCGAGGAGTCGTCTTCGCTGCTTTGTACGACCGCACGGCAATACGCCCATATCATACGTATAGGTACACGAGGCACACCTACCTGACAAGTCACTACGTATTAATATCATTAATAGGCTCCAAATACTACGGGCGACCATAGTAAATAGGACCAAATATTGTTAGTAAAAATTGGAAAACGTGTGGGTTTTTGTGTGTGCGGTAGGTCCTATTTACTAGTATTTACTATGGTCCACCGTAAAAATAGCAGTTCCTGGAGCCGGTACTACACGGTATACTGCGAAGTATTGCTCGAGCGCCCACGCCTGTATTACCGCCGTACATGGCGGCGGCATACATATACTAATTTTTACCTGATGCCTGGTATCGATTTATTTGACTAAAGGGTTGTGGTTGACATTATTAGCATAATAATTGCATTACGTCATCACTGACTTGAGCTACTACTCACTGCTGTAGTCTTAATTTATCGTGTATGTATTGTTTTCTTCAGGCCAAAACAATGTATTGGAGGAATGCTACTACTACTGTACTGTAATGTTACATCAATCACACAGTTGTACACATAGTATTCGTATGCACGCATTTGGCGAGGGTCTTCCTCTCGCACAACGTGGTCGAGAGGTATACTATACCTACCCTGTAGAATCCTTGTGGAGGCATGGGACAATATATACAGCACACCATTGATAGGCGTGTACGGAATTGAGAAGATGTCACCACCGTGTGTGTGGGGTTTGCTACCCGTTGCACAGTGCCTGCGCAAAAGGATTGTTACGCCCGTACTGGTATCGTGCAGGGGGTGGCGGAAAGCCCGACAATCAGCACGACGGGCCTGAAAAGTCATTCGTTGTTTCGTGATAAACCTCTCCAGAGCTGAATGAAGCGTACGCGGCAAGCAGTCGGCTGGCCGCTAGAATAATAGACGTTGCGGTCCGTAAGATAATAGTGTGATGTGCAGACACTACACACTGATACGAGTGTACGATCATTTTTACTTTTTAATTAGGTATTCGTGTAAATGCGGTATGTGGATAGATTACGAGTTTTGTCTTACTCGTATTACAGCACTGTCGTTTGTACATAACAAACATTCCTCACCACCAGGAACGGTGCTGAAGGCGTTGCTAGGGTGTTCTTAGAACGTTCTAGAGGATAATACAGGTGACATTGACCGATGCATCTGGGCTCATCCGGCGGGGTGCCAGGTGTATCTCTCCTGCACGACACACGCCTCCCATCTACGCGTATTTGTGAAGATATCTCATCAAATGGATACGAGCCTTAGCTTGTGGCGATATATGCATTGCACAGAGCTACATACTGCTGTAAGTACGATCCGTCAGGAACATCGAGCGGAGGACTGATCTTCGTTTCGCATCGGCCATTGTGACATTTGCTCTGGAGCCTAGTCATCATGGTGTGGAGCTGCTGCGTAAGCCTAGCAAGGACGAACAACATGACGTATAACCTCCTCCATCGAGCTTCCGCGGTCTTCGGTTTCTGGACCTGCTTCTTCGTAGGAAACAACAGGCCTGCTAAATACCTCCTGCGCTGCTGCTGCTGCTGCTGCTGCTACTGCTGCTGCCAACTACTGTATAAGTACTACACCAGTGAGTTACCGAAATTATACATAAAATGCACATACATGTGGGACGGGACGCGTGCTACGATCAAGGTATACCGTTATTTGGCTGAATCGCTTTCTGAACGGTCGGGTTCCTTAACTCGAAATCGTCGGACGTTCAGTTTCTTTTCGTGGTGCAATATGTTTACTAGTAGAGTCAGGTCATCATATTGTTCGTCGGGAAGCAGTTTCGATCTTCTCCCCAAAACCATGCTTCCGGTGACGTACGGAGCTCCTCAGGTGAGGAGCTCAGAAAACACACGGAGCACCCCTACCGTAGCATGCATCACTGAGCCCTCTGGGAAGTGCGACCTGCTGGAAACATTGAGATACGGATGTTGAGAACGTGGCCGCTCGCGTTTGAAGGGATTTCAGTTTTTTTTGTGCCTGGTGTTGAGAGAGGCGTCGGGGTTTAGTCAGGCTTAGGCCTTCCAGTTCATCGGCGTCCGCTCCAACACGTACGTACACGAGGTTCAACTGTAAACGTGCACAAGTACATCGATTCGACACAAATACCTGTGGATCGATCTCCTAAAGTGTACACGCAGCTGGCAGAGGAATGCGTCGTGGTGGCTCAAGACAGGAGGCAACACATAAAATCTCTCTTGCATTATTCCCGAGCTGTCGAGCTCACTCGGCCAAAACACCCCGAGTGACACGGGAAGGCTCGCATCTTGTTCTGATCTCCCAATATCCCACAACCAGAATTCCAGTTCAACGTGGAACTCCGCAATTTACGATGGATCATATGTGTTGGGTTACTGGGCATAATCCAAAATTCCACGAAGTGCTGCACCGTTGCTCGCGGCTCGTGGGGCAAGAAGCGCTGGACAGAACAGAGACATTCGATTTTGCAAAGGACTCTGAAACATCGGCCGCGGAAACAGCTTACTTCTGCAAAGAAAACGCACAAGAGGAACGACAAACAGCTGAAGCGGGGGAGGGTGTACAACAGTGATGTAAGGGGAAGACAGGCCGACCAAGTACACGGATATTGCAGATAGACGGGACCCTACAAGAACAACCGCTGCTCCCTCGAAGATACGACGGCGGCAACAACACGGAGCAACAAACAACGATAAGCTGAGATTCAGCCGCCCATACGACTTGGACGGATGGTCCCAATCAAAAATCGCCTTCGCGCGCGCATCCAATAAAATGATTGTCTGGGATCACCACCGCTAATAAGTAGAGTGACCGCTCGGTCTTCAATGCTAGTTATCACCACGTCATCAATACCAGAGGGGCTGCTTCGATGTCGTGTCTACACCTGACCGCAAGGACGACGAGTCACCTGATCGCTGGTAAGCGCTTGAGGGTTCTGAACCCCACCACAGCTGCGGAATCGCTACACAGCACAACAGTAACACTCGGTCGCATTGCCGGAGCCTTATCAATCGCCGCACAACGACATAAACGTGCGGTCGCCGACAGGGTATTTTAGGATCGGCCCAGAGTATCATCGTTATCTTGGCATGGCCGGGGGATGGTTGTGAAGATACTTGCCGAGGCTCATAACCTGCACAACAACCATTGCATGAGGGATAACCTCGTCTATAATAATTGAATTATCATCGACCGTGTTGGGCCGCTGGAAGATCGCTTCCAGTATGGGGTCGCTGGATCTAAACTTATACCATTTTAGGTGACGAGTCATCCCACGGTATGGGCGCAGCAGAATTTTCTGAGCTCCTCGCATGAGGAGCTCAATATCTCACCCGAATCATGACTTCGGAAACATTCGTTCGCGCAACCCGACCAAACCTTCCAATGCGGCAGTCCAAAAACAAATACACCAGTAAAATAATAATAGTATCCGGTGGTTACTCACGTAAGGAGCACAACCGGTCAGAAATTGTTAAGCCTAAAAGTGGTACCCCTACCGTGGGATTGCTCTGACCTGGATATTGCTTTTGGGGCCCATGGGAAATATCATCGTTTGAACCTGCGCCCTTTTAGAGTAAAGTCGGTGAACATGTTTGCTGTGTGGTATTGAGCGAGCATTATTCCTGCGCTCATTTCGACATGATAATCTTCTGGATAGCCGAGCATTGCCTGGGGGGTGGAACCAATACTACGGCAAGGACATTTTGTTCCAGGGAGGTGCAATGCGGGGTCCGCTGCTATATCAATAGACCAACATACGTCTGCTTTGTTCATGAAGAGGTGTTTGCAGGTCGCTACGTAGAACTTTCTACATCAGCTGACCGTTGAATTGGTGATTCTTGGTTAGACGCAGTGTGGAATGTTTGTGGCACACATATATATATCCACTGCCTCTTTGTATCACAACCCCTCGCTTCATCCGCCCAATTTTATTTCCTTTTGTTCGGATTCCGTTTAATTTCATCGCCTGTATTTTATTTCTCTCTTATTAATAGTCGTAACTCTGATCCGGGGCCACTAAGTAGGCTCTTCTCCTCCCTCTCCACTACTGTTCCTGTCTACTGTAGATTTTTTATCGCGAGAATGTCTCAGCACTTTTTCCCCTCAGCGACTCTTGTCAACTAGTGAATACCCACGCTATAATAGGTGCTCTCGACAGCAGTTAGTTGGTGTCGTTTATGAATACAACCTCCCTATATAGTCTCGAACCCCTGACTTCAACCTCAGCTTTCCACAGGGGCGACCGGCAGGTCCACACACCGTTTCAGAAGTACAGTAAATCGCCACAGTCCGGAGTGTGTGCATAGAAAATGCATGCAATCGTGAACGCTCCTGTTCGACTACTACTAATAGCACCCTTTCAGATGTTGAGCCTACGACCAATACCGCCGGGGTAGTGTTCGGCGTACGGAGCATTATCGCACCGAGTACGGAGACTCGACCCCCTGACTCCAACCTTAGCATTCTTCGTACTTAAACTAGACCACCGGGGCGATCGGCAGGTGCACACGCCGTTTCAGTCGCACAGTAAATTTCGGGAGTGTGCTTAGAACATAAATGAATTCGTAAACGCTCCTGTTCGACTATTAATAGCATCCTTCCAGGCGTTGAGCCTACGACCAATAACACCGTCGTAGTATTCGGCTTACGGTGCAATGTCGCACCGAGTGTGTATGCCTGGTGCATGCGTAATGAAACCGTAAGAGTCCCAAGGACGCGTGCTACGATGCTACGATAGACGAGGCAGCAAGTTTTAGGTGAAACCGTGTTCCAGAAAAACTCGAGCTCTTTAACCCACGATCGTCGGACTTTTATTAACTACCGTGTGTTGCAATATTATTTTCCCTTTTTCGCGAAATTAATTAATTATGCCCCCCCCATACCATGGACAACCTACCTATGAGATACATATATATATAATATATATTCCAGGTATCAGGTAACTTTTGTTTTGTTATATTCTTACAGAGGAGTCCTACTTTTTTTGTAGTATTGATTCAAACAACACCAACATCTGCCCTTCCCTACCCGAAGTATGCGTGCCGGAGACCGTCGGCATCCATGCAGAGTCCTTGCAGCGGTCAACCTTTACACCTTGTTTATGCCGCGCCGTCAGGTGTTCGCGATGTCGTGCTTAATTATTGTAGGTCGTGGGATTATTATTGCTCATCGGGTGGCACTTTAATTTTTCTCCAAAACTCATTTTGGGGTAACTTACTATTAGTATAGAGCTCTAAAATGAGAACCCCCACAAGAAAATGTGTTACACGTCTCTGTCTACCTTACTTAGCGTGCGTTCAAGGTATGTGTGATCATGCTGTTTAACGCTTTACACCCGTCACAACACTATTAGAACGCTTCTAGTATACCGGTGCTATTAACTCGCGGCACGTAAATAGGTATCTCCTGGTATATATGGTATTATTATTATTTTTGCCATCCGACAATGTGCAGCATGATATTCAGCGTTGATCACTCATAAAACTCCCAAAAGCAGAAGACCACGGAAACCAAGGAAACCTATGCGTACTATTATGTATGGAAAAGGCCGTAAAAAACGTACCGACTTTTAACATCGCCGAGTTTTTTCTGCGAGTNCAAACCTCGACCAATGTGTCCGGCCGGGCCTCCCGTGTCGGGGCACTTAGCGTTTTGCCGAAAAGCGCTCGTGCGAAGAGAAAAGTTGCGAAAAGTGCGAAAATTTCACAAACATAACTATACATATATATTCCAGGTATCAGGTAACTTTTGTTTTGTTATATTCTTACAGAGGAGTCCTACTTTTTTTGTACTATTGATTCAAACAACACCAACATCTGCCCTTCCCTACCCGAAGTATGCGTGCCGGAGACCGTCGGCATCCATGCAGAGTCCCTGCAGTGGTCAACCTTTACACCTTGTTTATGCCGCGCCGTCAGGTGTTCGCGATGTCGTGCTTAATTATTGTATATAGGTCGTGGGATTAATATTGCTCATCGGGTGGCACTTTAATTTTTCTCCAAAACTCATTTTGGGGTAACTTACTATTAGTATAGAGCTCTAAAATGAGAACCCCCACAAAAAATGTGTTACACGTCTCTGTCTACCTTACTTAGCGTGCGTTTAAGGTATGTGTGATCATGCTGTTTAACGCTTTACACCCGTCACAACACTATTAGAACGCTTCTAGTATACCGGTGCTATTAACTCGCGGCACGTAAATAGGTATCTCCTGGTATATATGGTATTATTATTATCTTTGCCATCCGACAATGTGCAGCATGATATTCAGCGTTGATCACTCATAAAACTCCCAAAAGCAGAAGACCACGGAAACCAAGGAAACCTATGCGTACTATTATGTATGGAAAAGGCCGTAAAAAACGTACCGACTTTTAACATCGCCGAGTTTTTTCTGCGAATTTGTTTTATTGCCAGGTATCTTCCGGACAAGTTCCATACATGCCTGCTTCGTAAGGGTTGGGGTTGGGTTTAGGGCTACTGTCTGTGTACTAGATTAGGGTCATGATGGTGTTGCCTTGTCATAATATTACTGGAACCACACACGCCCTATACACAAAATAGTTCGTTTTTTTCGTTTTTTTTTATACTCTACCCAGAGTACCTGGTATGTACATATATACGAGTATGTGTTTACTCATGCCTATAGCATAGGCGGTTCCAATGTGCCGCCACAAATGCGTGTCAACCATTTAAGTTAACTAAAAAAGTATAACTGCGCAAAAAGAAAGTTCTGCCACCCCGCGGTATGTGTGTTGTGCTGTCGGCAATATGGCATATAGGTACTATACTCGTATGTGAAAACGGCTATAAAGAGCTAAGCGTTTAATGTGTGGCCTATTTATTTTCTTCGAATAGACGTGTAAAATTATTCCCGCAAGTTGCAAAATCATATCTGTGGTATACTTCTGATTTGCTGTGGTTGCTGGTCTGTGTTTTATATTGAAACACTTACATATATAGTACCAGGTATTATATACGATGGTGTATTCGAACGATTCTTTGGGCAGATGTACTACGACGTACTGCTGTATATAGACACCTGTTTTGTTTTGTTGCGCTTTCCTTTGACAGTTCGACCAGACGCACAGCAGTATATACGAGTCGCAGTGGGACGTGCCGAGTCCTTCCCCCGAATGAAACACCACGAGAGGGGTTAACGTCAACTGGGAGGAGAGAGAAAAGCCGTCGGCTTATTCGTAGACCCCGCGATCCGAAATGCGATGGGGGAAAAAAAACGTGCGCGATCGTCACCGGCTAAGGACAGCCCACAAAGCACACCCAACCGTGAACATGCAAAGGCAAATATATGTGAACATCGTGCTACAGTTAGTACTACCGTACGCTGTGACCGCGGTATACAAGCTACTGATTTGTGGAGTATGGACACAGGTGAACCCGCAGACAAACATGTCCCAATTATACTCCGTCCGGGACGTTCTCAACAACTTACAGGCACCCACCCCCCACGGTCACAAGCCCCCCGACTGCCCAGAGAGGTATATACAAACCAAGTACGTATATACCAGTCTACCTACTTAACAGTCCTGGATATTGTACGGAAATATGGGTGTAAATTCGAGCAAACAGCTGTCAGGTAGCAACTCGATTGATTTGGGGTTGGTTTTGGTTTCGTTCGCCGAGACGCCGATACCCCTACGGAATGCCGAACCGCGCGTCGTTCTGGCCAATAAGAGCGACTACATCGTCTCGTACTGGGTGGTCGAAGAGGACAAGAGGAGCGCCAAGGCGAAGCAAGAGCGGGTCGCCAGCTCCATAGGCCTGCACCTCAACGCCAGCAAGATCTCTGAGAATAATTTGTCCGGCTACCTAAAGAAACTGAAGGAGGAGCAGGAGGCGACCCTCGCGAAGGCGGAGAGAGAAGAGGATGAGGATGTGGCGCACTTTCTGACAAGGGACCACCGTATGGGGAGGAATGGCAGCACCCAACCCACACAGGTCTCATTTCCGGCAGGCTGTCAGCACGTGCGGGTGTACGGGTTCTTCGAGAAGGACGGGGAGTGGCAGCCGTACCAGGATAAGGTTTACTCGATTGCGCTGCGAAATAAAAACTTCAACGTCACCGCCACGACGTCGAACATTACGGCTCCGCACTCTAAAAGGAGGGCAATCAGGGCGGCAAAACGGCGGTGAGAAACGATCAAACATCAACCGCCAGAAAAAAGCTCCACTATAAATATAACATGGCAGGCAGTACGTAGTAGCGAAGTGCGTACCAGGTGTACTACAGTAAACAGTACCGTATAACGTACGTACTGCTGCTGCTGTAGTAGTGACGAACGCGAACGAGAATAGTAGACATATACTCGTGTGAATACATGTATCCATATATAGATAACAGGTACATCGGAAGGTTTTTTATTTACTGTAGTTTACAGTTTTAGGCACCGGCACACACAGCCAGGGATGTTGGATGGATGCGAGAATGTTACAATATTCAAACAGCGCCAACATGCATAATAATTGGTATTTGTACCGGTACTTAATTGTTACTGCTCTGTAGTTATTTATGTACGTGCGTCGTGTTGTATGTATTTCGTCACGCCAGCAGCAGGGAAATATGTACGTAGTTCGCTGTTCAGCCGTGTGACTGGTGCAACGATTGGGTCACAATAATCGCGGATTGATTATTTCGGGGGGCCATAGTAAATAGAACCAAATATTCTTCTTAAACATAGATAATCATATAGCTTTTCGTGTGTGCAGCAGACGGTATTTACTGGGTCCCCCGTAATAGTGTTGTAAAGCGCCGGGAGGCGTGTTGCGGCGGGGAGCGCAACACGGCCCTAGCGAGCCGGAACTGTTTCATTCGCCGCAGGCGACACATCATGCTGCGGTTTGTCTTCGTCATGGGGGAGTACTACGATGGAATTATTGTCGCTGTGCCAACGAAAACATGTACTTGGCCAAGCGGTTTAAGCGGGTAAACGTACGCTTGTATCAAGCATGTTTCAACCCAGCGGCCCTTTCCTAGAGGGCGACGACTCCGGCACCCCGCCCGAGGGTGCTAACACGCCGACGGCGCATGATGCACGCAACACGTCAGAGTCAGACACTCGTTGTCGTCTTACACTGCGCGCAACAACCTCCGTAAGTACCCCTTACCGATGCCCCGATATCAACCCATATAGGTAATATGTATATATATCACACGTTGTTCTGCGCATTTTATGCAGTATCTTCATGCGTCCGTACTATCAATATACCACTGCAAAAAATGTTCCGCGCTCATTCCAAGGATTTTATCTCAAAATATGCAAATATGTGGTTGCAGCTGAGCTCTAAGTTAAGGCATCACGCAATCTCTGCAAACTATGAATAACACAATGCACACATATGATAGGTACATCTACACGCAAGTACCACGGGTACTTCGTATTAAACGAAGTGTGAGGGGTTATACTTACCGGTTCATGCACCGATAGATAGTTGTGTGCATCATTGTAACTATCAACAGCAGTGTATTGTGCAACACTTATATTATTGGTACTCCAAGTATTATATTGCATACGCCTTGACGGTGGGTGTCATCATTTACCCGCTAACAACGTCAAGTGAAATGATAGATGCATGCTTTCCGCCTGGTACCTCGTGAGTATCTTCACGTACGTCCATACCAGTATTTTGGTACTACTATCGATACCATATCGTATCCCTCTTGTGTCAGAATGAATAAATGTCTTGAAATAGTATGAATAAAACTATATATGGTGGGCCTTGTGGTGGAAAAATATTGATGTCTTGGTTTTGCAAGGAATATTTAAAGAAAGGGCGTTGTATCGTATATAGGGTTTGGTGAATCTGCCAAACGCGGGCCGGGTTGCGCTGTACTACCATAAATTATTTCCGGAGGAAAGTTTTGAGTTGATCGTGAAGGGTTGAAAAATGACCTGTGCGCGATTTGTTGATCGGCATATTTACTCTCGACCGGGTTATTGCGTCATTTGTCAGAATATTGTTGTGGTTGTATTCAATCTTCGACATACATAATGGATAGTACAGTAGTACCTGGTATCAAACATCAGTCGTGTTTTTCGGAGTTAACATACTTCGTATATACCCGTATGAGTATCGCCTGTGTTGTTTGGTCCACAAGGTTTATGGTGATATTGACCCCAACACTATGCTTTACACAAACTCCTGCGTGACGACTGCTGCTACTCCTACTACTGTCTCGTGCTCTTTGCCAGGTTGCTTGGGTATATAATACATGCACGGATCTGGGATAGGGTGCCGATTATTTCGCCCTGTTCGCATCGCACTATTGTTTTTTTTTTTTTGTGATTGGCGAGGTTGATGCATACACGCTGCAAGCTGTCGACAGCAGTATAGTACGTAGTGTAGCGATGTTGGTCACTTTATTAGTTGCCGCACACGGCGGAAAAGCAAGCCGGCTGTGCTGCCCCCTTATTTAGTCTGCCCCACCTTTTCCTGGTCACACCCTTTCTCGCCAGCGCCCGCCAGACCTCTCCGTCACCCACCAGCCAGCTACCTGTACTACAGCCCCAAACACCAGCGAAACAAAACTCGAACTTCCATCACGTCGAACGTTCTGCAAACCACGGACCTGGCCTTGTCTCGATCGAGAACGATTTCGTACACGACATATATACCCTTTCGCCCATCCGTCAAGATCTTCGGCGGACTTGAACACACAGCGGTGTGATGATCGAGATAACACACACACCCTTGAGTGGTGGGTTTTCCGTGACGTGCTTCTCCTGACACACGGGGGGGGCACACACCGGCGGGAACAGGGGGGGGGGGGGTACTCGATATCCATGCATGGCCGTAGTCGTATGGCCATAGACCCTCGCATCCCTACAATACCGGGACGGAGCATGTCAACGGAAGCGATGGCATGAGCTTTTTTCTGAGGATGAACGGGAGCGATGGCTGACGCGCACAAGAGTTTTTTATGAGAGATCAGATCCAATCTGCGGAGCTCCTAAATCCCACCAACACAATGAAAACTGATTTTTTGGGGTAAAGTCAAGGGCTTTTTTCCGATCGAACAATCCCTGAGTAAACAACGAAAATATTGAAACGACAATCAATCATAAACTAATTGTCTTTTTTCACAGCGATTTTGGTAACTTTCCTTAATAACTGGCCCCACGTATTTTGGGACAAAAGTACTTGGAATTAATTATGTGCTCGGGCATAGCTATTTACACGTTCTGAATGGGATAAGGAGTGCCCGACCCCGTGATTCACAAAAAAAACTACCCATATAAGCGCACGACCTATATAGGATACAGCTTTGGCTGATTGAAGGTTAATCGTTGGGTTTTCACCAACCAGGCAGACATTGCTTGCACCAAGCGCGAAACGCCGTGAGGTATTGGGCGAGTCGCATGGAGGGTGAGCTGCATCCTGCTAAGAACCGCCTCTGAGGCGGACTTGCATATGGACGACAGCTTCAATGAGCTAATTTAATTTCTAGTGCAAACAAGGGGGACACACAACGGAAGCGATGGCTGACGCACCATGAGTTTTTTATGAGGATGTCCAATCGCGGAGCCCTATATCCCACCCAATAACTGATTTTTGGGTAAAAGCAAGGGCTTTTTCCGACGAACAATCCCAAACCCTGAGTAAACAACGCAAAAATATTGAAACACCTAAATCAATCAATCAATCTAATTGTTTTTTTCCAGCGATTTTGGGTTAACTCCTTAATAACTGGCCCCACGATGTTTGGGACAAAGTACTTGGAATTATTGTGTGGGACATGCTTTTCCGTTCTGAATGGGTTAAGGAGCCCCCCGTGATTCACAAAAAAAGACACCCATAATAAGGCGCTACCAATATATAATATATATAGACTTTGGCTGATTGAAGGTTAACCCATAATAAGGCCAGGAGTTTTTTCTGAGGATGGTCACTCGAGGAGCTCTGTACCCCACCCGATACCTCAGTTTAGGGGAAAATAAAGGTCTACCCGAGGAACAGTCCCAAACCCTAAGTAAACAACCAAAATATTGCAACATGCAATAATATTGTTTGTGTCCGATTATTTTCGGTCAAAAAGGGATAACAAAACGCCATAAAGCGCTACCCTTATCGTAGCACGCGTCGGCTGCTGAACGTCAATTTGTGAGTAAACACCCATAATATGGCGCTACGTTTTTCGTAGCACGCGTCGGCCGTTGAAGGCAAATTTGTGATTTTTCATGCACACATCGCCCTCTCCGGTCTGTGCACTCGTAGATTAACCCTTTTAGGACTGGAGTCCCGTTTTGGGGACAAATTACTCAGAATTAGAGTGGTTTGTCCCCAAAACGGTACTCCAGTCCTAAAAGGGTTAACATCTCAGCCTGTATTCTACGCAAGGGGGTGCGTTCTACAACAACAGTGAATGTCATATATACAATTCTAGATATTTTTGGTGGGTGTTTGTTCCTGGCTTGCCGGAGATACACAGTGTCTCACTTTTGGTTGTGTGGAAGGTGCAGTGCTACTACTGCTGGTGTTGTAGTAGTTGTAGACGGGCATGTAAAAGGACCGTTTGTTTTTACGTGTGAACGCCCAAAGGCCTTTAAGCCATTCAGAACCGATACAAATGTCCCACACAAATTCCAAGTATTTTGTCTTCAAATTCGTGGGACCCGTCCTTAAGGGGTTAACTCCCCGTCCAGAGTAGTGGTATTAATTTCCAACATAATCCCAGCTCCCACACTTATCACGTGCGTCGATTTGATTTCCAACGCCTCCATATCAGATGTGCCGATATGAACGTAATCATAAGGAACGTTGGCGTACTGATGTCAACACTCAACGGTCCTTAGGAGTTTCGGCACATCGGTATTACCATCGGACACCGCCTATATTTAGTTTCCATCACCTCCATACTACCGTATCGTATGTTTTGGTTCAAATTGATTAATCCCCACTAGCTCAAGTCAATGGTTAAGTAATCAATTACATCCACCCCAACCCCGATACCGGATACATATTTTAATTGCTATGATATTCGCCCTTCCTTTGCCTTCTTTTCTCTCTCACGTTTTTGTCGTAAGGCTCAGTGTATCTTGACCTTTATGTCCTGTATGTATTGTCTCCTACAAACCCTTATTTCATTGATTCAACACCAGTTATCAGCCCAAGCAGTACAAATAATATCATGTGCCTCGGAGATAACATATACACGAACACCTGGTACTTAGTGTTATTGGTGGGTGCATCGTCTGTTCGAAAAGGAAGTAATTACTCTTTAGTTCACCTTGTTTGTGCTACGTAATAATGCTGCTGTGGGTATCTAGCTCCAGCGGCAAAAAAATAGAACAAATCCGACCACATCCCTGCCCTCTTCCGTTTTTTTTATATCTATATTGTATGTTGGTGTCTCGAACAACTCGCTTCATAACCTTGCCCGTTATGGTATCAACGGGGGGGGGATACACGATGATCACGACGTATCCTATCAAAAGGTCTCCGGTACGAAGCAGTAGTGCTTATACAAAGCAGTACCGAGTATGCTTTTCATTCCAACGAAATATACGAGAAATATCCTGTTTGTTGTGCGTGAAGCAAAATACGCAATAAACTAATCAATACCTGGTATGACATATACAACGCTCCACTCCTCACGCCATAAATAAATGCCATTATAACATTATAATATTATAATATTATAATAAATTTAATGTAATTTCGTAATTTCCGTGCTAAAGTCATGCAATGAACACCAAATAGGTCGGGAGACGGGACATTCAAAACCCTTTGACAGACAGCAGCTTTGCCTTGACACGCCGTGACTGACACCAAACTAATAGGTTTTAGTGTGCAACACTTCGGCCCTACACCCTTGACAGCGCATGCATGTTCTGCCTTGCTTGACATGTCTCCCGACATCTTTGATGAACACCTTTGGAAAACACATAATAAAATAATAAACAGATCGCACAGAAATGCAACGCCACCAATATCCCCAGAGAAAAACGCCAATTTGGGACGAATTTCCGAGGTGGTTCCTCCAAACGAAAGGGGGGTATACACACACGTACACACGTATAATATCAAACTCTGTAGCTTATTTTCCACTATTAATAATAGACGCACGCAAACTCCCCGAATTCTGCAGCTTCATTCTGATATCGTTCTCCACATGCATATACGGAGACAGGATTTGCATCTTGCATGATCATGTTGAGGACATACAAAAAACACGTAGTAAGTAAGTTCTTACGGCAAAGACGAGTTTCGACGACACCTTCCATCTCATCGCTGTTTTGTAGTTTGTTTTATTTTTAAAAATATCGGCGAAAACTACTTGGTCTATAAAATATGTATATCTCACAGGTAATTATGTATTTATTGTTGTTTTCTAAACTTATACTGGTACTTTGAAGTGACATAGACAATGAAGTATGGCTTAGAGAATATTCCACCCTTGATATTTTTGCAGGTACGGTTCGCTCGGCGTTTATTGCACACTCTCCACATACGTGGTCGATAAAGTCACGCTCGGAGTTCCTCTGAAGTGGGCGTGTTCATTGTGATATCATCTCGCTGTGCGTTCAAGACACAGTTGCAGTGATGATATGGCTTGGCTTTGTTGGGTCGAACCTGGGGGGCGGGGCTTTATTTCCGTTTACGTCTTCAATCGTGCAATCGACTATTATTACGGAGGACCATCATCATAGTAAATAGGACCAAATATTGTTTGTAAAAATGAGTAAATATATAGGTTTTTGGGTGTACCGTAGGTTCTGTTTACTATCAATATGTGTGTTTGTTCTTCACGTTAAACCGTCCGTTCTACCCGTCGACATCCAGCACACCCAGTCAGTGTCTGTGCAGATTTTTCATCCTAAAGAGATACCAGTTATTATGTGGTCACAAAACTACGACACAGAGATACTACGCTGCAATGCAGCAAGCAGAGCAGACAATGCCATATACGACAGGCACGACCTACCCTGCTAGCAACCCAGCTGCGCGAACGAGAGAAATAGAAACAAAAAAGCGAAACGAGTTTACTATGCCCCCCCGTGATACACGACAAAAAAGAAGAATAGAACAAAACTAAACGAACTGGGTGTGGTTTTCTCCGGCTCCATCCAAATTTCCGAAGTAGAAACAATCATCGAAAACCTGAATTACGAGATTCCAAGGCGAACATAACAAAATGGCATTTTTTTATATATTGAGTTTTGGTTTACTCGGTTCAAGTATTCCCTCTCTGTCTGGGACTCTCCTGCCTTCGCTCTGGCCCTTGGGATTCGGGTGGGTGTTGCTTCAAGTAGGTTCCCAGTCAGCAAAAAACAATGCGCAAAATAGTTGTTTGAAAAAAAACAAACCAACAAAAGAAGGGCATTATTCTCATCAAATCAAGAAAAAAAGAAATTCATTGTGTACTTGAATGGGCATTGACGTAAAAAAGTGAAACATAATGGCTCATTAAGGGTTCCTTCCTATCATATGAAAAAGAGCATACTGAGCGAAAAATACTTGATACACGTGGCAGTTACGTCTAGGTAATTTTATTTGGGGATAAAGCTATTACGTTAGTTACACAGGATTTACGATTTTACTAAGCCCCCTTGAACAGAAATTACGTCGGCGAAAACACACGACTCCTCATCAACACATGATCCTCATCACATTGCCGGGGCACCTAGTGGTGACGTGGCTTGAGGCGATGCCAACTACTCGTTCATCGTGATCACGGCATACCGCCCCTCTGCTTTGATCCCCTCTGTCTCTACTCCCTCTTTCAGCCTGGCATCGCACCATTGACCCTACAACACCATAGTATCATATTCCTTGTTTCGGTAGCGTCTAGAGGGACATACGTTCCAACGGAATGCCATCATGCACGTACGACTGTTCCTTTAAGTTTTTATCGTAAGCCAGAAACAAATAACTGCCACAACCAACCGCACATTCCGCTGAAAAAAAACGACCTGGTCAACACTAACACCCCCCTCCCCCCTCTTTTCAAATGCAACAACTGCCGCCTCTGACCCTGTAAACCCCTGCACCCCCCTATTTTTCCGTGCCAGTGAGAAGTAGGTGACGACCTAGACCAGCGCAGGCACACCCAGCACGGCAGGGGGCATGGTCGACGAGTGTTCGATGTCGTCCAAGCCACGGCCGGACGGGCATCGAATGGGAGCATGTATATTGCTATACCGGGGAGTGCGAAGGGGATCCAGGTAGGAGGGAGCTCTGCTGTGGCTCCCATAATAAAATCCAGTGTCAGGAGCAGCTCTTCGGCCTCCGGGGATTTAAAGAAAACTTTGCAAGCGAGCCCGGGAACCATTTCATGCACTCTGCCAGCGAGCCCGAGAGCCATTTCATGCACGAAGTATCTTGCCCCATTCCCCCCCCCCCCAAAAAACAAAATGTTTCTTTGTAATATGTGGAAACAACGTCATGAGCGCCCAAATGTTGGAGGTGTCTCTATTAGGAGTAGGAACGGTGCTCCGTCTGAAAAGGGGTGCGTGGTCAATGGTCAAATAACTAAGGCAAGCAATAAATGAGTACGCCCCCTACCCCCCCCCAGCCAGTGTAAATGTTGTTGACAGTTCGATACGGCAAGAAGATACTCTTGCAGACGACGGAAATTCGCTACGCTTGCCACCACAGGCATGAAGCACGTATTATGTTTATAAATTAGATGGTATTGTACTGAAGAATTGTCCTCCTCTTACGACAATCCGGAGAGTTGTCGGTGTTGACGTTCGTTTTTATTGAGGGGGGGAGGGGGGCTGGCTTCCTTGTCGCCCCCGTAATTAGAAGGCTATATGTTAGTGTAAACCTTCCCCCGTGTGGCAGTTTCTGTACATTTCGTTGCCTGGAAAGTATGAATATATTGTGTGTTTCGGTGTAGATTTTTGTAACACGCTTCACGTACGCCCACGCACGCTCGGCAAACCCGTGTTTATTTTAATGTTATATTGAGTATATGTATGTACCTGCCTACGCGGCAGCGAAGACGGCAGCGACACACCGGTATGTCCGTACTGGCGCAGGGGGGGTCGCGAGCAAGCCCAAATGTTTGTGGCCGACTTTCGAGCATAATTTTGGAAGCAAGACCGTTTGGTTGAAATTGAGTGTTGCGTGCTTGATCCAAGCGAACGTGGCCCTCAACATCAGAGCAAGCCCAGGGTTTCTCAGACCACGCACCAGGGTAGTAGAGACGTCTCGTCGACGTCTGGCGCGTGGCAGACTTGTCAGGGATTGGAGGCATTGAATAGGTTGAATCGAACCCCCTCCCAACGCACAGATGACTTAAGGGGTAGGTATAGGTATAGGGGTAAGAAATTACCAGTGAGCTAGCGGTCACCGCTGACGGCAAGGTAGCTGGCTAGGTCGTACGTCGCACGCACGGAGAAGCGCGAGGGGGGTTTCGGTGTAGCACATCGGATGCGACGCAAGAAAACATGATTTGAGACGGGGAATGGAACTCATGGATCATCTGGAGGAATGTGCGCGATATCGCGATAGTAAATCATTGTTGTAGCCCTTAGGGATGGTAGCGAATTGAGGACAGAACGGCCTGCTGGCATGAGAGAAAGTAACGCAGCTGATCATGGCGGAGGGAGCTTACAGTGACTCCTAGAGTATAATGTTGGACTGTACACCACATATCAACGCACTAAGCATCGAGAACGTTGCTAGGATGCCCGGGGAGAGCTGGTAAAGGTAACGTACAATAAACGTGGGTGAGGTAAACGTCATTTTGTCGAGGTTGCCGTGTTACCTGCCACAGTTACTTGGAAATAGTTCACCGGGCTCCGATCCGTGCACACCACCATCCCCTCCTGCATGATATTAACCCCCGGCGACAATGACGTTACCGATCACACTCTGTCGTATGGCAAGCCCTTCACAAGCAATATATGCCACAACATCGAAACGGCCATTAAAAGGTGGTAGCTCTTTATTTGGGAGCGCAGCTGTGCCGCATTTTGAGGGGCTGTCTTCCAGTCGGGCTGTGTTCGTGGAGATAGCACGATATCATGTCGGCTACCACAAGAGCTGTCAGCCATGTATAGTGGATGATCTCCGAGTGTTATGAGCCACAGGGTGTCCCACAGAGAAATTTCCTTTGGTGTTTGGGAAGAAGGCCAGGTTGTGCACCCCTGCGGAATCGAACGTAAGTGCGAGCGGTACCAGGGGGTCGCCGATGTAGGTGGAGCACAAACATGTCTAGCTATACCAGCGTGCGCACCGCCTGAGAAACTGTCGTGGGTCGTGAATAAGGATGCGGGGAGGGAGGAGGCAACAGACAGTAATAGCATCGCTGTAGAGGAAGGCATGACACTGATGGCAGACAGCGTAGGTAAATGACTACGTGCTCATAGTAGGTTGAACATATGTTGCAGCCGCAAACTGCTGATGTTGCTCCAGTACAGTACTAGCACCGCTGTAGAGGAAGACATGACGCTGATTGGCAGACAGCGCAGGTAAATGACTACGTGCTCATAGTAGGTTGAACATATGTTGCAGCTGCAAACTGCTGATGTTGGTGCTGCTGCTAGCTCGTAATTTGTCGTGTTTTTGCATTGTTTTTGTGTTAGAGAATGTGTCTTGTTTTATCTGATTTGTGTTTGTCCTTCATTCTCCGCTGGGAGGGGCGGGGGGGGGGGTACTCATGTCGTCCATGACCGTAGTCGTACGACCGTAGACCCTCGAACCCCCTAACCACGCAGGGACAGAAGGGTGTTGATAGCAGTACTACCACATGTCATCGGATGTATAACGGCATACGCAGCTACATGAATAGGAATTAATGTCTACTTAGGACTCTTAGAATAGAGTCCTGTCTCACGTCTGCCAGTTTAGTTGGTATGTATGTATATCGAGGCATAGGAGGACCGCGACAGTCCAACACGGGGTTCCCCTCTTCTGCCACTGCTCCATGTGACCTAAGTTTTGTCCATGTTTGAGGTTCCTGTATTTTAGTCCTTGGAAGAACAGACCGAGCGACAGCATAGACTAGGCTGTCGACGGATTACGAGAAAAGCTGTGTGGTATCTTTATTCGTCCTCGTGGAATGTGGCAGCGAGACAACGATAGCCGGCGAAGCATGCGCAACGCCGCGGAGACTTGACATGGGTCGCGTTGCACGGGGTCGGGAGGGGAGCGGAAACATTAAGGGCATCTATCGTTTTTTTTGTGTGTTTCTTGTGTTTCATGGTCTTTCGTTATTCTCCTCAAAAGGTTTTTCCCTGGAATAAGGGGAACAAGGATGATAGTGCTATGCAACACGGCATCGAACTGATTAAGAACGCACAAGCAGACCGCATGCCATTGCTTCGGATTGTAACCGGAACCCACCAATGCTCGTGCTCCTGCAGCGGCTGCTGCGTTTTTTCTCTCCTCCTCTCAAACTCATATCTTCGTAGGCCGAACGTGATTGGAACACCAACCTCGATCTTTCTTTTCCTCCCGATCGTTCCCATACTACCATGCCAATAGTGATTACCTCGCGGGGATATTCAAACCGTACATTCAGTCGAAAGGGCCAGTTCCAACTGTCTCCCTGGGCGTCCCAGAGAACCAACATGTCCCTACAACGACTAGTAGTGTGTACACTGACTGGTATTAATTTCGAGAACAAGAAGGCGACGATACGAAACACATACGTTGTAGGGGTGTTAAGGCGAATACGTGGAAAATGATACGATTTTTTTTACAACAAGGAAGACATGGCCCCGACCTCAATACATGTTTACTGTACCCCTACAGCAATGGGCAGGTGGGTGAAAATCTCCTGGAAGAGAGCTCGGATGACTCATTGTCGAGCTTGTATTACACCCCGTTAGCAGGGGTCTGTATAAGTATAGGCGGGCTGTTCGCCTATTATTGTTTTCTCGCTAGGAAGCGCCTCCTGGTGGAATCAACGTACGGGCGTAAGCCTAGCAAACTCCGACCCCTCACCCTTAGCCTTACCCCAAACCGGACCGAAAACGGACCGGAAACGGCCAATAACACGGCTGCGCCGCTATTGCAACTAGGATAAATTTACCAGAACAGTCTGATTTCGAACCACGATTATTTTTATAAGACGAAATATCTTCTCGACGATCCTTGCTTAAAGGATTGTAATATCTACTCTCTTTCTAAGAAAATGTCCGATGTTGAGCCCTCCGCCTTCGATATTTACCTTCTAGTAGGTAGTCAAGAGAAGATCAGGGGAAACATTCTAAGAGTTTACGTTGTAATTTCCGTGTGGTGTCCGTCGGCACTAAACCTCAAACAGGTAAACAAATCGTGCGGAGAGCTTGAGGTCGACCTGTTTTTACGATCCCGGGATCTGTAACATAATAAACTGTACTGGGGCTCGACGATTACCCCAAACCAGCCTACGAACCCAACAATCAGGTTGCGCCGTTCTTCTTCCAGCGGCGCTCAACCCCCAAAAAATCGACAATTATCACGACGGGGCTGGTTTCCTCCCAGGGCAGGTATCACGGGCCGACAAAAAAACAAGCGAGTTTCGTATCGCTGTGTTTTTAGTGCCACCAAGCCCATCGACCTATTGGGGATGGTATTAAGGTCCATCCGCAGCCTCCGCCTATAGCCACCCAGACTACACCAAGGCAGAATGCATCAGGCATCATGGAATCACACACACCGCAGTATGCGCGATCGGCATATCAGACAAAGCGATTTTCAACGATGAGCTTCAAGAAACTAAACAGTAGTACGAGCGACACCAAACGATTAACTCGTATAGACGCATATTCGTAGACCCCGCTCTCAAAGCTGCTCAAATCATAGCATAGCAGGCAGCATCGTCAAACGTACCAGGTGCCATTGAACTTTACACACCCTGTATTACCGCGATCGAGCCACTACACACACAGCTTGCGAGCATGGGTTTGCACGGAAAATGAGCAATATTGCGTGCGACGCCTAATATTGTCCTAGCGAACCAAAACGTAAAGTGGCCCGATTCGATACAATACTTGTACCTGCACTTATTAGTCCGAAGAATGAAATGTTCGGACTTCTACCTGTTTGTGATGCGCGTTTCGGATTCAACCCAATGGATTTCGCGGGAGTTGTTGTGGTTCGTAACCATATATAGAATTACGCGTATTTGACCAGGTACGCACAGTACTGCTTACTGCAGGGACGCGTAGGTAGCACTTTTTTTGCTTTAATGGTGTCTGGATGATCGGCCATCTGAACGCAAACTCGTCGGATTTTAATCATCGTGTTGCAATATTGCTCGTTGTATACTCAGGTCATGTTCTTGTTCGTCGAATAGAAGTTTTATTTTCGCCCAGAATGAGTTTTTGTGTCAGGCACAGAGGTCCTCGAATGGCCCCCCTCAGAAACATCAGGGTGCACCTGCATGCAGGCTACCGTAGCATGCCTTCAGCATCTAGCAGCAGGATTTTTTTCCCGTGTTCTTTACTCTCCGTCGGCCCCGTCGCTTTTCTTCTGTGGACCTACACGACCACATGTACAAGTCACCAGGTGTAATCATATCGAGCGATACAGTAGTACATACGTGAAAAAGAGAAAAAACAATCAACCCACAGACTGGAGGCATTGGACTCCCACCTATATGTGCTCCATGTTTCGATGCTTTTCAAGAAAATACACAGTCAGCTTATTACAGCAGGCTAACAGAGCATACGAGGAATGGACGAGGACGACGTCGTACAGAAACGGCTTCGCCGTGCCTGCCAAGGGCAAGCAACGACGAGGAGCCGGTCATCCAGCTCGACGACGGCTTTCGACGGCGACGTCCAGTACAAGAGTGCATGTGCCCCCGTACGCAAGGAAACGTTTTGACTGGGAGCGCCAGAGCCACCCGAGCGTTGCCTCGGATCACCATGATCATCAGGATCATCGTCGCTTGGGAGTCTGTAGCTGCGTATCGCCCGGGATCTCACATCGATTGATTGGCGGAATGCTTTCGTCGGAATTAAGGCATGACTGTCAAGAGAATACCACCATCTAACACAGGATCTTCCTGGGTGTCATCCCCACCAGGAGTACCTTCAACGCGATATCACCAGGAACATGATCCTGAGGTGGATGCACACATAGACACGCTGAGGTACCGAAACCACCTGCCTGATCCGGTGTCGCTACTCTACTGCTGCTTGATGGTGTTGCCGTAACTTCCAGGACCGCGGGAACAGTACCAAAATGCGGTTCCTCAGGTCTCGTTAGGAATCGATCCACATCATCAAACAGTCGGGAATTGCCGAGAGAGAAACTATTTAGAATTTTCAGCACCATATTCAATCTCCGACGACTACTGAAGAAACGCCGCTTGTGGGATCTCCGACGATCATCATCGGTTGGGGCTGCCGGGACATCGTCTCAGGGGTGGTTGCACCGTCGTTATCATATTTGTCGGGAGGAGGACATGTTCATCCTCTGGGATTGCACAAGCTTACTTAGTGTCCTTACACTATTTGACGCAGTGCTTCACGCCTCCCTTGTGCGCAGCGGGTTGTGTTCCCAGCCCTAGAGGGCGGTCGTAACGCGACCCGATGTGGGACGAACTGACTTGTATTGGTAATTAAAAAAAAACATTATTAGCCTTCGCTTATCTATGTTGGCTTCTGCGCTACGTTTTGCGGTGTTGCGTCGGGGTCGCTGCAGGCGCCGCGATGCCGTTTCTCTCCCCGGCCGCACCAGGAACCGTACCCATGTAGCGTTCGAGTGGTTGGTTAACAGAAGAACGCCCAGTGTTGCTCGTGGAACTCTGTGCTAGCCCGCACAAAAGGCAGCACTGCCACCATCGTCGCGCCACCTACACCACGACCATTACTACACACGGCGGCAGGAACTGGGCTCAAGTAATAACAACCTGTGACAGATTAACGGACGAGCTGTTGACCCCTTCACCGGAAACGAGGCACGTCGTGTCGATGGCAACGATGTTAATTATGATACAGGTTCTCTCGCTGGCGATAGTGTTGGTGCCACTCTTGCTACAGTAGTTTTGGTGGCGATGTTGCTGCTCGTACTGTTGATGTTGGCATTTGGTGAAGGTGGTTGTGGTGCTTATGTTGCTGGTCTTTTAACGGGTGCCCGTGCTGGTGAATTTTGTGAGTGTGCCACTGTTGTGGAACGTCTACTGCAGGCGTGGGACGGGGGGGGGGCTGTCTCACTCCCTTTATTACCAGGCGGATGGGGTTGTCGGTATGTCCACAACCCCATTGTTTTTAAGCAGGGTGGTGGGTACTACCCGCCATTAGTTCCACTCGAATATTTTACCTCGCCAAGGAAGGGATGATTATGTACGCAGGGAGGCGCATTGTTAACAATACCGTGGCGACGTGTGCTGCGATAGAGGTACCCATTTTCGGTTGCGCGTTTTCTGAATGGCGGGACGCCTTAACCGTAAATCGTCGGACATTTCTTCTTGTATTTTCAATATTGGTCATGGTATACTTGGGCCGTGGGATTGCTTATGGGGTACCAGGTAGCACTCATATTTCCCACTAAAATCAGGTTTTGAGTGAGGTATAGAGCTCTTCAAGTGACCACTCTCAGACGACATATGGTGCACCTGCGTGCAGGCTACCGTAACATGCATCTGCCCATACCGCTTGCCTCCCCCCACACGTGTATGGAGAAAGAGGGCGGTACAGAACACTGTGGGTTGCTCGATCAAAACAATAGAGAGCGATGCTGGTCGGCCCGTTTAAATGAACCGCGGCGGGAGAGGGAGAGAGGCGATTGTACAGGAAGGTGTGGAGCCGGGATGTGAAAGGGAAGGCAGGGGGGGGGGGATATGGCGTTGAAGAAAATGGATCATGGCTCGCAGGACAAGGAGGCCGGCGGGGCGGGGATGGGCGGATGGGGGGGGTTGAGGAAAGCGAAACCAATACACGAAAAAGGTTGGGGCGGGTTTACATAGGCTGAAGCCATATCGCCTGCCCTTCAGGGAACTTCCGCCTTCGGCGCTGACAGTTGATCACCGGCTGTTGGTTACTAATGGTCCCCCAATGCTGACAAAACCAACTACTGTAGTTCAGTGCCTACTCTGGAGCTTCTGAAATTTGGCAGTCAGTAACGAACATCGCGGTCTCGCGCCTCATGTCGAATTACAAGGCTATCATACGCAAGGCGAGTTTAACGACGCTCCTGTTGGCATTGGCGTGAGAGAGACTGAACAAGTCTCCTTACAGACCTGTACTATAGACAGGTTCGTAACACTTGCATCCCGGATGTCATCTTAGGCTAGTGCTATTCGAGTAGCACGAACATGAGGCTCCCGATTCCCGATCCGCGCGATTGATGTTTTGGTGTTGGATTGAATTGTGTCTCGCATCTAACTCCGTTTCCGCTCCGTCGCCCGTTGAACTCGCGCCCTCTGTCTGCACAAGGTCTGGTACCCTGCACCCAACACCTCGGGGCGGAACGTCCCACCCCCCCCCCCCCCCCCCTGCCCTCGCTTCGTCATCTGGCGCATGGTCAGCACGGCCATCTGCATTGGGCGTGGCAGTCCTTCGCAGTATCGCAGTGCGCTACAGCTGTCAATTGTGCAAGCATCTACTGTACTACGGACGTAGTCGGCTTTGGGTGCACATATCAAACGGGGTTTTCATGTTGACATATAGGCGTTCCCGGTGAACGAGACAAATAAAACAAACACAAAAATATGAGGGTTTCGGTTGCGTTTACATTTTAAAACAGGAACACCGATAAAAAATATCTTCTTTTGGTTTGGGCGGGAACCGACACGCTACAATCGACCGAACCAACCATTCGCTTGTCGGCTCCAAACCATACGAGCCCCCTACGTATGCTAGCGCTGATTCTAACATTGTTTTCCTCACCTCACGACCATAGGACAATGCTTCGTCCAGCTCTACGTGTACCTAACCTTGTAGTCCTACAAAATGCCTGACAGTGTTGACGCTGTTATCATCGAGCCCAGACGAGGGACAATATATAAACCATTCTGTATCGTACATGTGCATAATCGCTGTGCTTGCCCAATTGGTCAAGGTACTGACCAATAACTATGCTGTGGCCCACCCCAATCGTTCGGCTCCTTCGATTTTCTACCTACTGAGGACTTAGGCACACAGTGTTATCGTGTCAATGGGCCAAGTGATTTCATTTCGGCGAAGTAAACCCAATGGTGTACTTGGTGAAAATGCGAAAAACTAAAAGGTACAAAAATAATTGGCCTTCTTGGCATCGCACTCGGCATTGGTGGCACGGCTTCCGAGGACTAGGAACTACGTTGTTGGTGCTGAAGTGATCGCACGACATACACATGTTCGCGAACGGTCGCATTGTGTTACCCGCGCAGCGTAAGCTCCATCAATTCACCATTGGTAGCAGCGCCACTCGAGCCGGGATGCGATAGGCTTTGCCGCTTAGAGCCAATCCAACTACTGCTATACCGACGGAGCGTATCAGCTCAAACGTTTTCCAATCTGTCTGGATCCGATGTGATTATTGTTTTTCATTATGTTCGTTAGATATGCTGCCAACATGCCCATTATTGTATTCATCAGGCAAAACGCGTTCGTCTCCATAGCGATTGCTAGGAGGCGCATTTACTGTAGTGCGCTTCACGTCAGGCGTTTTCTCAAACACGTGAAGGGCTCTTGAACTTCTCCCGTAGCACCCGTCGCCCAGCCCGTACACCCAGCCACACTGACCACCCATGCGCTATATACGCATTGTCAATCCCGAACGACATGTCCCTTGCACGCACGCGCAATGTGACACCTTTCCCTTCCACGACTCCATGTAAAGTTCTGACCGCTGTACCCTACCGGTATCGCCGTATCGTTGTTGAGTTCTTATATCTACGCCTACGGTTGCTATCTACGTCTGTGAAAATGGTGACCGAGTAGAGACGATGATAGAAGGGAATGGAAGACGGAGGTTCGTTGCTTGAGCTTGAAGCAAGCTTCTTCTTCGATATGGAAAGACCTCTGGTTATTATTAACCTCTGTAGACTGTAGACTAGGTGAGAGGCAAAAGCCTGGATGACCAAGGGAAGAGTGAGAAGTGACCTGAGCTGGGGGGGGGGGAGGGAGTCTGCCTGAGAGCAGACTCTTTTACTCGATCGGCTTAACGGGAGATTACAGTACATCCTTGCCAACAACCCGTTAATCGGATACCTACAGCAGCCACTGGAACTTTCCTGTGGTGTTTAGCCATTCTGAAGAAACATCTGTTCTGTCCAACGGATAATACCATATCCTATCCAAGGGGTAATATCGTTCCCATGTTATTCTAAGCGCTAATCCTACGAGATATCTTGTCCTTAGGAAGCTTCTAGTGCTTAGAACCCTCCTATGGACTTATAAAGCCTCTGTGCTACGGCCTATCTGATGTACCCAAGGAAACTTCTGTATACGAGAACAATCTTAGCGCCACTAGGCTCTTCACCTGTATGATATTCTATCAACCATCTATAGCCGTAAGGACACCACATCACACGTCCCATACACACCCAATTCGAGGATAATACACACGCTGGATAACTACAGCAGTGTCACATGCAACCCATACCCCCCATGGTGGCATATTGACCACTTCAAAAACCTGCTAGTGGCAGAAGAAGGAATGAGGAAACGCACCGACTGGGTGTACGTGGTCACCTTATAGCGATGGGGGGCTTTGCCATACCATCTCTCCAGTCGGCGCATTGAAGCGCAGATTAAAGTTTTACAATGCGACCACGATATTTATATTTTGTGAACCTTCGTTATCCTTTCCTCCTACGAGTACAGTGATGTTATTGTACATAGTACATACACAAATGTCTCCCGCTGATATGTAATGCTCGTGATCCGAGACCCGTGAAAGTCATGAGTTCCTTTCCTGCAAGGAATGGGTACAACCAGTACCCCCTCTCCACTCTTAGATGTAGCGCCTCTTCTTCTCTACGATAGACGGGTATCCCGTACGGACCAGGCCAGCGCCACCTCTACGCACCGGCATGGGAACAACTGTGTCATACTCCCGCTGGCCTGGAGACCAGCTGTGACAGGGATTACCGTCAGTATTCTAACGTTCGGAGTGTAACGAATCACGTCCTCTTTCTACTTTGCGAGGATGAAATTCATGACGCAACCACTCTATTGGTTGACTCCTACAATAGACCCCTGCGCCAACCACCGGAGCACACAAGAGAGGACGAACTCATGACGCAACCACTCTATTGGTTGACTCCTACGATAGACCTCTGCTACAACCACCCGAGCACACGATGGTGCTGACTCTGTAAGCCGAGCGAAGTGAGGTACTCCGTGCCCGCTGCAAGCGTTGTTTTGCCGCCAGCCGCTACAGTCAGTGCTTTCTTGTGCGGGTGTTTCACCAGACAAAAACATTGCGATCACGAAACGGAAATATCCCGTCTGCCCGCCGTGCGTATTGGCAATCGACGGTAACTGAGGGACTCCGGTAACCTGCACTTATCGACGAGGGTTTGATCCCCGCCTACCGATAGATGTATACTTCGTATATATATATGTATATATATACGTATGTAACACACCACAAGAAATAGTGGTTACCGTTGATGCCCCGCCTACGCCATGAAGAAAGCAGCGGCATAATCAGCAACGAGAGGCATTCAGCCCACCAATTTCGAGATACACGATTGGAAACTACTCTCAGCTACGTACAGTGTTCCAGTTCACATTCGTTTTTTCAGCGCAGACTACAGTACTCACTCTACAGTAGATACCGCCTGCTACGATAGAAGTAGCACTTTTGAGGCATGCTACGATAGAGGTGCACCATGTTTTTTCTGAGCTCCTCACTTAAGGAACGTCATACCTCACCGAAAAAATGATTTTGGAGGGAAATATAAGTGCTACCGGATGAGAAATCGCATGGCCGAAGTAAAATCTGAAACATATTTCGTCACAAAAATGAAAGTCCGACGAATTTGGGTTAAGGAGCCCGATCGTTCAGAAAACGATTCAGCCAAAAAGTGCTACCTCTACCGTAGCACGCGTCTTTTCGGCTGAATAGTGTCAGGATAATCGGGCTCCCCTTAACCAAATTTTGTCGGACTTTCTTATTCTTGTGTTGCAAGATTGTTCATTACCTACTTAGGCCATGGCATTGGTCATCGGGTAGAACTTTTCGTTTCGTCCAAAATCAGTTTATTTAGGTGATGTATAGAGCGCCTCAAGTGACCACCCTCAGAAGGCAGAAAATGGCCTGTATGCAGGTGCACCTCTACCCGTAGCATGCGTCCGGGATAAAGGCATACAAAGTATGACGCATACCAAATATGTTTTTAGCCAATGCGAAGCTACCCTTGGGAACACCCGACAAACCTGCGATCAAACAGAGGAGTAGTGGTAGCTTCGCTGCCTTAATACACCGGTAGCCGGCCGGTTCTCAACACGTATGGACAAAACGGAAACAACTATGTCAGTATCACAATGCACGCCCCTCCCCGAGATCCCTTCCCTGACGCCTGCAACTGTATTACACGCCTTCAAGCCACCCCCCTGCGTTATTGAACAGCTTCGATTCCGTGCAGACCTCGAAGCCGATCAGCCTTCACCCCACCCCAGCGAGGTCGAGCTCGAGACCGGACGGGAGCGACCTGTGGTGGCAACGATCGGGAAAGAGCGATGATTGCGAAGGGGGTAGCGAAACAAGGTCAACATATATTCTCTGGCGAAACATTCAGTTTTCGTCCAGCGACGAACATCTGGCAAGGGGAAGGAACGTGTACGGAAAGTATCGTGGATTGATCTCATCGTTAACGAACGTGTACGGAAAGTATCGTGGATTGATTTGATCTCATCGTAAAGACCACGATAAAGGTATTTACAGCAGTTTTTCTGACTTTTTTGTTTTGTTTTCGACGCGTGCTACAATAAAGGTGGCATCTTTCGTCTGACTACGTTTCCAAAATGGCAGGGCTGCTTAACCCCAAATCGGTCGAATTTCATTGTTTTATCAGGGCCGCCCGAAAAGTACTTTTTCGACACCTAACTACTGTATCTAAAATGGTCAGAATGGAAAAACAACCGAATCACTGTGATCGCTGCACTATTTAGAACAAAACCAGTTTTTTTTTTCCCTAGAAGTTTCTAAACACCAATCACTTGGTTTTAAAGACCCCCTCCCCTATCTTGAGCCTCGGGTAGGGGGGGGGGGGGTCTTTAAAACCACGTACTTGATTGTTGGCAAATTTCAGAATAAAACTTGTTTTGTGCTAAACCGTCCAGCGATCACAGTGCTCCGATTGTTTTTCTATGCTGACCATTTTAGATAGTTAGGTGTCGGAAAATTACTTCTGCGGGCCCCCCCCTGGTTTCATTGCAAGATTTTTCAGATTATACTCTAAGACCATGTGAATGTCGATCGGGTACTACTTGTAGCACATTTCTTTCCCTGAAACATAGAGTTTTTCATTGAGGTATAGAGCTCCTGAAGGGACGGTACCACCCTCAGAAAATGTCCTGTATGCAGGTGCTACTGTATGCAGGTGCTACTGTATGCAGGTGCACCTCTACCGTGTGTAGCATGCGTCTGTCTGAAGGACGGGGACCCCTTAACCCAAAAGGCGTCGAAAATTGAAAATTACCATTTTGCTTCGATTTGCACTATATGGTGTTTTGTATTTCTAGGTTCTGGAATCGTTCATCAGGTTTGCACTGTTAACTTGTCTCGAAAGTCACTTTTTGGCTTGGTAATGTAGAGAGCCGCTCAAGTTACCTCCCTAAAAATAAAACAATCGGCGAACCTCTACACCTCAGCATGTGCCCGCGTATTGCGCTGCAATGCTCGACGCATCAAACGTATGTGCGGTGGCCTCGACGTGCAGCGCCTATCTCGTACGACCCGCGAACGCTCTATGTTGCATAGTCTACAGAGGGTCTACAGCAGTAGTACTTTAAGTAGTACTGGTGTACACCAATACATACAGTACAAATAATAGCACGTACACCTGGACCACGTGAAATCTGCCAACAACGAAACGCAGCACAAACGACTCCCCACTAGATCCCGCGGGTATGGGAAGAAGCTCACGGGACGCTGCCGGAAGGCGCTGGAACCCACGGGCTCCCGATCTGGATCGCTCGCGTTGGCGTGAGAGACCCCACGGAGACGTACAGCAAACCCTCGTGAACATGCCGGTCCGGTCCAGTTAACTACAGACTTGCAATCGCATCCCGAAAACCCGTGAGCACTTAGTGCGTGCATGAGAAATACGGGAAACTGTCGTGAATCCCGTTTCAGAGTACTGAATCTGAAATCGTGAATGTGGAATCTCGACTTGAAAAGCGCATTGACGCCATTGGCTTTGATATCGAACCCTTTGTCGAAGAGTTAGACGTCGGGCGCATGTGCTGTCTCATGTGTGCCTATGTGTTTTGAAAGTGCAGTCTAAGCCTATAGTAGTCCTGCCCCGTACAGGGGGTGTACTCAACTGCCGCCCATGTCGTGCATGGCCGTGGTCCTATTACCATGCCGGTCGCATTCCTACAACGCCGGGACGGAGCACGTTAGGTTTTCACCGACCAGGCAGACATTGCTTTGCACCATGCGCGGAGCGCCGTGAGATGCTTGGGTGAGTTTCCTGAAGGGCGAGCTCCATCCTGCAAAGAACCGCTGCGTGTGAGGCGGACTTGCATATCGACGCCGATAAATTGTAATGGACACGTTGTCGTCGTCCCCTGTGCTGCCAGCTCTCGCCATTTCTACAACGGCCGTCTATCACCAGCGCAGCAGGCCTCGTGGCCTGACGCTCTGACCATCTGCTGCCCTCTGTTCTATCCCGCATCCCCGTTTTTCCGAATTCTACAACACCTTCGCAAACACCACATTCCTGCGGAAAGTTACATTTTGCTATGGTTCAAGAATTATGGATACATCTTTCACACGTCGACCCCTGGTTGGACAGTAAAAAACTGCAATATGGAACCTAAGTATGACACGGACAGTCAATCCCCTAGGCTACCCCGTTCGCATCCCCTCTGCTACTTCTTTACGAAAACCCTCCACACAGTTTACATCAGTCTAACCCCCAACTTTTGATCGGGCCCGCTCCATGTTTCGTTTTAGCGGGGCTATTTTACAATCACACTATAAGACAGCCGATTTTCCTAATTGAGAATTGCCTTTCCGATGAGAATGAAAATCGATTTTAGTACTTTGTTATTGTTTAAGAGTTGTATTTCGCTCACGGTATAAATTTGGTGTAGAAAATATGTTCCTCGATAGTAGGTATCGATCCACGAAAACAAGAGTAAATCAACCTTGACAGGCTCGAAATATCAAGAATTTAAGTAAATTTGCATTTATGAGCGAGGTACCTCGTCCATGAATCCAGATTTTCTGGGATCTTCGATATCTTGGGACTGCCGATGCCGATGGCATTTTTTTTTTTGTCATCGACGGGTGTCACAACTGGCAATAGTTTACAGTGAAAAACATGTCTGTGAGGGAAGTACATCTCTTACGATTCAAAAACCAATATTTTCGATTTTCATTATCATCGGAAAGGCAATCCTCAATTAGAAAAATCGGCTGTTATAAGGCCAGCCCGATCCCACCCTCGTTATTCTGCGCATTTTAGCGAGGGCAGTGGAAACAGTTTGTGCTGGGCGTCTTTCCAGTGCCGACAGGCAATGCCTAGATCGTGGACTTACTTTCAACGAGCGGTGAGGGCAATCCCACGGTAGGGGTACCCCTTTTAGGCTGAATATTTCTGAGCGGTTGTGCTTCTCACGTGTAACCACCGCCGGATGCTATTATTATTATTATTATTTTACAGGTGTGTTTGTTTTTGGACTAGCGCATTGGAAGGCTTGGTCGGATTGAACGAATGTTTCCGAAGTCATGTTTCGGGTGAGATATTGACCTCCTGATGTGAGGATCTCAGGAAATCCTGGCGCGCCCCTACCGTGGGATGACTCGGGAGGCGTCAGTTGCAAACATACTGTATATTTTTCGAAAACACCAGTACCTATGCTATTAATAGTGCTGCATGGCTGTACACCTATATGGCAAGGTTATACTCAGGCTTTACACGCGGGATGTGCGATGCTTTGGTGCGGCTACGCACACCGAGCCTGAGTAGTTTACATGTACACTTCCGGCCTTCTCATAAGAAAGTGCCCCACAAGAAAGTCAGCCTAACCATCACGGGGGAAATAAGAAAGTCGACAGCTATTATGCTGAACTTAGTGTGGGACACACCCCTTTCTCAAAAAAGAAAGTCAGCCTAAGCCCGATTTCTGGTTTCTTATGAGCGGGCCGGTACTGTATGTGTGAATAAGGCGTGAATATAGGAACAATGTGCGTCTTTACACGCTCCTTTCATCCTCTCGTGGTAGGGTGACACCATCCAGGCTCCCTTCAGAGCGAAGAAACACTACAAAGTGCTGGTACGAAGGCAAACTCAAACAAACAAACGAACACGCCAACGAAAGCGAAGCCAAACAGACCCATACAGTATTAGTATTGCGTCTACAAACGGCGAAAATACCCCCGAAAAACAAAACCACTACGTACTACAGCGAAAGTGAACCCAATATTAATATTTGACTATTTGTAACGCCTGCGGCGACAACAACTAACTGCGTCACCAAAATAAAATAAAATAAACGAAATCCGCAGCATAGCTCCTGCACATAGACGCGTGCTACGGTAGAGGTAGCACTTTTCGGCTGAATCGTTTTCTGAACGATCGGGCTCCTTAACCCAAATTCGTCGGACCTTCATTTTTGTGACGAAATATATTTCAGACTATACTTCGGTCGTGAGATTTCTCATCCGGCAGCACTTTTATTTTTCTCCAAGATCATGCTTTCGGTGAGGAATGACGCTCCTTAAGTGAGGAGGCCAGAAAAAACATGGGTGCACCTCTATCGTAGCATGCGTCCATATATATGTACATGGTACGATAGGCGTAATTCTCGCACAAAATACGTCCAGCGCGCCCTCGCACACCATGCTAGCTGGTTCACATTGAGCGAGCCAAACTTTTGTCAGACACGAACGGATGCCGCGAGCAATATCTACTCGAAGGTCACATATTCGGTATCATACTGACCGCCAATAAACAGAGTGTAAGAGGGCGACTTAGCCAACTTTTTTCAGTTGATATCCTATTCATAGTGGCTGGCGCTACGTAGCGCTAATAATATGTCTCGATCAAACCACGGGCCATCAAAAATGCCCAGAAACAGTCAGGCGTTTCTGTAGAAGGAAATAATGTCACTTTTTTTTCTGAACGAGCCGGTTCTACGAGTAGGTACATATATACTTCAAAGCATGTCTGGATAAAATTTCGAGCGAATAATCGAAGAGCTTACTGTGTAGGGACAATATCAAGTCATTTCTAGTGTCCAAATCTGATCCTACACTGAAACTGAGTAACTGCCAGCCAGCTGCAAATTACTAATATTTTTCCGCATAAAAGTCAAAATGTTCACGCTGTTCTGTTGAGAGCGGTGTTTGAAATTTTAAACCAGAGTACATATTATATGATATCTAAGCCGGTCGCCCCGGTGGTCTAACTGGCAGCCACGAAGCCTGTTAGCGTTGGAGGTCGGGGGCTCGAGTCTCCTCGTATGGAGATCCTCGTAAGGAGATTTAAATTCTCAAATGACAACAACTGTCGAGAGCGCATATTATTACGAGCGAGTGCGAGTTTCTAATATATTATAGCGTGAGTAAGCACAATTCGACGAAAGTTGACGAGGGAAGAAAGTGCTGAAATCTTCTCGCGATAGAAATGCAAGGCAAGAACCGTAGTGGGGGAGGAGGGAGAAGAGCCTACGTTGTGACCCCGGATCTGAGTTACGACTAGGAAGGAGAGAGAAAGGAAGGGCGAAGATAATAAATGGGATGCACAAAAAAATATATATATATCGTATACCAGGTAATATAATACGTAGGACCTACAAGGTGGAAACAAAAAAATGAATAATTTACTTATTACTACTATATAAATATCATCAGTATATATATCATTCTGACTTGTAATATATAGACCCTTCGAAGACTAATATACAATATAAGCGGTACATATATTATAGGCACATTTTTGATTTTTTTTTTTTCTCTTGTCCATCCCCTTTATTATCTTCGCCCTTCTTTGTATCTCTCCCTCTTTAGTCGTAACTCAGATCACTAAGTAGGCTCTTCTCCCCCCTCCCCACTACGGTACGTGCCTTGCATTTTGATCGCGAGAAGATTTCAGCACTCTCTTCCCTCGTCGACTTGCGTCAGATTCCGCCTACTCACGCCACGAAGGCGCTCTCAGCAATTGGTTCCTTTGTATTTTTTCAAACAGAATAAAAATCTCACCACGGTGGGATTCGAACTTGGGTACCAATGATAGTAGTCTTTGAAGCTGACCACTGCGTAGTTTACCGGGGCGACCGGCTGCACATACCAGATACTCGTACTTGTAGTGGCTACGTACGCGTACTATTAATATGTGATTTCTTGATTTCCCTTCACAATTAATTGCGACCGTCACACTATCATTCGTAGTACATATTAGCTGTCCACTGCTGTTGTTGTTGTCAAACGTATAACGACTAGGCGGGGAGAGGGATGTTGGTTGGCTCTATATATTATTATATTATTTGCCGTATATTATTAATAGCTACTATGTTGTGCTATACCCTGGTATACTACAGCTGTCGACGAATGCAGAAACGAAATTGGTAGATTGTGCGGCAAGGTATCGGTTCGACTAGCCCCTGAATTCTATTTTTGTTTTGTTTTGTTTTGTTTGTTTGTTTATTGTTGACTTGCTCACTGGGGGGGGGGTAGTACCGGCTCTTGACACCGTTCTTTTCGAGAAGCAGGAAGGAGGATGGCAGATGGTGTGACATGGTCCCCGTATCGGTCTTCTTGTAGCAGAGACGGGAATCTATTATTTTCGTCGCCTTGAGAACGATTTATCTCTTTTCCTATCTTCTAGTGTCTTCTTTCTTGCTTTTTTGCCTTGTTTCTCGTTTTGAAACCGCCCTATGCCGGTGTCTTCCTCTCCTTCGTGTTGCCCCGGCCGTGCAGCAGTTTTCTGTTCCTCTCTTGGGCACGTGTGTTTTTTCTGCTAGGGGCGCTTCTGTCTACACGCGTCATTTGTATTATGTTTCGTTTCAAAATTCGTTTTTTTTTGCATTTTGCTTTCGAAGTTACATAATATTAGTGCGCCCCCCCGCGCTCGGAGCAAGGGGGGTAGAGAGAGGGGCAAACCCTCGGGTTGCTCCTAGCGCAACCCCCCGCTAGCATCCGTAAACTCGAGCCAACTCCCAGCCGCGCCAGGGCCCGGGAGAGGGTCCGCTGCAGCATCCTCAACCTGGCCACTGACGGCAGAAGCGTCTCGTGCCATGGCCCCACCGAGAAAACGAAGAACAGCGAACTACCAGCAGCAGTTGAGCAGGCCAAATAAGAGAAGGACAGCGCCGTCCAGCAGCAGTTGAACAGGATGGACAAGAGAAGTACAGCGCCCCAAACCAGCGCCAGACCGAGAACAAGGAACCGACACCAATTCACACTATTAATAGTCCGTACCCCACCTTTTACCTGTATCGCTACCCTGCTTCGCTGCGTGCTTCGCTCGCGAGACGACGATACAAACTACCCCAGGTGGGTACGACGAACAGGCTACCGTACTCATCTGATTGGTTAAACTTCTCCCGTACATGCAAAACACATATTCTCTCGTACCTCGATAATATTACGATTTTATATTTGTATTTTTGTTCTTATTTCTCGGTTCTGCTCGTGTCGTTGTGTTCTCGTACCCGGTACGTTAGCATCTCACTTGTTTTGCCCATTCATTTGCGTTTATTTTGTTTTGGTTTTTATCTGTCTCACAGTCTGTGACCACATAATAATTTGTATCTCTCTAGGGTATAATGAATGGTATTCGCATTTATTTCCGCCGTCCCGGGCGGGTAGTTTTATGTTTAAGCGTATCTCCGCTATGATGCTACGAGTATAGATACTCCAATAATAACTTACCACTACCACCTCCGCTGCTGCTGCTGCTGCTGTTGCAAGTTGCAACTGAAATGACTCGGCTGCGTATGTATGTAAGCGTGCCCAGTGTAAATACATACATACATATATATTGCTCATATACAAGCTGTGCTGCTGCTGTCGGCACCCCACGCAGGAGGATCTCCTTGCACTGGAACCGCACACCCCCCCCCCCCTAACTCGTTATTCGGTATTTTTCTCTCCGATCCGCCAAACTCCAGACTACTACTTACTGTCATCGCGTCAACACATTTTTCCACGATGCCGGAGATGATTGGTCCTTGTGGTGCTGAGGGGATTTTGGATTGTGGATGTTTTAAGCCAAAAGGAATATACCGTCCTTTTACTCAGCTATGATACGTACATAGCAAAGATGGGTTTCGACGAAATCCTCGAGCCCACAGCTGTTTTTTTTTTTTTTTTTTCTTCAATATATATACGAAGTATGCGTTATATTTAGCGATAGTGCCGTTATTGTATACAGAACTATATCAGTATATCGTAGGAGATTCTTTTAAAATGTTTCCAATTTTCGTATTTAGCACAAAAAGAAACAAAATCGGAAAGGACCCGTACCGGAACCCAGGGAAAACAGCCCATCCTCTTCCACACTCCACACTTTCACTTGCGTTCTTTGCGGCCCACCCGAAGTACTCGTAGTCTAATCTTCTAACTTTTGAAAGTAAAGAAAGGACGTAACTACTTAGTACTGCTCTTAACATTTGCTAATATCCCGGAGGACCACATATAGGATCAAATATTGTTATTAATTGTTAATAATAATATGAATAGTAAAAACTGGGGAATACGACGTATATATATTGGCTTGTTTAGTGTGTGTGCCATATACATATTTATATATATTAGTAACAACAAGCAGTAGGTAGAAGTATCGTAAGTGCTCACCGACTCCCTCTGTAACGGGCCTGATACTGCTGCTGCTGCTGTCGTTGCTGCTGCGGTGGTTTCCTGGCATGGTTGGTCGATGTACGGCGTGATGTTGTCGTCTTGGGACGTGAAGGTGAAGACCTTCTTGAACAGTCCGATGGAGTACACCTTGTCCTCATACAGCCGCCACCGCCCGCCCCACTCGAAAAAGGCGTAGACCCGCAAGTCCTGACAGTCCACCGGGAAGACAACCTTGGTCGCCTGGGTGTTGCCCATCGGTCCCATGCGGTGGTCTTTTGTCAGGAAGTACACCGGCTCATCCAACTCAACGGGTGGTGGTGATGATGATGAGGACTCGTCGTACGATGACTGTTCTGACGTTACGGTTTCCTGTGTGTCCCCCCTCGACAAACCGCCTGCTGAACCTGTTTCGCCGCCCCCGACGTTGAGATGCAAGTTCATGGATGCGACAACCTCCTTTTGGCGTCGTGCAGAGGACCTGCTCTTCTTCTGCTTGCTGTCTTCTTCGGCCACCCAGTACGATACTCGGTACCCGCTCTGGTTTGCTAGCACGATTCGCGGCTCGGGTCCCCAACCCGCCGGCTTGCCGACGAGAGCCTTTAGCAACGCCGGCCCCGATAAAGGCCGTCGCTGGTGCTTGCAATTGTTGTGGTCGGCCTCGCCGACGGTTTGGTGGTTGCCTAGCGCGGAACTTGCTGGGCCGTTGTTGTCATGATGATGAAAGGAACCGATACCCGAGGAGTGGTGGTGGTGGTGGTGGTGGTGGTGGTGGTGATGGTGTTGTTTACTCTCAGCAAGGCCCATGAGGAAAATGACGAACCACACTCACTCCTGTCACGAGGTACAACAACAGGTAGGTGGAGGGTTTTGTTTGCTCTTTTTTCCTCCTTCACCCTTGGTCTGGTCTGGCCTCTGGTCTGTCTTGGTCTGCTCGGGGTGCTGCGATCCGTCGCCTTGGTCGAGTGGGGCTCTGCTTTGATTGACTAGTGGGTAGGTGTGTGACAGTATGTAGTGCGCTAACGAAGCTTTCACCACTGCCAGACTACTACTACTGTACTACTACTGTTGTATACTATTAATAATATGAAACTACATATATACGCATATACGCATCATAAATGCCAAAAAAAATACTTTCAAACCTATCACCGGTCCGGGGACTGGTTCTTCTGATGTTACAATATAAAATTTCCGTATATACGAGAATTTGTTTTGCTTCATACCGCTGGTGGAGGAATTCTTCAGATTATGACCTTCGTATATTGACAGTCTCCTTGACCCTACTCCTTTTATAGAAATAATAATAATACCAAGGCTGACTGATGCGACACTTACTCATACGTCGTATAATATCTGTGTACGTGGTACGTTAGGAATACATCCACAAGAAAAGGAGGGGAAAGCTCGGCATCAATAATACAGTGATAAATTTATGAATACAAACCTATGTAAGAGAGTATGCCAACCATGTTATCGAATTCTTTTTTTATGACGTATACGAATATATACCACACAAAAAACTCGTGTGTACCACAACAGCAGTGTAACTATACTACTATTTAGTGTGCCCGATCTCGGAAAATACATAATGAACTCTAATTCTGGTACAAAATAATACATTTTTTTTCGTCATCTACTTATTTAAATATTTTTCTTGTATTATTATTATCTTTGCCACCCGACAATGTGCAGCATGACCTTCAACGTTGATCACTTATAACATTCCCGAAAGCAGAAAACCACGGAAACCAAGGAAACCCACGTACGTATTTTATACGCGCAAAGTATAATCCCGACAACGACTTAGGATAGATCTTCCAACGGCAGTTCATACGACTTTCCGGGAAAATGTAACTCATTGTTATTTATAGTACCGTGAGGAATTTCGTATATTTCAAAAAATGAAACGAAAGCGGCGCAGCCGCGTTTTCGGCCCGTTTCTGGCCCGTTTCTGGCCCGTTTTGGGCCCCGGTCGGTGTCAGCGTAAGGGATAGGGTTAGGGTTAGTGGTTGGGTTGGGTCTACGCCCGCCCGTGCCTTGATCCCCAGCACCAAAATCGCAATAACAAGCCGGACGCCTGGAAGACTTTTTCTAAGTCGTTGACAATAAGACTCCTTTTGTCTACCCCAGTATACCCCTGAATATCATATATATATATATTTATAATATATATACATCGCATGTATATAGATATATTTTGGTGTACCTCTTCGGGCTTGTGTATCCTTTCCCTGCTAAGTGTGCGTGTTCTTTAGAATTCTCTGATGGCTCTACCAGTAGCACGTTTGTGACCAAGGGCTGTTATCTTGCTAGATTAGACTACCGTACGTAGTCATGCGGGTTACCGCACCTATCGGGGTTTTGGCACCCATCGGGCTTATGGCACCAGGATCCAATAAAAAAACACAAGAAAACACATTTAATAGCATTTTCGCACGCCCATCGGGGTTATCGCAACCTAACCCTAACCCTGGTGGGTACGATAAACCCGACATATATCCAAGATTGAGTGCTGCCGCAACGGGCCGTATGTATGTTCCTTTGAAGTTACGTTCGGTGAAAGATCAACCACACGTACATCAGTATTATTGCACTGACGACGCAGTTCACGCGTTCAAATACGGCACGTCAATCGTTTCATATGCTGTCAACCCAACACACATACGGTACCTCGGTATATGCATCACCGCCGTTGCCCCAAGTATGGCCCGGTGTATTACGATTCAGCATCGCACCCATCGGGGTTATCGCACCGGGGGGTGCGTAAATACCAAGAACGGCATTATTTAATTATGTTTGCGCACCCTCATCGGCGCCCATCGGGGTTATCGCACCGGGGTCCGATAAAAAACACAAGACAGAAACATTTAAAAACGCGTTCGCACCCGGTGCGACGCATGATTACGGTATACCAGGTAGGGATTACCAACTGAAAGGAGTTTAACGTGAAGAAAACAACAACCAACCAACCATATATATATATACATACCAGGGTACATATGTCTTTATTTAGTTGTATTATGTTCAATTTTAGAATTCGTCTCGTTTTATTATTATTATTATTTTCTTTGCCATCCGACAATAATAATGTACAAAGGGGACTTCGCCGTCGGCCCAGGCCGCCGACGAAGCTAACGAAGGAGGACGAAACTTCACAACACGCAAACGAAACTTCAGTGCTGGCAAAATTGAAACACCACACACAGTAGTGGGCGCACGAGAGCGCTCCGCGAAAAATATAACTTAAAAAAAACACAGAGAGAGGGCGCGCGAGATCGCTCAGAGGGGAAACTGAGAAAAAGTTAAACACGACATAATAGTATGTCGTATATATATACAGCAGTAGTATTTATTTGTTTATAGGTACAGGTATACTAGGTATTATATGTACGTCGTATCGTATACCTGGTACTCGTATACAGAGTAATACGCGACATGGATTTGGAAATTTGAATATGATAATGACGAATTTGAAACTGAGATTTTGGGGGAGAAATTGACAATGTGACCTCCTTGTACTGAATATAGTGTGGAACACGCCCAGTGTTCTAACAACCTAAGAATTACAATCTGTGGCCAAAAATAAGAGGTTACAAGGGGGCTTCGCCGCCGGCCCAGGCCGTTGGCGAAGCGAAAGAGGAATAAGGCCCGCAATACATCAGGTAGTTTACGATGCCAAGGGACCGAGAGGCTAAGGCTCCAGTTTACGACGCCAAGGGACCGTTGAAGAGACCCAGTTTGTATTGTTGATTCCTGACGTAATGAATGATGCAAAAAAGGCCCATAACATCGAAAGAAGTCCCGTTAAAATATTGTCGATTACTGATCCCTGACGCAATAAATGAGCCCCAATCAAAGGAGCAAGAAAACACACAAAGCAACGCAATGAGGCAAGCAAAGCCAAACCATGGAATAAAATCGACGGACTCTAAAATATGGTATACCCAAGCCACTTTCCCACAACGCACGACAGACAACTAAAGGAGTGACGCGAAAGAAGCCCAACCCATCCATGTAAAAAAGCACAAAACATAAAAATATAGGGTGTTTTTCCGTGAAACACCATGCAACACCATGCAACACACGCTAGACCAACGCCACATCCATCTACGCTCTCGTTTCCGGCAATGGTGCCCAAGAAGCCGAAGCCATGAAAAGTCCACGAATGCCACGAATGGAATATTCCACTCAACCGCTACTACCAAATAAAACGAAAACGATTTCCCGTGCTGCACACGATAGTCAACCGCTCAACAAATCGGGAAATCGACAAAACAATTAAAATATAAAAAGCGTTTTCCCGTGCAACACACGCCGGACAACCGCCACGAACAGAATATACCACCCCACCGCAATACCGTGGGATAAAACAAAAACAAAATCCCGTGCGACACACGACAGACAACCGCCACATCCATCTACGAAAATCGACACAACAATCAAAATATAAAAAACGTTTACTACCAGTTCAACACACGACGTACAACTGCCATATCCATCTACGCTCATGTGTCTAAAATACGGCAGGGATACCCAAGAAGCATAAAAACGTTTTTTTCTCGTGCGACACGCGACAGACAACAGCCACATCCATTTTCGACCTCGTGTTTCCGGGAGTTATGCCCAAGAAGCCAAAGCCATGGAGAAAAAGGAACATGACATCCCTCTACAAACCGAAGCGAAAATTGAAAAGCTCAACAACAACAACAACACATTAAATTGTTCAACATACATACATATAATACCCGTGATACAAAAAGTCAACGTCTGTAATATATTAAAAATAATAATACCTGTTTACTTGAAAAAATAATAATTGGTATCACTACGTCTATACGTAACGGGGTACTTCAAATAATAACCTGGTATAGCGACACAAAAAAATACCCAACATACGAAAACACGAACTCGTAGTCGAACTCGTACGTAGCGACACTAAAAAAAAAAACATGACGTAACACCAACGTAAACAACGTAAACACAAAACAACAGCAACAACAACTTAGCCCTTATAGGACTGGAGTCCCGTTATGGGGACACATTGCTTAGAATTAGAGTGGTTTGTCCACAAAACGGGACTGCAGTCCTGAAAGGGTTAAAATGGGCAAAACAAATAACACGACGACAACATCTATCTATCAATACAATATCAATACCCGTACTCATACATCCACATCATACCATCCAGTATATGAACACTGTTTTTATGATACGCTGCACGCGTATTGTTATGTGCATGTGTATTAATATTAATACTGATAATATTATCAACATAATTTGATCTCTGTCCAGATTAATCAACGTCTTTTTATTTTTTATCATCTGGACGGGGGAAAAAAAAATAGAACTTGGATAAACAATTTCGAAAATTCATGAGGGCGGGGGGAAAACAAATCTCATCAAAGAGTCCGGAGATACGGAGCGGAGCATTCATCAGGGCGGGGGGTAAAAAAATCCAAATTTCATCACGGCAGGGGGTAATAGTGTAAGAGCGAGGCACGAGTGTCGAGAAGTCAGGTTTTCCTGAGATACGAAATGGCACGAGCGTCGAGAACGGAATACGCAAAGTCACGAGCGTGGAGAACTGACGTTTCACTGAGATCCATCAATAATACTAATATTCTGTTATCCCAATCAGAACTGAAAAAACCATCCTGCACTAATTACAAGTAGTTTGTCCCCTAAAATCGTGGGACAGGTTCTTAAGGGGTAAACATCTGTCGCGTAATGCTGTATAGATGTATAGAGAATGGCGTTCTAGATCGTACTACACAGCTACGAGTAGTAGCACCATTTTTAGTTCATTTTTCCATCCAATTCGATATCTTCGCTCTTTTATTTTCTCTCCCCCTTTACGTAGTAGTAGTCGTAACTCAGATCCGGCGTCACTAAGGGCCATTCTTATCGAGCAGCTTTTTCCCCATAATTTCCAAAAATATTTTTTTCCAAAAGAAAAAAGGAAATCTTGGAAATCTTGGAAATTTGGGAAATTCTTCGGAGGGCAAAATGTTTGGAAGGCTTTCACGTTCCAATGAATGGAAAAAATAAATAGAAAAAATGGAAATCTAAAAAATTGCGCGAAAAAAAACATGGAATTCTTGGAAATGTATGGCTCCGATAAGAACGACCCTAAGGCCGTGTCTTAACTCCATTCGATAGCTTGGAATGGCTGGAACGGAACGAGACTATTCGCGTTCGTTCGTTCCATTCCATGCTGTTTTTGCGGTTTGTGTCCGATCGATTTTTTAGGCACCCGATCCTTGAACAGGCCGCAACAACAGAAAGTAACCCATGAAATTTGCCTCGGGACTGTGAAGCTGGACTCTAGGACAGGGGTACCGTCACGTAGGCAGCGAGTGCTCCTGGTACAGAGGATAGCTTCACACGAAAAATAGAGCGCCTGGCATGCCTCAGACCAAGCAGTGCTAGCGGTCCAAGTGGCACCCTCGGGACAAATCTAGAAGTTATGATATCGCCGTCGCGGCTCGACGAGGTATCCTGGTGCTTCTGTGAACATCGGTCCAGCGTTTATGCTAGATTTCTATCGCCACAGTCTCGTTCGCCGCCCGAATTTTTCCCTCGTGAGCCTCCTGTACAGGCCATGACCGTATCGCGTGGCTCCTACCGCAGGCGAGACCTGTGGCGTCTGCACGTGCTCCATCGCGTGCTCCCATGCCATCTCATTTTGCCTCATGCCCTCGTGGGCCTCCCAGCAAATGTCGCAACCAGTTGCAACACTTCCAGCACCAATCAACTGCCGTAAATCTCGTTCCAAGTGGGCCGTTCGGTTCTGCTGAACAAGGATTACTGTTTTGACACATACGCTTCCTCTTTACAAATTTACGGACAGCTTGGAACGCTTGGAATCTGTTCGGTGTTTTTGTTTCTCAATATCCAATCAGCACCACTTTTTCAGGCAAATAATTTTACGTTCGTTCCGTTCCAATGCCCGCGAAGTGAAGTTAAGACACGCCCTAAGTATGCCCTCCCCCCCCCCCCCCCCCCCCCCCCCCCCACCACTACGGCACGTGCCTTGCAATTTTATCGCGAGAAGATATTAGAAGTTTCTTCCCTCTTCAACTCTCGTCGAATTGTGCTTACTCACGCTATAATATGCGCTCTCGACAGTAAGTAGTAGTACGAGTAGTAGTAGTTGGTGTCATTTGAGAAACAAAAAACTCCATGCTACGCTCGTACATACGGAGACTCGAACCCTCGACTTCCGACTCAACAGACTACGTGGTTACCTGCTAGACCACCAGGGCGACCGGTCACCAGTACGTACCATGTGGCTGTTGCACTGTCCTTTATCAAGAAAACAGTGTGCTCAGTATGGTACCCCGGTTTAAGAGCACACCCAGGAGATAAGAAGAGCGGTCGGGATTTACAAGCGGTCGAATCGGCATGTCCCGCAAGAGTAGTAGTATTTTGCCCACGACAGATAAGAGCGATTTGCAATTTGCCCTCTTCGAACAAAAACCATGAGAAAGAGCACACCGGAGACTGCCGGAGCACAAAAAAAAAAAAATCCTTTTCGTTTTTCAATTGCAATACTACTACTACTACTACTAAACTACTACTACTACTACTACTACTACTACTACTACTACTACTACTACTACTACTACTACTACTACTACTACTACTACTACTACTACTACTACTATAATACTACTACTACTACTACTACTACTACTACTACTACTACGACTACTACTACTACTACTACTACTATTACTACTACTACTACTACTACTACCACTACTACTACTACTACCACTACTACTACTACTACTACTACTACTACTACTACTACTACTACTACTACTACTACTACTACTACTACTACTACTACTACTACTACTACTACTACTACTACTACTACTACTACTACTACTACTACTACTGACATGAAGATTGCTTCGAATTTTGGCTTGATAGCACACGCTCTCACACGCTCCAGCCCGGGATCACTGGTTAGTCTCCAGGTCGTTATACATCTACCATTTTTCGCACACATTTTCTCGCAGTGTACGTTACCTTTTCTGCCCAGCTTCCAACATGTCCGCGCTTTTACAACACACAGTCCTTACTGCTATTCCCCAGGGGGTAGACCACTATGCGCGAATATACAACGATTGGATTGCACGTTTTGCACGCTGAACCTTTTCGGTGCGGTTTGCATGTTTATTACTTTCAAGCGCCACCCGTGAGCAACAAATAGGCTTTACCGTATATCACTGAATTATTTGCTATTATAGGAAAAAGTATGGAAATCGGGGAGTATTTTAGTATATGCCTGGATGCCTGTGGTCGATCATCTATCTCTTCTAAAAAAAAAACCCTGATTTTTCGTGACAAAGCTCATAAGGATCAGGACGGGGTCGGGTCGATCTACCTCATTTTTTTTCACTTTTGAGTTTACTTTCATGAAAGTTTCCACGGCAAAGTATAAACATTTCCATGGAATTACGTTTTACTTCCATGAAAGTAATTTTTACTTTCGGTCATGGAAGTAAAATGTATTTCCACGAAAGTGTTTTACCTTCATGGAAGTAACTTTTGCTTCCACGAAAGTTTTGTTTTACTTCCATGGAATCCAAGGTATACTTCCATGGAAGATATTTCACTTCCAGGAAAGCTTGTTTACTCCCAGGTGTTTATATTGGGAGTAAATTAAAATTGTACTTCCATAGAAGTAAACATGGAAGGGAGGGAATTATGTCACCCCCTGCGCCCAGTTGATACACCGTCCCACCCAAAGAAGGCCCATCCCGACTACCAAAACACGGAGCAATTACAAACGGGGTATTAAACACTGTGTGGCGCGCAGCGCGGAACCAGACTAAACCTGTCCAGTGTGGCCGAAGGTCCTCTTCAAACGGAAACTTCCACGGAACCACGGAAATGTTTTTACTTCCATGGAAGTTAATACGCATGAACGTTTCAATTTCATTCCGTGAAAGGTCTCATGGAAGTATAATTTTGCTTCCATCGAAGTAAACAAAACTTTTCATGGCAGTATAATTTACTTCCACGAATGTTTCCACATATTATGTCAAGATATGTCCATGAAATATTGTTTGCTTTCATGGAAGTAAAACCATATCCCCAAAAATTACTCTCATGGAAGTAACTTTACTTTTGGAAGTAAATTTACTTCCAGGAAAGTAAAAAACACTGTCATGGATGAAAAACATTACTTTCATCGACGTAAATGATAACAGACGAATAATGAGGTAGACCCGGTCGGGGTTATGGTTGGGTTTAGTGTCTGAAATAGTGTTTTCGATGTTTTCGAAGTGTCACTTCTTGTAACACTGGACCCACGCACGAGCCAAATTATATCCCCCGATCTCCATGCCGGTCGCCCCGGTGGTCTACCAGGTGGCCACGAAGCCTGTTAGCGTTGGAGGTCGGGGGTTCGAGTCTCCTCGTATGGAGATTTTTACTCTCCAATGGCATTAACTGTCGAGAGCGCACATATTATAGCGTGGGTAAGCACAGTTCGACGAAAGTTGACGAGGGAAGAAAGTGCTGAAGTCTTCAAGCGAAAAAAAATGCAAGACCAGAACCGTAGTGGGGGAGGCGGGAGAAGAGCCTACTTGGTGACCCCGGATCTGAGTTACGAATTGGAAGGAGAGAGAAAGGAAGGGCGAAGATAATATATGGGATGGACAAAAAAACAAAATTGTCCTATTTGTAGATATAAATTCAGAAAGGCGGTAAAGGCAGAGTTCAGGAAATATGCATACTACGACGACAGTATCTCAGCCTAGCCTAAACGCCAAAGACACAACTGCTACTACAGCAGTAGTAGTAGTACAGTATTAGGTAGTAATTACCGCACCCAAAACTGTCAATGACGGCTGCTGTATCTTGGCAGAATCCCCGTCCTAGGCGTGTGTGCTCACCTCCTCAGATAGATCATGCAGTCCGCCGCGGAGGTAACCACTTCAGCCGGTGTCGGACCGAGTAGTTGTTTTTCGACTTCAGGTCTCAGAAAATCGTACTGAACGAGGATTGGCGCTAATGGTCAGTGTCTTCGATTGTCGGTCTTGTCCTAGAGGATGAGGATGAAGATGAGGAGCAGGAGGAGGAGGAAGAGCAGGAGTAGGGTGGGGAAGAGGAGTATAGAGAAGAACAGTGGACGGGTGTGCTTGTGCAAGGTCGATCAGCCAATTTGCTCTCAAGTATCACGTCCCCCAGCATACGGTGAAAATAAAAGTTCGAACAAAATAAATCAGCTGAACTCGAAACGGTATGTCCGGGGTTCTCCCCCATACATCCGAGATATTAACTGATCAAACAGAGTTCCTCCGCATAATACAGAATCGGCACTGGACATACCGCACTGCTTGTACTGCCGTACTCGTAGCAGTTTGTACCGCTGCTGCGGCCTACTCGCTACAGGCGACTATGTTACCGATCGGCGACACGGTATAGACTATTGGCTACTGCTGGGTAGCATGGCAGCCATCCTTAATACTGTACACAAGGTCAGATACCAAATAATGGCTTTATGATGTAAAAATCTAACCAACCCAAGTTTGTATTTCTTTCCCAACGCTGAGCAACCCCACGGTAGGGGTACACTTTTAGGCTCACGTATTTTCTGACCGGTTGTGCTCCTCACGCGAGTAACCACCGGATACTGTTATTATTATTACTGGTATATTTGTTTTTGAACCACCGCATCGGAAGGTTTGGTCGGGTTGCGCGAGCGAGTGTTTCCGAAGTCATGTTTCGGGTGAGATATTGAGCTCCTCAGGTGAGGAGATCAGAAAATTATGCTGCGCGCCTTACGCGGAATTACTCCGCTTCTATATCAAATAGTAATGCTGCTTAAGTTCGCGGAGCTACATAATATTCTTCGGCTACCCTCGGCATGAGGACAAACACTAGGCCATGTGTTCTAGGTAGCTCAATCTAACCGGTAGGACTGCGGTAGGAGTGACTGTGGCCCCGATTCAGTGACGGGCTTTAACGTAGACCGTCTGTCCACGGTAGTCCAATCAAAGCGGTGGACGCGGAACCGTAGGACTGGCTGCGGTCAGGGTTGGACGTCCGGGCGAACCTTGAGCTATATGTCGTCGGTAGTTCAACAGCGCACATTGGGCGAGGAGCGGCAGAACCCTGCTGTGGACCGGATGACGGCCGCGTTGCAGGCTTAGGATACCTACGTGTGATTGGGCTGTCTGGCCGTTACACGATGAACTCCTTTAGAAGGGGGGTGTGCGGTGCGTTCGGTTCGCACGTCACCAGCGGGTACGGTAGTATATAATATCCTGGAGATAGACAGTTAGTTTAAAGTAGCGGGTTGCTTGCTTTTATGTCGGGGGGGGGGCACAGTTGCCCCGAAGGCGACGAGCTAAGCACGAAGAGGGCGACGGTGCCAGCAAGCGGGAGCGTGAAATCCTGTACGCGACGGTCACACATACACCAATTTCTGGGATCTTCCAAAAAGACTCAGTCGCATAAGCACGGTATGCCAGTATATTTGAGACAGTAGGCGTGGATGAGACATCCGATCCCAGTCCATTCACATGTCAAAGATGAAAAAACAAAAATATACGACGATTGTCATAGATGATTTGTCTTTTACGTTTCCAAGATTTTGAAAGCATTTCACTGACTGTCCACGGACTCTCCCCGGAACATGCACGGACTGCACATGGACTGTCCGCTGACGGTCGAGACTAAAACGCCACATCGACAGACAGTCGACGGAATTTCTGTCGACTGTTCCAAAAACCCGACGGATAGTACGCGGACTATCCGCTGGCTAAGGCGTGCAACAATAGACGAAGACATTTTTTATCTGAAACGTTTTCTACGTGATCGGGGCTCCCTGACCCGAACTCGCCTGGCTTGAATTCTTGTGTTCCAATACATTTCACACAGTATACTCAAGCCACGGGATAGTTCATCTATCTCGTAAAACACCTTCCATTTCGCTCCAAAATCAGTTTATATTTCAACTTACTAATAGTATAGAGATCCTCAACTGAGGGGCCTCAGACACTGCACTGTATACAGGTGCACTTCTGCCGGAGGATGCGTCTGCTATATCCGCGCACGCCCCGCGACGCCTGTGCTACGATAAAGGTATACCGTTTTTTGGCTGAAAACGTTTCTGAATGGAGGGGCTCCTTAACCCAAACATTGTCGAAATTTCAACTTTTGCGCTGCGCTATTTTTTGTTGTATCTTTAGGCTATGGGGATTGCCCATCGGGGAGCACTTCCGTGTTCCTCGAAAATTTGAGTTTGGGTGGGGCATATAGCTCCTCAAGTGACTGACCTCAGAAACAAAAGGGTCACCCTCTATCACACCATGCGTCCCACGCACTGTGCGAGGACTGTCGACGGACATCCCCAGCTGCCCACGGGTTGTTTCTCGGGCTGTCGACGGTGTTTCGGCGGGCCTCTACACACTGTATGTCTTCGGACTACCCACGGGTCCCCAACAGGGTGTCCACGGACAATCCGTCGATCGTGTGTGGGCCATCTGCGGATAGGCCGTGGACAAGGCGGTAAAACTCCGTGGGGTGTCTGCAGACAGGCGATGAGGCGTCGGCGGGCAGGCCAGGGACGTGGACATCACGTGAACTGTCCCTGGTGGCGTGTATGATTTGTGCATGTATCTCTAGAGCTTCTGCAGAATGCCCACAGACCGCCCGCGGACAGTCCGTGAGCAGTTGGCGAACAGTCGCTGGGGTGTCGGACAGTCCGCGGGACACTCATGGGCTGCCCGTGGCCACTCCACGCACAGCGCGGGTCCGCTCGCGTGGCATGGACTGTCCGACGACGTGGACAGTCAATGGACAGTCCGTAAGGCATCCGTAGGGCGTCCGCGAATAGTTTGCGCAAAGTCCGAGGGGTATCCGTGGATAGTTGATCTACAGTTCATGGACAACCCTTGGCTGGTCCGGTGACATTCGGCGGACAGGCCGTGCATAGTCCGTTGACCGTATGCGGACAGTCGGCGGACAGTCCGTGGGGTGTTCGTGGGGCATGCGTTAGTTTTATCTGCAGACGGTGCGTGGGGCGTCCGCAGAGATTCTGCGGACGGCCCGTGCATAGTCTGCGGACAGCCCCGGCGTAGTCCGCCGACTACACACAAGCTTTCCTCGTGGAGTCCCTGTGGGGCGTACGCGAAAATCGCGCAGATAGTCCCCGGACAGTGCGTGCGACAGACGCGTGCTACGGTAGAGGTAGCACGTTTTGGCTGAATCGTTTTGTGAACGATCGGGCTCCCCAACCCAAATCCGTCGGACTTCATTTTTGTGACGAATACTGTTTCAGAACATACTTCGGTCATGATATTTCGCATCCGGCAGCACTTTTATTTTCTCCAAATTCATTTTGTTCAGTGAGGTATGACGCTCCTTAAGTGAAGAGCTCAGAAACAACATGGTACACCTCTATCGTAGCATGCGTCGACATACATATGATTCGCGGAAACGAAGACCGTGGGCAGTCCGTGTATAGTGACGGGCAGTTCGCCTACAGGCCGTGGGGCGTCCGTGAATACTCGGCGGGCAGACCGTGAATAGGAAGTAGGCTGCCGGCAAGACAGCAGTGCACGACTGTCGCTTGGGTGTCGGCCAGTCCGCGGGGCGTCCGTGAGGCGTCAGTGGGCACAGTTCACGGACAGTGGGGCTTCGTTGGACATTCTGTCGGCGTGGAGGGTCCGCGCACAGTCCAGGAGACAACAGTGGACAGTCCGCAGGCAGCCCGTGAGCATGGTGGGATCAGGGAGAGATTCCCCACAAAGACAAATAATGTAGTATAAATATAGGTCGCCCAGACACTGAGAAGGATTGGTAGGACCATCGAATGAGGACGTAGGTTTTCAAGTAAACCCATTCGTATCCTCAATTCAAAGCTGGGCGCAAGAATGAGAAAAGACTGCAATCAGGAGGATAAATAACACATAGGAGATAACACCCAGCGGTGGCAGACGCGATTCCAGGATTTGGGTCCAAAACCAACTTGTTGAAACATTACAAACAGCACACACGAAACAATGCGAATTCAACGGAGCCCGCCCAAAATATAATTGAGGTTAGGAGCAAACATACGCGACCGTCACACAATCAGCTCCCTGCCCTTATACGCGCTGAGCGAGGGTTTTCCACTGGGGCAGGAGGCCTCGTTTAATCCAGCACTTGGACTGCAAATGTTCGGCAAAGCCGCAAACGACAAAATAATAACATACTTCAGTGTATAAATAGATCGCGATGGAATATCGTTAGGAGGCATACAACGTCGGCTCGGTTCGTGATCTACGGGAACTACGGTATGCCCCGGGTATGTTTCACGCGGGAAAAAGAAACGCGAGAAGATCTCAAACCCCACGAAGCATGGAGTGACGTGTCTGAATTTGGGATGTTTCATGCCGTACAACGCGCAGAAAAAACGTTGTTGTTATTTTTACGCGCGGCGATTAAGTACATGCAATACCCCCGGGTTGACGTGCACTATTTTGTTTCTTGAGGGTCCTTATTTGTGGAGCTCTATACTGCTGGTACGTAAAAACAAACCATGAATTTGGCAAAAATAAAACTGAAACTTCAACCATGTGCACAATCCCATGGTTTGTCCAGGGTATGTATTCAAAGCATCAAAATCACATTGCGCAAACTAAAAAATGGCAATTCCGACCATTTTGGGTTGAGGATCTCTGCAATCCGGAAACAATTTGAGCGAAAAAGTTCGAACTTTATTGCATGCAGCACGCCTCCGCGCCTTCTACGTATACACACACCGCCAGCTGCTGCCACCCAACAAAGTCTAGCCTTACGTAGCACAAGTAACAACGTAATGGAGAACTAACCGGATCTGAAAAAATGTATTTGTTAACGTGTGTAAAACCGAACACTGTTATAATACTTAATGTCACCAGTAAGCCTGCTAAGAGCAACCAGCAACCGAGCCCCACTCCTCCGCGCGCCTACATGCACCAAACTCCCGAACATGACCCCCTCCAAACTATCGTTGGACGAAACCGCTGTCCATTAAAGCAAGCAGGATCCTACGTAGTCGATGCGAGCATGCTTCCACACACGAAAACGTGTGTGGCACTGCTCAATTCGAACCAAACTGAGATCGGTCTGACCAAAGGCAGTCTGCGCGCCGTCTCACTCCCCCCCCCATTCACGCCGCAGTCGAGATCGTATGGGCCTGCCACGCCCGACGGCGAGGTTCGAGTCCTTCTCCCCACTCCCCACCAAGTACTCCCAAGGAAGCAAAACAAAACAAAACAATCGCTAAAACAAAGAAGGCGTGGTCAAAACAGTGTCTACCTTGTTGGGCTCTACACCTGCCCTGCGCGGAATTCAACGTGCAGAACCATGCGATATTATGACTCTGGGTACCCAAAAAACCAAAAAAAACAACAACAACAGCAACAACAACAACGAGACCGTACGCTCACTCCTAACCCCCCATCGAATGCAGGCCAGAAAGAAAAAAGGAATACAAACATCGTGTGATTTAGAACTTCTGTACACACGAATGAAATATATACCAGCACAAACCAGGGGGCATGTATGTGTTTTCTCCCTTGGTGTTAACACACCCCCCCCCCCCTCCGTTTTTCTGCTCCTATAATACACAAAAGAAGTGGCGTATGGACTTTAGTTTCTGCCGTGCACACCCCTCCTGCCGTGGTATGCAATACATTGTACAACAAGCTCCTGCCTGCCCCGCCTACGTCCATCCAATAGGCAGACCTATAACACCCACAGGCAGGTAGGTGTAAATATCACCAAATACCTGCTTCAAGAACGCCAAACGCAGCCAGCCAACACATATATATACAGGGCGACCACTGCGTTATTTTGCACATGGTTTCAACTGTGCAGACGGTGCCGGGCGACCGCACTGTTATGCTAAAACCAGCGTGAAACAAATGACAACAAAGCGGCAGGCCAAGACGGGGTGGGGGGATCGGTGAGGACAAACGGCATGGGGGTTTTGGAACCACACCCGGAAACACCACAAAAAGCCCGAACATTGATACCAGGTACACAAGCAGCGACGGAGCACTTTGGGAGCTTTCTGCCCATCGTCCCTTCAATCTGGGCCCAGGAACATTACATACCGTGTGCCTCTATGGTCAAACACATAAAAAAAATAAACATCGTCCGTCTCGCGGAGGGTGGAAATCGATTACTGCACACTTCACACTACACTCGAAACAAATACTGAGCAAATTTCACTCAGGCGTTCCCTCGAAAAATGAACCTAATTTAGATATATACCGTCGATGTCTGGGGATGCTTTCTTGATGTCTTGCGCCGCGCGCCGCGATACCCACACCCGGTGCCCCGCGATCGAGCTTCTGACTGTCAGGCCCATGTATCCCGTACGTCCAACGCTGGGAGCGCCAAGGTGCCCGCTGTTATTGCTACACCACCTACTGCTGTTGCTGCTGCTGTCCTCGGCTCCATTCACGCAAAAACATAACGTCCATACCGAATAACACGCAAGGTACCCCCCCCCATCCCCGGGACGCGTATCCAAGCTGGGTTTCCCAACGAAAGGGAGAGTGCAAACACTAAGCGACACTTCTACATGGAAATGTCTGGACGATTTTTTTCCAAAACCATCAATTGCGTTGGGCTCGCCAGTGCCCCCCCCTCGAAACGGTTGGGAGAAGTCATCGACTCCGTTAATTCGTCGCGGGGGTGTGTTAAACTTACCACCCGGGTGATAAGTATTGAACCCGTGTTCTACGGTACCGCGAGCACTTCGTCCACAAACCCCCTTCCACCCACTTACGAGCAATCGAGCGACGAAGACGGGAACCGGAACGCGTTATCGTGCTAAGTCGCTCAGACGTAGGTCCCAGTGCTGCTGCTACTGCTGCTGGTTGTAGGCTAATCTCGCACAAACAAAATAACCCAAACCAGTCGCACACTATGCAGGCCAGCTACGAACCTAATCGCACGGCGTGCCTACCTTGCGGCGGCCCTGTGACCTTTCGACGAGTATGCGACCAGGAAGGAACACAACGCCTGACGACGCAAAAACAGTCAGTGCAAAACGCGTGCTAGGTATCAACCAACACCCGGCCTCCCCCGCACAAAGCAGTTTCGCAACGCCGCATCCACTGCAGCCTTCCACTATCACCGCTGCCAACCAGGCCGCCACCGCCACGGGGACAGTGCAGACAAAGCCCGGACGGCGGCAGTAAGAAGCTGCATTTGTACAAGCCAGACCCGAAGAAGAGCTACGGGTATCGATAAGTTCAGGCCTGAGGTAACCCCCCCCCCCCCCCCCCCCCCCCNCCCCCCCCCCCCCCCCCCCAAAGCCCCCGCCGTCTTCAAAAGCTGTTATTTAGTTGTTCCTTTTTTTCTCATTCTCCTTACTATTCATCATTCGTCTCCTTCGTTCATCTCTCCAAGACTAGCCGATAACACAGATTCGAGGTCACGTATCAGGCTCTCCCGTCCGCCCCCCACCCCCGCCACTGCGGTTGACGCCTTCAATTACGCCGCGAGAAGACATCAGTTATTTCGTCTCCCGTCGACTCGCGTCGAATTTGGCCGACGCACGCTACTACGTGCTCTCAGCAGTTGAGCCTTGATTCATGGTTTTTCAAATATATAAATTATCACCACGGTGGGGTTCGAACTCGCGGACTCAACTCTAGCAGCATTCGAGGGTAACTAGTATTAATAGACCACCGAGGTGACCGGCTCGCACGAACTGTACAATCGAGCTCCGACTGAGCTACGCCTACCGGGGGTAGCTACGTACACCTGCGCGGCGCTGGTCGAGGGGAGCACCGCTACGCGAAAGGATTCCCAACGCAGGCCGAAGTTTGAACTGCTATACTGTAGTACTTGGCTACGAGTACAGTGCACGTACGCATGAGCAGTGCCGGCCACAAACGAAAACTCGTCAGAAAAGCGTCCTACCTAAACACCACCCGTTGTCCCTATGCTAGTACAGTATACATTACCCAGTGTTGACGACAGCGCGTGCAGAGGTACCGTCCGCCAAAACTAAGAAGCTGGGACACTGACCCACATCAGCCCAGACTTCTCGCTAAGCCGAGTGCAAAGTGAAAAGGAAAACGACGGCGCGCTCCGCAAAGCGATATTTTAACCCAAAACATCCGCTCCGGAATTTCTTTTTCGTCGCGGAAATCTCGGGGGCCTTTGCTTCTTATCGTGTAGGGGGGGCTTCTCTACCCGAAGGGTGGCACAGGGCACTTAGGGGGCCCTGTTCCCCGTCGGGTGCATGTCGTAGAAGGAAAACGACGAACCGGGTCCACGCTCGCTGTGTAGACCGCCACTCACTGCAGTTGCACGACTGGATGCTGTAAGAGCTCCGCGGGAGATAGCCCAGGCGTGCAGCGTTAGGCTCCCTCCGTTTATGTTGCCTTCCAGGGCTCGAACGGTATGGAGCGAGGGGGCGGGAAAATAAAGCCCTGGCCAGGTTGTGGGCTTGGGCTATAGGGGGGTCACTCCGATTCTGCCGGCAGGGTGACGGGTAGTGGGGGAAAGAGAGGGAGTCGTATGAACAGAGGCATTTTTGAGAATGGCGAACAGGGGTTGCAGGCTTGGGCTTAACGTATACCTACTCTGATAGGGGACGTATGATGTGCACAGGTACTGTAGACGTGTGCACCAAAGTAATCGAGCAGCTCATTTTTTAATCATACAAGCGATTTAACACGGATTCGTCATGCACTATTAAACTTGACTGTTACTGTACTGCTGTGATTTCAGGCCCGCCAACGAGCATCAAATGCCTGAAATTGCGCTGTAACACCAGTATTTGCCAAACGTGCCCATATATATATGGTGTTGTATTGTACTTACGTATACTCAAGAGTACTGTAGTACATCTATATAATAAATACATACTAGCTGGTATCGTGTAGCAGGTATATTACCAGGTACCTGGTATATCAACAGTAATTTTAGGGCTGGCCTGAGCCCCGAAGCACCCATCAATGAAAGATGCACTACTACTACTATTGCTGCTGTGTACTGCTGTACTTCGTAGCAAAAACGTCTCCTCGGGCGGGGGCCCGCTGAAGTATTTTTTCGACACCTAACTATCTAAAATGGTCAGAATGGAAAAACAACCGAAGCACTGCTGTGATCGCTGAACGATTTAGAACAAAACATCGCTCAGCGATCACAGTGCTTCGTCCTCGGGGGAGGGGGGGGGTTAAAACCAAGTAATTGGTTTTCGGAAAAAATCAGAAAAAAAACTTGTTTTGTTCTAAATCGTTCAGCGATCACAGCAGTTCTTCGGTTGTTTTTCCATTCTGACCATTTTAGATAGTTAGGTGTCGAAAAAATACTCTTCGGGCGCCCCAGGCACAAAAAAAATGTGGAAAGCGTATATACGTAGCCTAAGAAAGTTTGATTTCACGCGCGCGCTCAGTATAAGAAAAGCCAGCCTGAGCATTTTCATGTTTGCGTGTTGTGAGCAGAGTTGTGAGAGTGCTCGCAGTACGAGCATAATCCTACAACTACACAACAAGAAACAGGAAAGTTGCAAATATTGGAAAGTTGGACCGAGCTGAATTTTGTTCCAGAGAATAGGTGCGTTCTACAGCTAGATACGCTGAGATACGAGCAAAATAATATAATAAAAGTACAATATATCACGCATTAATTAATGACTCCCGAATTTATTTATTTTCCTGTAATTCTCAACGTACCATTAGTTTTTGTTCGGTTTCATACTCGTATCACGAAGGCGCCCTGTACGACCACATTTCAACACTCGTGCGTACCACATGGGATGTCCTGCCTGTTTTACAGAGCACCAAAAAAACAAAAAAAGGTACGTCTATTGTAGAAGGGACCACTTTCGAACGGGCCGGTTCTACGACATGTAGCGACGAAATGTTAACCCTTCTAGAACTGCACTGCCTAGAAATAAGTATTACAGTCAAATTCCGAGTGTTTTGTCCCCACATCGGCACTGCAGTCCTAAACGGGTTAATGTTCCCAAGAGATCTCCGAAAAGAAACAAACCAGGACCGGTACCAGATTCGGTCAGAAGAATTTGTTATTTTTACTCCGTCAGATCACGCCCTTCCGTCGAACGCGGAAGCAGCAGTAGGTACTTTTATACTCAGGTACGTACCCGGCCCCCCGTTTTGCACATTCCCCAAAGCCCACGATACAACGCAACTTTGTTATAAATTAATCTATACAACGCCGTATCATGTATACATATATACATGTATAAATATTGATAGAATCCAGCACATGAATGTTGTTTTCGCTTTCGCAGGACGCGACATATTCAAATGTCCCGTTGTCGCCTACGTGCGTTTAATATTTATGTATTTTGGTACATAAAAACATGATACATGAGTAGCACAGAAGAAGCCAGAAACGGAGGAGGCGTTCCGAAAGCCAACGACTTTCAGTATTAATAGTATCGGCAACGACAGAAACCACCATCGACTCTGCTTACTGTACTGCAAGCGCGTAGTATCTCTGCTGTGTCGTAGTTTTGTGACCACAGAACTGGCACCTCTCTAGGATGAAGAACCGGCACGGACACTGACTGGGTGTGCTGGATGTCGACGGGTAGGAAGAAAGGTTCACTGTGAAGAACACACACACCAACCGCCAGGTATGTATGTATGATATATATAAATATATCATATGCATCCATCTGGTTATTAAAGTGTTACCGTATACCACAAATGGAAGCACACGCCAATACCAGTTGGTTGTGGTGAATAAGACCCATGCCTGAAACCGGTGATGACAACATGATGATGACAGATCATAGCTGGTGCGCTGGCGCAACTTCAGGGTTGGAAGTTGGAAGAAACAATGAATGAATGCATTGCTATTTACGTAGGGCACACGAAGTTTCGCGCCGCAAAAAAAAAACGATTTCGCCGCAGGCGAAAAACCCCTGCTATTAAAAGGCATGTCTTTCCCGCCGGAGGCGGGAAAGGTACTATTACGGGGGACCACAGTTAATAGGACCAAATTTTATTAGCAAAAATAGGTAAGTATATACTTTTTTGTGTGCACCATAGGTCCTATTTACTATGGTCCTCCGTAATACCAGGTATATACATATTATATAATGTTTTTGATGTGACCGGAAAAAAATGTTCGAGGTGCAATTGTGGCATTTTCCGCCCCCCGGGAGGGGGTGTGGGCGGGCTACACGCCTGCGGTGCGTGAGCGCCACACGCTTTGCAGATCACGTTGCGCTTCACGGAACAGGCACCGGAGGCCGAAACACCGTGTTTGTGCCCTGGCTATACAGGTATCACCATACATACGCAGGAATTCAATGGTGGGGTCAAAACTCCCGCAAAGATTAAGATTGGACCTGGAAGGCCCTTGCCCTGCTGAGGGACCAACTATCTGCTGCCATCATGCTGTACATTCAAACGTTTGTTTTTACTGCTGAAGTGGCGGACTTCCCGAGCAACAGTCAGTACCACGGCGTACGTAGCATGCGCACTGGATCAGGTTTAGTTTCGAGATGAGGTCTACAATGACACGCGCAAGTTCCGTTATTGGTCACTGACCTACGACATACTACATACCCGCGCACGTGGTTGGGCTTAGGGAAGAGTAGGATGAGTAGCAGTAGCAGTGGAGTGTGGTTGAATGATATGCACCAACCAGGTGCTGTGAGGCTTTTGGAGTTTGGTGCCGCTTTCAGGCGGATCTCCGTAGGGGGTGTGGTATTCAACGCATCCCCGGCGATAAAGTGACCACCGGAAAAGCGAGACCACAACATGTACCAGGTATGTATGTATGATATCACCGGGTGTGCTCATGTGGGGGGCGTGTACTATCTAAGGGGTGTGTGCTTTCTTTCGTACGATGTGATAAGCTCAACAAATATATACGCGTACCCAAGGGCGTCTGAAAAGTATTTAATCGACACCTAATAACTATCTAAAATGGTCAGAATGGAAAAACAACCAGAGCACCAGCTGAGAGCACTGCTGTGATCGCTGGACGATTTAGCACAAAACAATGTATTTTTCTGGAATTATCCAAAAACCAATCCCTTAGTTTTAAAGACCCCCCCCCGCCCCGCGAGGCTCAGGAGGGCAGAGGTGGGTTCTTTAAAACCAAGCGATTGTTTGGAAAAAATCAGAAAAAAAAAACTTGTTTTGTGCTAAATCGTTCAGCGATCACAGCAGTGCTCCGATTGTTTTTCCATTCTGACCATTTAGGTACAGTAATTAGGTGTGGAAAAAATACGTTTCGGGACGCTCTCGGCTTACCTCGAACATATGTCGTAGTACAGGACACCTACGAGTATTAACAATAAAAACATGGAAATCTGGTCCAGGCTGGATTTCTTACTTGAGAGAGGGTGATTTCTACAATAATTCCAAGATAACGACTCCCGAATTTATTTTTCTACTCTAAATCCAAGCCTGGCTTTCTAGTTAGCCTGTTTCTTGACAGGTGTCCTGTACTACTGTACGTATATACGAACTTATTTGTGATATCATACCAGGTATACAAATAGTCTTCGTATGTTGTGCGAGTCCACCCCGCCCACAGGAATTGCCTTCTTGCCCGAGCAGGGTCAAAGGAGCATTCAGCATTCACGAGACAAGTCGGAAGGCTCGCCACGACCGCGCTAGATTCGAGTAAAACGACGACTGGCTGCTGCTGCTGCCGTCCACGAATTCTACAGAACGATGATAATAACAACCAATAATAACGAGTAATGTTTTATATTTTAAGAAATATACGTACAAATATATCGATATATACGATAGGAACACTAACACTGCGATGAAATTACGTTTGTTTATCGTTCTATACCTCCAGATGATACTATCAAGTTGTTCGTGATGAGGGTGTCTCACCATGTTTTTTTTGTTGTTGTTTTATGCTACGGCGGATGGGTAAAAATAAAGCTTAAGCCCTCCACACTTCCACGTCTCACTGCGTGTCGTGTGTCAATTCACTCCATGCCCCCTCGGAAATATCAGCCCTTGCTGCTTACTACTCCGGAGACTTGAGCATGTTGACCCGACCTGACCCCCGAAGGGGCCCGGTGCGGTGGGGATAGCCACCCGAAGAGTAAACTCTCCGGGTAGTGTGGAACTTGCCGCAGCTCATCCACCAACAAAAACCCAGGCCAAGAAGCCTTCCCGCCAGACTCGGATCATTTACGATCCACCCTACCCGTTTCGGCGTTGGTCCTCAGCATGTGTCTCACCATGTGTCTCGGCTTGTTGCGGTGGTTGGGCAGGCGCGAGATACGGCGTGATGTTCGGATCCAACGCGGTGAGCTCGAAAATCGTATCCTTCCTCGAAATGGAGTACACCTTGTTCTTGAAGTACTTCCACTTCCCTCCGTCCTTGACATATCCGACAACGAGAACTTCCACGCACTTCGCAGGGAAGACAACCTTCGTGGATTTGCTCGTTCCCTCCGGTTCCATGCGGTGGTCCCTCATCAGATAGTACTCCTTTACCTCTTCTGTGTGGGTAGTCTCCTCCCTGTTCCTCTCTATGTCGCCCCCCAAGCTCGCGGCAGCGGTGAGGCTCGCGTTGAGGTGCAGGCCGATGGAGTTGACGATTGTCTCCTGGTGCAGCTTTGTCTTTTTCTTGTCTTGTTGAGCCACCCAGAAGGAAACGAGGTACGAACTTTGGTTCGCTAGGACGACGCGCGGTTCGCGGTCCCGGCGCGTCGTCGGCCTATCCGTCGAAGCGGCGAACTCTGGGCCGATGTAGGCCAGGAACGTGGGGTGGGTGGTGTGCTCGTCTCCGTCGGGAGTACCGCGCACCTGCGTGCTTTGACACGTACCCATTGTCTACAATGAGGCAAACGAAGCTCTCACTGGAAGTTGTTTGTTTCCTTTTCTTCTCGCTTCGTCTCGTTATTTCTCGCGGAGCAGCAGCGGGTGGGTATGAATATAAGTGAAGGGCCGGGCCTGGCCGGGCGGTGATTCTTCAGGCAAAACGTTATTATTCATGTTACGTACACACACGTAAAATATCATATTATGTGATGCACCTCGGCTCATAACTCGTACTAAAAAAATCTCGATCGACGTCGCTCACGTGAAAAATCAAGCGTCCACCACAAAGAACCCAAGGAACGGGAGTTAGGTGTTGGCTCAACAACCCGTAGCGGTAGGTAATAATATTATTTATATAGTGACCTTGTTTCTCCGGTGTACCGCGCGCGAGTCCTCCTTTCCCAGAACGATATTTCGACAATTCATAATTCGCGATTCTGGCTCGCCCCCTCTGCAACCACACTCACTCACTCCCTCCCTCGCCAATGTGTGACTCTTGGTTCTTGTAATCTGTGTATTCATACTTTTGTTCAAACTTTTGTCGTAATTCTCATTTTCTCAACCGTCCTTCGTATTATATGTTCGTAGACAAAATATTTAGGCGTTTTCGTTGTTGTGGTGTGTGTCTCTCTTGTGCAGGAGAGTAGACATACTCATTATACGTATACAATATCGTATACAGAGCGTATCGTGCAAATCGTCACACAACGCGTGAACCCTACCTGTTGGTTGCTTGATTATTGATTTGCTTCAGTATATTTACTTTTTATTATTTTTTCTTTTCGCTTTTTTCTTTTTTCTCTTTTTTTCTCTTGCATGCACCTGGATTGCTAGCAGGGTAGGTCTTGCCTGTCGTATATGGCGTTGCATTGTCTGCTCTGCTTACTGCACTGAGTGTAGTATCTCTGTGTCGAGGTTTTGTGACCACAGAACTGGTACCTTTTTAGGATGAAGAATCGGCACGGACACTGGGTGTGCTGGATGTCGACGGGTAGAAAGGAAGGTTTAATGTGAAGAACACACACACACCTGTATACGTTGCAATATGAACCGTGGAGTAGGCATACAGTATACCAGTATACGTCTCTAAATATGCCTGTCATCGTATAAATATTATATTTCATGAATATGTTCATCAAGAGTGTTTTGTCCAAATCTTCCCCGGTTTTCCCTACTCCTTATTACTTTTACTATATACCTACGTATTTTTCTTTTTTATAATAGTTAAATAAGATTTTTTTACATATTATACTATTAACACTTGGTATTAAGAATATCCACGTTGTTATTACGAATGGTACTTGTAATTCCTAAAAAGGGAAATATACTTGCCGCTCCTGATTTCGGAATATTTTCATTTTTTTGCTTTGGACGAGTATGTTTGCTCCTTTTCTTTTTCCAAGAAAAAGAGGAAAACTCTGGAAATGGAAATTCAGGGGGGGAGTAAATGAATTCTTCAGGGTTCTTCCCAGCTGCAAAAAGAAAAAAAACGATTTTTTTTTTTTCCGGCGGGAAACACTATTTTACGTAAACTGAATAAAACATCGAGGACTCGGCCTGTTTTTCGAGATAAACATCAAGCAAGGCCAAGGGAACATACCACGGGGGGGGGCTGGAAAAGAGAGGACCTCTTCTCGAAAAACCCGGAGGAATACAGCATCCGTCATCACACCTCGACCGCCCAGCAGAAGAGCGTGAACGGACAGTCGAGGCAGTCATCACCGCGTTTTGTATTTGCTCGACTGAGAGACTGCGGCATTTGACCGTGTGTACATAATAAAGTAAGCAAGCAGCCATTACCACTGCTGCTGTACGCCAGTATGGGTGTCAGCTCTTCTTCTTCTTTTGTCGATAGTAGTAGCAGTGGTAGCAGCAACCATCGGCATCATCAGAAGCTGACGGGCCGCAAGCTGTCCGGGCTGGGGAAGGTTATAATCCCGCCATCTGCCGAGGCGCCGATTTCTTCTCTCTGGAACGCGGAACCGCGCCTCATCCTCGCGAACAGCAGCGACTACATCGTCTCCTACTGGGCGATCGAAGAAGACAAGAAGAGGACCCCAGCGCAGCAGGAGCGGATCGCCAAGTCCATAGCCCTGCACCTCAACGCCAGCAAGATTGCCGGCAGCAACCTGTCCGAGGACCTCAAGAGGCTCAAGGAGGAGGAAGCCCTCGCGAAGGCGGCGGGGAAGGACGAGGAGGACGACGCGGTGTACTACCTGACGAGGGACCACCGCATGGGGCGGAAAGGCAGCACTCAGCCGACCCACGTCCCCTTCCCCGCGGGCTGTCGGCACGTGCGGCTTTACGGCTTCTACGAGAGTGACGGAGAGTGGCAGCGGTACAAGGACAAGGTGTACTCCATCGCCCTGAGAAACAAGAACTTCCGCGTCAACGCGTCCACCGCGGGCATCACGCCACACGCCGGCTTGGATCAGAATGGCCCTACCAGGAGGAAGAAGAAGGTCAGGGCGGCGAGGCGACGGTGAGAAGCTCGTATCGATAGATAAAACACCAACAACGTTGTTTGTGTCCACTCCCGTGCAGGTGTTTATCTGCCGCTTGGCACATTCGCCTGAATGAAGCCTATTATTCTAATTGATTACAATAATACCAGGTATACCATACCAGGTATAACCTACAGCAGTGCGTACACTGCTCCTGTAGTCCAGATACTTCGTATTTGTAGACATCAAATACTTTCCAACTTCGAGGAGCACGATATATGGAAGTACTACCGCTGCACGAGTAGTGCCACCGGTGAGACAATACTACTTGTACTGCTGTACTGCAGTACGGCTGTAAGTATCATTACATAAGTTGTGGCGGATAATATCGTATCGAAATTTTCGACAAAGAGAGTGCAGGACACCTACTAATAAGAAACAAGCAAATACGAAAGCTGGGCTGAAATTTAGAGTAAAATAAGAAATTCGGGAGTCGTTATTTTGAAATTAGTGTAGAAAACACCCTTTGTAAAAAACAAGAAATCCAGCGTCGACCAGAGTTCCTTCTTCATATTAGATGTCCTGTACCTGTACTGGCTGTATGGTATAAATGCATAAATTAGTGTTCGATAACGTATGCAAAGTGTTGGTATATCGAATCGAGTGTGTTTTGTGTTTTGCCCTCCACCCTGCTCCACCCCACTTTTTTTTTTTTTCCCCATCCCATTAATTAGCTTCGCCCTTCCTTTCGCTCTCCTTCCCAGTCGTAACTCACATCCGGGGTCACAAAGTAGGCTCGTCACTCTTCACCCTCCTCCCCCATTACGGCTCTTGCCTTGCATTTTTTATCGCTAGGAGATTTCAGCACTTTCTTCCATCTTCAACTCTCGTCGACTTGTGCTTAGCCACGCTATGATAAGCGCTCTCGACAGTTAGTTTGTGTCATTTGAGGATAAAAATCTGCAAACGGAGACTTGAACCCTCGACCTGCAACTTTACAGGTTTCGTTGTTACCTGGTAGACCACCGGGGCGACCCGCATTGCGATGCATCATCTCTGTTTCGTAGCGGCCCTGAGCACTACGAGTACTGCTTATTTGGCGAATACCTGGTAACTGATTTATGCCCACTGTATTTATGTACGTACCAGGGCATTAATTAGGTGTTGCGCTGTTGCGCTGGCGCAACATTTGGTCAAAATATCCGTTTTGCGCAACAGTCGCCGCGAGGCTGGTTGCGCGCAGCGCAACACGCGTTTTTGGGCGCGCAACATTTTTCGCCGCAGGCGAAAACAATGGTTGCGCGTTTATTTCTCGCCGGAGTCCAGAAAACAAATTGGGGGTCTTTTTTTCTCAATAATTAGGCGTAATCGAACATCGTTTAGGCCCCTTGTCCTGTTCGCCATAATAGTCGAAAACAAAAATTAGGCACCTTTTGCTATTCGCCGTAGGCTCTGATTCATTTTGAGGTACTTTTTTTTATTCGCCGTAGCCAATAACAAATTTAATGGCTTTTTACTTAGTTTTGAGGCGTACATTCCCGGATAGATCGCAATTGTTTCGCCTCCGGCCCACCTCCGGGAGCCCTACGGGGGCCCTCCCGGGAGGCCTTCCTGGGGCCCCTGCGGGGGGATTGCGAGCCTGCGGCGCGCAACACGCGCCGGAGGCGTGTTGCGCTGCGCGCAACAGACGCCGACCCACTAAATAATGCCGTCTGGTACATACTCGTACGAGGAAAAACAATTTTGTATCACCCTACGGCATACTTGATTGAATACCTGGTACGATATATAGATTATACGTATCATACGTACTTGCACATATTTATGTGTAAGTCCCTCAGTACATTTCACCGACACAACCCCTTCGTGTTTCGGTTTTCTCCGCAACCGTTTCTACCAAGCAAGATCGTTTTTGAGAAACGAAGCGGTCTCTGACGTCCGAGCGTAAGTTTGTTTTGTTTCGAAAAATCTACATCGTGAGCGAGCGAGCCTCAATGTATTATATATTACAACCGGTTTTTTCGAGATCGCGGTGTGCACGGTGCAGGTATGGCCGGCCGACGCTGTGGCCACGTGGTGCGTGTAATCATGCGACCCATCACAAACAAACTAACAGCTCGTTGTCCGGAATGGTGCTTAGCCCTTATAGGACTGGAGTCCCGTTGTGGGGACAAATAACTTAGAATTAGAGTGGTTTGTCCACAAAACCGGACTGCAGTCCTACAAGGGTTAGGATAAGGGAAATGGTCATTTGGGGGTATACCCCCTGGTTTTACGGCCATTTGGGGGTAGGGTCAAAATGCGCCCGCGGAACGCGCTCCCGCGGGCCCAAACAGGCCTCAAACGCCATTCCGAAGCCCTGGCGAGATGCCCGAAGCCCATGCCAAGCACGCACACAACGTTTTGTTTTTTTTCAGGCACGTCCTTGGGCCTAACGGGACGGCGGCGCACGAGGGAGCAAACGAAGTCCCCCCTTTGGTCACATCTTGGGGGGGGATAACCCCACGTACCTACTAAATTTATCTACTCCCCCCGATTGACCACTTTTTTCACCCCGTTTGACCGAAACCATACCCCCTTTTGACCATCTGTGACAGCTTCAAAAACGACTACAGCAGTACGTATCCGCGTCGTCACCGCCCAACAGCCCGAACAGACCACGGGACGGAACATCCAGAACTTGCGAGTAGTCGGGATCGTTTGCCTCCCAAGAAATAAATTTCGGCACAACTATACAAATCAAATCTTTATACTCGTAGACGATATGAAGATATCGGCTCTTCTGAGAAAACATGACGGTGATGGGGGAATCAGAACACATACGAGTACGTGTATACTCGGCGTATGGGTCGTGAGTTGCTGGGTGCTTGGTGCTTGGTGCTTGGTTGCTATGGTGATGGGGGAATCAGAACACATACGTATATACTCGGCGTATGGGTCGTGGGTTGCTGGGTGCTTGGTGCTTGGTGCTTGGTTGCTGGGTGTGATCCTGGCGATCTGTACTCGAACACACCAGCCTGCCGTCGGGGATGGATACGTTGGGGACAGGAGGAAAGCACTTCTCAAGAAGACTAACGACCGTCGTTGCGCCTGATGTTGCTCGTGTCCCAAAGACCCCTCCCGTCCAACAACCCAACACCGCGCATCCATGACCCACAACACCCAGGAACCAAGCACCAAGCACCAAGCACCCAGCAACTCACGACCCATACGCCGAGTATACACGTACTCGTATGTGTTCTGATTCCCCCATCACCGTCATGTTTTCTCAGACGAGCCGATATCTTCATATCGTCTATAAAGATTTGATTTGTATAGTTGTGCCGATATGTATTTCTTGGGAGGCAAACGATCCCGACTACTCGCAAGTTCTGGATGTTCCGTCCCGTGGTCTGTTCGGGCTGTTGGGCGGTGACGACGCGGATACGTACTGCTGTAGTCGTTTTTGAAGCTGTCACAGATGGTCAAAAGGGGGTATGGTTTCGGTCAAACGGGGTGAAAAAAGTGGTCAATCGGGGGGAGTAGATAAATTTAGTAGGTACGTGGGGTTATCCCCCCCCAAGATGTGGTCAAAGGGGGGACTTCGTTTGCTCCCTCGTGCGCCGCCGTCCCGTTAGGCCCAAGGACGTGCCTGAAAAAAAAAAAAAGTTGTGTGCGTGCTGGGCATGGGCTTCGGGCATCTCGCCAGGGCTTCGGAATGGCGTTTGAGGCCTGTTTGGGCCCGCGGGAGCGCGTTCCGCGGGCGCATTTTGACCCTACCCCCAAATGGCCGTAAAACCAGGGGGTATACCCCCAAATGACCATTGCCCTTAGGATAAACATTGATACAACCTCTCGCGAGTTCGAATATAAAATCATGAAAATATGCTACGTTTTGATAAACAAAACGAAAACCTCCGGGGGGTGGCTTCCTCAAGTCCAACGGATAGACTGCTGCTGCTACCACCGAGTACATCATACAATCTGTTAGCTCGGATCTTCAAGGCATGATTTTGTCTTGAATATTGTCTACCTCTGGTCCGCTAACACATTGTATAAGGGGCTCGACCATAGCTAGGACCCACGGTACGCACAAACACCTATGGTAGATATTTACCAAAAATTACTATTAATACCATTAATAATATTAATACGAAGTGGAAGATTGAAGAGTGAACGAAGGAAATCTGGGGTTTGTGGAGAGGTATTGAATCGTTGGCATGATTGAACGAGGGGATTGGGAAAGGTTTACCAAGTACGTATCATGGCGGTGCAGTTGGTTGAGCTGGAGAGACAGAGGTTGGGAAGGTTTGAGGCAGGAAGGAAGAAGACCATCTACAGTAGTACGGGGCTCTACTCGTGGTGTTGACGAGCGAGGGTTTGGCACTGGGTGGAAGGTCGGGCAGTTGTTGTTGTTGTTGTCTTCACATTAAAAACCGGGCCGGTCTCTCTATCCAGTACCTCCATCTGTCCGTACTAATCCAACACTTGACACGGTCGATTCCCGTGGTCACAGGCTAACTTACCCAAAAATAGTATACTGAAATAAAAGTGGAACCCGAAGGGTCCGCAAAACGATCAAAGCCAGTCAAAAACAGATAGTCTGGAGCCCTCCGCTCCCCTCTACACGCTATGTGAAGGTAAAAATAAAACTGGAAAGGTCAACATCACCAATCGGGGGTATAGGCCCCCTGATTCTATCTTGGTGCCCCTATAATGCCGGGGTGTTCCGTGCCGGGTTCACGCCGGTCAGGCAAACAAATCGAGTCCTCCACCCCGATTATAAACGCAGACATGATACGGGGGAAGGGAACCATGGTCCCGTGTTACTGATTTCCCCCCGGCCTGCGAGCAGTGTAACTGCAAAAGGTCAAAAACAACGGAGGGAAAAAGACAAAGACAAAGAGACAAGTCAAAAGTACAAGCAAACAATCAAACAAACAAGACCACAGAGATAGCGCAGACACGTCATCCCGAGGGGGTGGTGCAATGGTGCGGCGATGGGGGGGGAGGGGAAAAAACAAACGAACTGTCCAGGAGAGTCAATCTGGCACATATCGCGCCACTCGGTCCGCCATGTCTCGCTTGTTTTCTTGCCTCGCCGATTCGTCCTTCTTCCGCACCCCTCCCGTCCCGTTGGTTCTTGTCGTCTCTTTATTATTGCTGCGCTCTTTGTCTCGCTTGGTCGCTCGTTTTCGGCTAGCCTCCTCTTCGTCCTTGTGCCAGGAGGTCATAAACCTCTCAGCTCCCTGCAGCACTCCTTTATACCACTGTCTTCCTCCCTTCACCTTCGCTGCTTCCGTCCAAACTGAATTCGGGACTCCGAAGACACATCTCTCGTCGACCGTAGAGCCGTCATAGCTCCGAACGCCTTGAAGTCGTCGTTCAGGCACGTCTGCCAGTTCCGCTCCGGGCACCCCGCGCCCGGGTCCTCCCCCCCCACCAGCTCCCCGAACATCAGTCGTTTCGGGAGTCGACCGTCTGGCTGCATTGCCACGGCCCCCGCGAACAGCAGAGAACGAAGGAAATCTGGGGTTTGTGGAGAGGTATTGAATCGTTGGCATGATTGAACGAGGGGATCGGGAAAGATTTATCAAGTACGTATCAAGGCGGTGCAGTTGGTTGAGATGGAGAGACAGAGGTTGGGAAGGTTTGAGGCAAGAAGGAAGAAGACCATCTAGTACGGGGCTCTACTCGTGGTGTTGACGAGCAAGGGTTTGGCACTGGGTGGAAGATCGGGCAGTTGAAAAAAGAGTATGGTAGGGTTTTGCAGCAGAAAGTAGTAGTCTATATCGGGTGTGTTTAAAGTAGTAGTGCTAGTTTAAGTGATCATATCCAGCACTTATACTAATAATAATTCCAGATTCATAAGCAAAACAAGACGATATTTTGACCCTTTTTTACATGGTCCCCCATTAATAAGATTCGTACATTTATATTTTTATTCGTACCACCGTTCTTACTTACATGTACAACAGCCGATTTTCGTAGTTGAGAATTGCCTTTCCGATTAAAATGAAAATCGAAAATAACGGGTTTTGTATTGTGTAAGAGATGCCCTTCCCTCAGTAAACAATTACACTGTAAACTATAATCATTTGTGACAGCCGTCGACGAAAAGAAAACAAAAACAATCAAACTGGGCATCGGCAGTCTCAAGATATCGAAGATCCAGGCAAATCGGAATTTATGGGCGAGGCACCTCGTCCCTAAATACCAATTCCCGTCTATCCTCTGTTTTACGAGCCTGTCAACGCTGATTTCGATTTTTTTTTTGTCGATCGATATCTACCATCGATGAACACATATTCTATTAATAGGCAAAAAATTGATTGTGAGCGAAATACAACTCTTAAAAAACAACAAACTACTAAAGTCGAGGATCGTTCTTATCGGAGAGGCAATTCTCAACTGTTAATAGGAAAATCGGCTGTCGTATATAGATACGTCCCCGCCGCTGGAATTCACCCCCGGTGATACCGAAGAAAGCGATAAAGAAGCCAGGTTCGTCCCCGGGGTTAGTGACAACCCCTACTTCATATGGCGGGGGACCATAAGTAGTAAATAGGACCTACGGATCAGACAAACGTATGTACTAACTTATGTTGCTGTTAATATGTGGTCCTATTTAGAATGGTCCTCCGAAATAGTTCGACGCATAGTAGGTGTAATAGTGAAAGGCGCACCGGTACCGACCCAAATTTGTTTTCGTTTTTTTCATTCGTTGACAAGGCGTACTTGCCTATTAATATGGGAACTCATAATCACGACTTCGTAGGCGAGATTTAAAAAACGCAAGACCTGAAATCCGGGGGTGGCTCGTAAACGTCCACGTGCGTAGTTGTGATATAAATATCGTCTACGTCAGCCTAGGTAGTCGTGATTATCAGTTTCCCGTCTTTCAAGCAATCCACAAAAATAAAAAATGAACCCGGCGGGATCCACACAACAAATTTGCTTTGATACACCCCACACAATCGAAAACCGCGATGAAGAGGATCAGGGCCCCTTCGCTTCCCACGCACCAAACTCGCAAGTATATATGTGGCTATGGCGAATCCTGCTGCCCCGGCACGCACGGCGAGATGCTTACGATGCTTACGAGCCGGACGCCGCGAGGGGGGGCGCCGGTGTCCGTTTGGATCGTTCCAGCAACGACGGTTACACGCTGTACAGGGTCGCATCCACCTTCGCAGGCCATATCGCGAATAATTGGTTTGGGGGTGGGAGCTCGAGCGCTCGACTGGGTCCTCGTTTTGTCTTATATTGCGACGACTATGAAATAATATCATCCGACTTCTGCCGGCAGGTGAGGGCATCCAGACTTGCTTCCAATCTTCCAATCTGCGAACAGACATTGCACAATTTCTCGGTCGGCCTCAAACCACCCCTCCTGCACATGCGACTCAAGCGCCAAGTGCAGCATGGGTGGGGTGACATCTCAGCCACGGCGGCACGCGCCGCACTAGCCGCAACGGTCGAGGGCTTCCTGCGCCAGCAACAGGGTCTGGGTCCCGGCATCAACCATTGAGCTTCAACCCCCGGTGTGTGTGTGTTCTTCACATCAAACCGTCCCTCAACATTAAACCGTCCTTTCTACCCGTCGACATCCAGCACACCCAGTGTCTGTCCCGGTTTTTCATCCTAGAGAGATGCCAGTTATGTAGTCACAAACCTACGACTCAGAGGTACTACGCTGCAATGCAGTACGCAGAGCCGACAACGCAATGCCGGTACTGGCGCTCATTTCCTCTGGCTGTATCACATGAAATATATACTATGCACACGTTTCGGGTGTGTCTACTATAAATAGATAATAACATCACCCCCCCCCCTAGGATGCGAGGGCCTATGGTCGTAGGGCTGCGGCCGTGCACGACATGAGTACCCCCTAGCACCAGCCTTGAAACGTCAACATGTGCCAATATTCTCGGCTTGAGGTATCAAGCCCCTCGTCTGTCACGCACTTTGGAGGTATGAGGGTGGTATTGGATCTTATCCTTGTTGGCAAGTCATCTTTTGTTGGCACTCGATAACACGGAGTAATAATCAGTAGTATGCATAGTTTATTATGCTCAAGAGTTGGATCCTCGAAATATCGAGTAGTGGCCGATCAGAGTTCATTATCAATCAAGCCAGTGAAGGTATGCACGACAAGTTATCCAGTATCGTACCTGGTGTCTACCGTATGTACTATATCGTAAGTGGTTTAGTTGCTCAGTATCCACGTGTGGAACAACATTCCTCCAAGTAAACACGATGCGGAATAATTGATAGGCTGTCGTATGTGATTTGGTTGTTCTGTGTGGTACAGTAAGTATTTACCGTACATATAGAGACTACGTACAAGATCAGTCACGATTGTTGTTGGGTCATCCGACGCAAGCTATCGCAGCAAGGGCATGTTGATGTTTGCGATTCAAGATCGTTGTGCAAGTTGCTGTTCGTGATCCTCAAGATCATCAAGGGAGCAATAGCTTTTGCACGCCCACCCTCTCACTCTTCTTTTGCTCATCATCAGCACATACATTAATCAACATTGTTGGCCTGCAGTCTTCTCTTCTGTTGAAGCGTTCATACAAGTTTGCCTAACAGCGACTTAAGCGTTCACCCTCAAATGTAGGTTGTGTCTTGACTGGTCTTTAGCAAGCGAGCCTACAGCGTACACACCAGGTACGAGCTGGTACACACGCTGAATCCACATCCTTATTAGGTTGTGAGCTTCGCATAAACGCGTGAACGTGGTAGCGACGGGGACACATCGGAGGTCAAGATCGCACCACCCCGGCTACAACGACTGGCTTCATTTTATGAAGATTTGACCCTCGACGTTTAAGCACGACAACAGCAGAGCTGCGGGTCTCGAGGTACGTCTAGTACAAGACTACGCCAGGGGACCCCGAGATGCAGCTTCCGCTACGAGCTTCACGAGAGAGCTGCGTCGTCGTCAAGCTGCTGTGATCGGCGAGCGACTACAACATCGTACGAGTACACCGTCGGTAGACTGCTGCGAAAATGGACAACATGACGAGCAACAACACCAACAGCAATCTGACGAACGCGGTACGAGGGATCAAGCCCTACGCTGGAGAGGAGCCAGAAGACTTCGCCGAATGGCACAGGAAGGCTGGCTTCATCATCAGTATGCAGCGCCCTGACATCTTTGCGGTCATGGAAGGTCAAGCTAGGCCCACGGAAGAAAAGGACCAAGCCGAAGACACTGCACCGCCGCTGACTCCGGGTCTGCTTTACACTGCTGGAGGGACCCTACTGCAACGCCAAGCTGGGTTCGAACCCGCCAACCAAGACCTATATGCATTCCTGTACTTGGTCACCGACAAGGCAGCGGGACGCTTCGTGGCTATTCATGCATACGACGAGCGTGGGACCCGCGGCGACGGGCAGAAGGCGATGAAGGAGCTGGAAGCAAAGTACCTCCGGGTTACGAACGAGATAATCCGCGCCTTGCAGGCAGAACTTGCAGCTACGACCATGGAGCCGGACCAAGATCCCGATCACTACATTGTGCAGGCTACACGCCTCCGCAGCCGACTGGCGGCGGTCAAGGAATCTGTCACCGATCGTCACTTCACCGACATCATAGTCCAAGGGCTGCCGGAGAGCTACCGCGACATCAAACTGACCACCTACAAGGACCCGGATTTCGATCTGTCAAAGATCCAGACTACGATGAGGCATTTGTACCTGGACGGGCTGTCGAGGAAAAAGACGGGGAAAATCGCTGGGGGTGGAACCATCATGACAGCAGTAGCAGTATCATTATGGGATCCTAGCTCCGGTGTAATCTGCCACAACTGTGGAAAGGATGGACACTACAAGAGCGGTTGCGTAGTGCCGGGAAAGCTGTACGGAAAGGGCAAGAATCCTGCTGCAGGACCCAACAACAGGAAGGCTGGAGGTGGAGCTGGGCAAAAGTGGTGCTCGGTACACAAGACAACGACACACTCTGACACGGAATGCTATGCGCAAGGAGCTGCACGCCCACAGACGGCGAGCAGCACGCACACGGCGGATGTGGTGCGCGTCGACACCGACGAGTGGCCTACCGTAAAATTCGACGACGAATTTGACAAGGGTTTTCAATTTTAGCTCTTGCAACTTAGCCACCGGATCATCACCCGGGGTCTATGAGCAAGATTGTCATCGACCGCTGGAGTATCATGTAAACACGGAGTCGTCGGAAATGACGGTTGACGAGATCCTGTAAAGAAGCGCTTGAGGTTGTCGGAAAGATATTTTCCGAAATCGTCACAGCATTGTTCGCTGGGACTGTCAGGGCTACTGAGTCGCCAACAACAGAATCTTGGGGTCACTTGAGAGGTATCTTTCGGGACCGGGCCACCGCATCATCTACTATCTATTGGGGTTGCCGGCAGAGAACGTCTGCTGGAATCACCACATCATCATCGCTGGACGTCATCGCCGTTTGGTGCTGGACGGACATTTTCGCCTTTTGGGATTGCTGGACCATCATCATCTGGATCACCAGGAGGGGCATCTGCATCGCCCTGGTCGTACCGACATCACGGCAAGATTGTTTTCTGTTTCGTAGTACGTAGCACCACACGCCTTCTCTGTACGGGGGGGCGACAGAAGCGTGGTAAGCTGCTAGGCTATTCGTGCAACATTAGTACCATATATGTCTGTCTGGTAAATGTAAAGGGAGATCCACACGACTTCCACGGTTTTTGGTGTGTGACGTTTTATCGGTTTGCATTCTATTCCATGCGTCAAACCTGTCGCATCAGTTGTAGGTCTATACGTTGCCAGGTTGCGCGTCGTAGTTTCTTGCGTTAGCTGTAGAAGGATTGATCACCCGTCAATAGCAAAGCAGGGACGAATGGTTTTGTTTCGACGTTGCAAAGGAGAAATGAAACTTTGTTGCGACGTAGCAATGGATTCTACTTCGTGAGTATGTATCCAGACAAGTAGTTTAGACAAGTACATTTGAACCAAGTAATTGGATCCTCGTTGTTTAAATTCATGGCCTTTGCATGGGCACATAGTTGAAAACGAGTTGGAGCATTTTTGTGCTTTGGGCATGTAACGCAGGCGTAGAAAAGCGGGATGTCAGCGAGAGGTCGTCTTGTTTGCCTGGGTTTGCCCGCATGTTACATGTTACCGGTTATCGTGTCGAGGGGTTTATTGGATCTTATCCTTGTTTGCAAGTAATCTTTTGCCGTCACTCGATAACACGGAATAATTATCTGTAGCATGCAGGGTTTGCGTTCAAGAGTTCGATCCTCGAAATATCGAGTAGTGGCTAATCAGAGTTCATTATCAATCAAGCCAGTGAAGGTATGCACGACAAGCTATCCAGTATCGTACCTGGTGTCTACCGTACGTACTATATCGTAAGTGGTTTAGTTGCTCGGTATCCACGTGTGGAACAGCATTCCTCCAAGTAAACACGATGCGGAATAATTGATAGGCTGTCGTATGTGATTTGGTTGTTCTGTGTGGTACAGTAAGTATTTACCGTACATATAGAGACTACGTACAAGATCAGTCACGATTGTTGTTGGGTCATCCGACGCAAGCTATCGCAGCAAGGGCATGTTGATGTTTGCGATTCAAGATCGTTGTGCAAGTTGCTGTTCGTGATCCTCAAGATCATCAAGGGAGCAATAGCTTTTGCACGCCCACCCTCTCACTCTTCTTTTGCTCATCATCAGCACATACATTAATCAACATTGTTGGCCTGCAGTCTTCTCTTCTGTTGAAGCGTTCATACAAGTTTGCCTAACAGCGACTTAAGCGTTCACCCTCAAATGTAGGTTGTGTCTTGACTGGTCTTTAGCAAGCGAGCCTACAGCGTACACACCAGGTACGAGCTGGTACACACGCTGAATCCACATCCTTATTAGGTTGTGAGCTTCGCATAAACGCGTGAACGTGGTAGCGACGGGGACACATCGGAGGTCAAGATCGCACCACCCCGGCTACAACGACTGGCTTCATTTTATGAAGATTTGACCCTCGACGTTTAAGGACGACAACAGCAGAGCTGCGGGTCTCGAGGTACGTCTAGTACAAGACTACGCCAGGGGACCCCGAGATGCAGCTTCCGCTACGAGCTTCACGAGAGAGCTGCGTCGTCATCAAGCTGCTGGGATCGGCGAGCGACAACAACATCGTACGAGTACACCGTCGGTAGACTGCTGCGAAAATGGATAACATGACGAGCAACAACGCCAACAGCAATCTGATGAACGCGGTACGAGGGATCAAGCCCTACGCTGGAGAGAAGCCAGAAGACTTCGCCGAATGGCACAGGAAGGCTGGCTTCATCATCAGTATGCAGCGCCCTGACATATTTGCGGTCATGGAAGGTCAAGCTAGGCCCACGGAAGAAACGGACCAAGCCGAAGACACTGCACCGCCGCTGACTCCGGGTCTGCTTTACACTGCTGGAGGGACCCTACTGCAACGCCAAGCTGGGTTCGAACCCGCCAACCAAGACCTATATGCATTCCTGTACTTGGTCACCGACAAGGCAGCGGGACGCTTCGTGGCTATTCATGCATACGACGAGCGTGGGACCCGAGGCGACGGACAGAAGGCGATGAAGGAGCTGGAAGCAAAGTACCTCCGTGTTACGAACGAGACAATCCGCGCCTTGCAGGCAGAACTTGCAGCTACGACCATGGAGCCGGACCAAGATCCCGATCACTACATTGTGCAGGCTACACGCCTCCGCAGCCGACTGGCCGCGGTCAAAGAACCTGTCACCGATCGTCACTTCACCGACATCATAGTCCAAGGGCTGCCGGAGAGCTACCGTGACATCAAACTGACCACCTACAAGGACCCGGATTTCGATCTGTCAAAGATCCAGACTACGATGAGGCATTTGTACCTGGACGGGCTGTCGAGGAAGAAGACAGGGAAAATCGCTGGGCGTGGAACCATCATGACAGCAGTAGCAGCATCATCATCGGATCCTAGCTCCGGTGTAATCTGCCACAACTGTGGAAAGGATGGACACTACAAGAGCGGTTGCGTAGTGCCGGGAAAGCTGTACGGAAAGGGCAAGAAGCCTGCTGCAGGACCCAACAACAGGAAGGCTGGAGGTGGAGCTGGGCAAAAGTGGTGCTCGGTACACAAGACAACGACACACTCTGACACGGAATGCTATGCGCAAGGAGCTGCACGCCCACAGACGGCGAGCAGCACGCACACGGCGGCTGTGGTGCGCGTCGACACCGACGAGTGGCCTACGGTAAAATTCGACGACGATTTTGAAAAGGGCTTTCAATTTTAGCTCTTGCAACTTAGCCACCGGATCATCACCCGGGGTCTATGAGCAAGATTGTCATCGACCGCTGGAGTATCATGTAAACGCGGGGTCACCGGGACGACGGTTCGGGATCGCTGTAAAAAAGCGCTTGAGATTGTTGGAAATGACACCTTCCAAAATCGTCACAGCACTGTTCGTTGGGACCGTCGGAGCTACCGGGTTGCCACAACAGAAAAATGTGGGTTCGCCGAAGAGGTGTCATTCGGGAGCGGGCCACAGACATCATCATCTACATACTTTTCAATTGGAATTGCCGGCGGAGAACGTTTGCTGGAATTGCCACATCATCTATCGCTCTGGGCTACTGGAACAACGCTTCTGGGGCCGCTGGAGAGCATCATTGTCATCGTCAGGACTGCTGGAGCATCGCTCTTGGGGCCGCTGGACATCATCATCTGGATTGCTAGGAGGGACATCTGCATCGCGGGGTCGCATCCACTTAACGGCAAGATTTATTTGCCTCGTAGTACGTAGCACCACACGTCTTCTTTGTATGGGAGGGCGGTCAGAAACGTGGTTCGGCTGCTAGTCTATTTGTGCAAGATTTGTTTTTGTAGTAGCACTACACACGTCTTCTTTGTATAAGGGGGAGCGGACAGAAACGTGGTCGGCCGCTGCAGTAAGTAGTCTATTTGATGGTCAACAAACTGATCGTTGAAATATTTGCTGAAATGTTGTTGCCCGTTTGGTTTCTGTAGTTGATCATTTTTGATAATATAATGAGATACAGCTCTTAATGCGCAGTACAAACATGGAAATCCATTTTGTTTTAGGAACAAACCATACACTGGTAGTTGACACTGTTGAGTTCGTCTCACATTATTTCAGAAATGATGTATACACGGCCAATATTGACTGGTGTAGTATTTGTGAAGTATACGGAGTATTACTACAATCTTCTCTTACGATAGATTGAGACTGGAGACAAGCAACGCGGATGATACTCAATCGATTGCGATACTACTGGTAACACATTGGACAACACTTACTACTTGGTCGATAATAATGCGGCCCTTTCTCAACACCTTTTTTTTAAGTTAAGGGGAAGACCGGAGACTAGCAACGCGAATGTTACTCATTCGATTGCGATACTAACACAATTTTTAAGTTAAGGGGAAGACCGGAGACTAGCAACGCGAATGTTACTCATTCGATTGCGATACTAACACAATTTATATTACCAACTGGGGGTCGCAATTGAACTCCTGACACTATAAATACGAGTATGCACTAGAGTGAAATTAAAACTCCTGGAAAATTCCTGCCGGGTGCTCCGTTAATACTACATTTTCTGGAAATTCCTGCTGGGTTCTACGTTAATACTTTTCGTAAAACGATACCAAATATTTTACTCCGTATATATATATGTAAAGTCCACAGCTTTACGTTCAAACCGTCTCTGTTTTCTTCGTCAGCCGAACTTGAACTTCCATAACACATTTTACCCCCGAGGATGTTGAATTACCTCAATAAATTTGGGCCGTGCACGACATGAGCATACCCCCCACCTCGGAATGATCGTAGCACGTAGTGTGTATATGGTAAGGCACGCAGAGGCAGATACATAGTAATACCCATTGCTGTCTCTGGAAGTGACCACACCAGAAATTAAATTAGTTCATTGGAGGCTGTCGTCCATATGCGAGTCTGCCTCAGAGGCGATTCTTAGCAGGATGCAGCTCACCCTCCATGCGACTCGCCCAATACCTCACGGCGCTTCGCGCTTGGTGCAATCAATGTCTGCCTGGTTGGTGAAAACCCAACGTGCTCCGTCCCGGCATTGCAGGGATGCGAGGGTCTATGGTCATGTGACTACGGCTGTGCACGACATGAGTACACCCCCCCCTGCCGACGCATTGTACCTTACGGTAGAAGTGGACCAATTGTTTTCCCGAGGTTTCTGACTTGAGGAAGTTCCATACTAATGGTAAGTAATCTACATTACAATACAGGACACCTAATAAGGAACAGGAAGTCTGGTCCAGGCTGGATTTCTCATTTGAGAGAGGATGATTCCTACACTAATTTTAAGATAACGACTCCCAAATTTCTTATTTTCTCTCTAAATCTCAGCCTGGCTTTCTTATCAGCCTGTTTTCTTATTAGGTGTCCTGCACTGTTGTATTAGTAAGTCGCCCAAAACCTGTTTTTAAAACGCGCTTCGTACCCGATGGACTTTAATAAGTAGAAAGGTGAAAAAAAAACAAAATAGAGAAAAAAAATACAACGATTTCGGGTGAAGGAACCCTAGATGCGTGCGACGATAGAGATAGCACTTTTTTGGCCGAAATGGTTTCTGAATGGTCGAGCTCCTTGTTAACTCAAAATCGGCGGAGACTGTAATTATTTTGTTGCAATATTGTTCCTTGTTTGCTTCGGCCATGGGGATTTTTGAATCGGGTATATTCGTAGCACTTTTACTTTCCTCCTTTCCTTAATGATCAGTTTTCGGGGTGAGGTAGGTGTAAGTCTCTTCAAGTAAGGAGCTTCCAGAAAAAAACATGGTGCACCTCTATCGTAGCATGGACGCGTGCTACGGTAGAGGTAGCACTTTTTGTCTGAATCGTTTTCTGAACGATCGGGCTCCTTAACCCAAATTCGTCGGACTTTCATTTATTTTTGTGGCGAATAATGTTTCAGAGTATACTTCGGTCATGATATTTCGCATCCGGCAGCACTTTAATTTTCATCCAAAATCATTTTTTCGGTGGAGGTATGACGCTCCTTAAGTGAGGAGCTCAGAAAAAAAATGGTGCACCTCTATCGTAGCATGCGTCCATACGTCCCTATTTATTCCCGAAAACGTGTTCAGCCAAAAAAAGGTATACCGGCATACCTCTATCGTAGCACGCGTCTTTTGGCACCTGTATACCGGAGACCCAGTCGGGTGCGCACCTAATATTGTGTGAGGCGTTCCTGGCGTAATGCCCTTGATAACGGGTCCCACGTATTTGGGGACAAACTACTTGGAATTGGTGTGAGACAAGTGTTTCGGTCTCTGAATGGGGGTTAAGGCGGCTCTATACCCCATCTAAAAGACGACTCTACTGTAGATACAAATGGAAATGGAAATGCAAGTCGATGGAAAATGAACGTTCGATTCGATGGAAAATGAAGTCCGTGGCTCAGGCGTCTTTTGTTTTTTAGAAGATTGTGAAAACGCCTACTACTACTGCCATTGCAGCGCCGCGAGACTGCGAAACGTTTCCCAGTTGAAGATCGAAGTCAGTAAGACTTTTTTTTGTGTATAATTATATGATTTGCTTCCCGACAATGTGCTGGGCATTATTCATCCAGAATTAAAAAAGCAGACACATTTCGTCGAATATCACCAATCCCGTCCAACCCAATTCTCCTCCCCTTCGTGTACTCATTAGAATACCATGTTTTGTTTTTTTACGTACCAGTGAAGTATGTCAGAAGACTGATACATCATGTCACCCTTTTCATATTTGATTTGGTGAAACGTTGGCGTGAGGAGTAGCAGGTAACGGCATTCACGAGGGGGGGACTGCATTGTTGGTAACTTCGTAAGTTGTGTCAAGTATTCAGGGATGATTGATATGTATGTTGAAGGGTATACTTGAAATATGAAGACCTGCACAGTCAGTGTCAGAAAGCAAAATTACTAATAATAGATAGGATATACTTTTGGGTGCCTGGTGTGTATATATATATGCGTATATAGTGGGGACATATGGGGTGATCGTGAATCAGTGTCTCTTGAATCTGGACTACAACGCATGTCTATATCATGTGTGTTGCGTAGGGAGCAATGTCTCGGGGGTGCTTAGTCGCAGGTGGCGACGGTTCATCTATAACTCGAGTCTCATCGCATGAACAGGGTGTATCCTCAAACGAATCACTGAAAGCAACCCCGGCGGTCAACGTTCTGTAACGTTTTTATTCTCCCGGTGCAACAACAGCTGCTGTCGATGACCTCCTAAGATGCTGACACCGTGCAACCCCCTCCTCCCACCGCCGTTGCCGCGCTATTGTTTCAGTGGACAACAGGTGACGGCCTAGCTCGAACACATCCAGCCCGGGCATAGTCGCATCGTCTCTGGTGCCTGTTAAGCCTGTGAGCAGACAACACAGAAGAGATCATCAGTTGCGGCAATTTCAAGATGCATAAAATGAGGGACATTGGCGAGGGCGGAGCTCGGCAGTGGCTTTCAGAATCGATTCCAGTAAACCCGGAACAAACAGGCTTCATGCCCAACACTAACATAAGAGACTCGGTTGTGCTCATCGAGCGCATGAGAGCAGGGGGGAACACGCGCGAGGTGTTTTTTGTGGCATTGGGGGTCTCAGAGCCAACACCAGAGTTGCAGCGGCGGGAGTGGGGTTATCGGGCCCCACGGGCAGACGTAGGTCGAATAATACGGTATATGGTGCTACCTTTGTGCACACCGCGGAAGCGTTGTAGTTATCGGTCAGGCATGCTGAATAACCTGACGTCTTTGTGTATAGTTTACTACACGATGCAGGACTGTATGTACAGTAGGCTTCCTAATGTTGTTCTAGAGTTTACTAATGTTACCGTGCTTCGACGCTGGACTTTGGATAGGCCCTCTGATCCGCGTAGGTTACCATCCGTGCGCGATGCCGGACTGTAGATATAGGGTCCTCCTCTGCTTGTGGCCTGCTTACCGTACAGGGTAGTGGACCCCTAGATAAGACCGCCCGAGCTGCGTTTTATGACGCGTGCTATATACGATAGAGATAAGCACTTTTGGGGTATTTCGGGTTCTGAATGACGGGCGCTCCTTAACCCATTCATAACTGAAAACAAAATCCCCACACTAATTCCAAGTAGTTTGTCCCCAAGTTCGTGGGACCATTTCTTAAGGGATTACCCAAAATCTTCGGAATGTGACGTTCTTGCATTTGCGTATTTTCGTTTATGAATGACGGGCGCTGCTTATAACCCAAAAGCGCCGGAATTCGTAGTCGTTCTTGCTTTGCGTATTTTCGTTTATGAATGACGGGCGACGCATGCTACGATAGAGGTGCACCATGTTTTTTTCTGAGCTCCTCACATAAGGAGCGTCATATCTCCCCGAAAAAATGATTTTGGAGAAAAATAAAAGTGCTGCCGGATGCAAAATCTCATGGCCGAAGTATACTCTGAGGCATTATTCGTCACAGACATGAAAGTCAGACGAATTTGGGTTAGGGAGCCCGATCGTTCAGAAAACGATTCAGCCAAAAGTGCTACCTCTACCGTAGCACGCGTCGGGCGCTCCTCACAACCCAAAAATTGCCGGCACGTGTCGTTCTTGCTTAGCGCGATCTGATTTTTTGGCGTATGCCAAGGCCATGAGATTCGTTCATTGGGGCTGCACTTTCGTATTATTTATCACAATGGGTTCTCGGGTAAGGTACGTAGCTGTTCACAGTAAGGAGCCTCGGGAGAAGCATGGTGCCTCCCTACCGTATATAGCATGAGTCTTGTAGCGATATCGTTCGACACCGTCGCGGGTGTGTCTGTATCTCATCCCGCGTTGACGGCAAAGGATCGAACTGCTGCTGCTTGCTGTACCCACCGTGTGTGCGTGTGGTTTGAAAGTTTCTTTCATTTTCGGCTGTCTGCGCGAAGACGCTCAATCTTGTGCAGAGGGCCCCCCCCCAACCATTCATTGCACAAGACGCGTACCAAACGACGTTCAAGTATGCCGTACCATTGGGATATGCTTCGTGCATTGTTGGCATTGGTTTTTGTAAGAAAGCATCTGAGTACATGGTACGATAGGTTTCCATGTGACATTGAACCATCCTGGCCCAGTCGACTATGTACTATCCATTGCGTTGTTCAATATATGTACCCATTTGGTAATAATTTCGTTGTTGTTCAGATTATATATGGAGTACCTGAGTACCGGGACGTCATCGCTCGGGAGCGTCAGGCCGAGATGCATCTATACCACATGCAAGATATAACAGCCGGTTTTCCTAACTGAGATTTGCCTAATGATAAAAAATATTGGGTTTCGCAGTCTAATCTTACACTATAATTTGTGACAGCCGTCGATGACAAAAAAAAAACTAAAAATCTGCATCGGCAGCCTCGAGATATCGAAGATCCAACGAAGTCGGGATTTATTTATGGGCGAGGTACCTCGCCCTCAAATACCCATTTCCTTACATGTATCCTCTGAGTTACGAGCCTGTCAAGGCTGATTTCGATTTTGTTTTTTTGTGGATCGATACCAACCATCGATGAACATAAGTTGTCAGGTTTAATTTAGGTTGTCAGTAAAATCCAACTCTTCACAAATACAACAAATTACTACTCGTACGTAAAATCGAATATCATTTTCTTTGGAAAAGGCGATTCTCAATTCGGAAAAATCGGCTGTTGTTTTATGCAGAGGGGCAAGCGGTTTGTTCAGTCGCGAAGCGAGTTAAGGCGGGAAGCAACAGTCAATTTCGATGTATGTGTAGATTGTGCGGTTGCTTTCCGGCAGGCAAAGGTGGCTCCCAGGCCGGTAGGAAAATTCACGTTAACCTCCGACCGTCCATGCAGAAAGACGCGTGCTACGGTAGAGGTAGCACTTTTTGGTCGAATCGTTTTCTGAACGATCGGGCTCCTTAACCCAAATTCGTCGGACTTTCATTTTTGGGACGAATAAAAACGTTTCAGATTACACTTCAGACATGGGATTTCTCATCCGGTAGTAGCGCTTTTATTTTCTTCCAAAACAATGTTTTCGGTGAGGTACAGCAGTATGACGCTCCTTAACCGAAGAGCTCAGAAAAATGATGGTGCACCTCTATCGTAGCATGCGTCCCCACAACGGTATAGGATGGGCGTCGCTTCAAGGGGGAAAAGGAGTTACACGGAGTCGGGAAGGGTACGTAATGGATAATTGGCGTCGACCTCGCCGATCAATACGTCGCATATTGATTGGTGACGCGTGCTACGATAATAGAGATATCACTTTTTTTTTGGGGGGTATTTTGTTTTTTTCTGAATGGCGGCGCTCCTTCACCCACCATCGTCGCAATGTGTCGTTTTTTGCTTTTTTTGGGGTCTGCTTTTTTGTCGTATGTGCCAAAGGTCATGATAATTCTTCTTCGTCCGGTTGCACCTTCATTTGTTTGATCAAACTCGGCTTTTGGGGTGAGGTATGGATGGAGCTGTTCAAGTAAGGAGCCTCAGAAAAAGCATCATGGTTGACGTGTGTTTACGGTAGTAGTAAAAGTAGCACTTTTTGGATGAATCGGTTTCCTGAACGATCGGGCTCCTTATAACCCAATTTCGTCGGGCTTACAGTTTTGTGGCGAATAATGTTTCAGAATTTACTTCGGTCATGAGATTTTTTCATCCGGCAGCACTTTTTATTTTCCTCCAAAAATCATTTGTTTCGATAAGGTATGATGATGCTCCTTAAGTGAGGAGCTCAGAAAAAACCATGGTGCACCCTCTATCGTAGCATGCGTCGGTGCACCTCTATCGTGGCATGCGCCGGTCCACCTCTGCCTTGAGCATGAGTGTGCATGGTGAATTTGCCGAAGAGTCCACAGGAGGACGCGGATACGGATCACGCGAGGGTGAGGATATCGAAGATACCTCATTGCTCATTGGCTCCAGCGTTCAAAGCAAACGTGAACAGAACTGCTGATATAAGGGGAATCGATAGCCTTTTGCTTGAGGGTCGGGTCGGGTAGACCACGTGCGAAAGCGAGGAAGAAATGCAAGTATATGTTTCAAAGCCGTAGCACTGTTGCTGCTGTGGTAGCGAGAGCGGCCTTGTGGCCGGAGTGTGTACGACCGAAAACGGAGGGCAGTAGGTTGTATCCTGGTGTGGCGGATGTGAAGCAGCAGAGAGGGCGGCGAGGGACGTCTTGCGAGACACCGTTAGCTGCGAATACTCCAAGTGCGGAGGAATATTCAAAATGTATGATGCGCTGCTGTGCGCGCTGCGTGGCTCCAATGCACTCTGAGTCAGTCCTGACCAGCGCACCGCGATGGACTTCGCAGGTGGGCGTGATCCCTTCGTTGCACATTGTGGGCTTAAAAAAACAATCCTTGTGGAGCCATGAATTTCCAAAATGTCCAATCTTTTTCTCGCGCAATTTCCTGTATTTCCATGTTTTTCATTTTTGATTTCCTATTTATTGGAACGCAAAGCCTTGCAACCATGTTGCCCTCTGAATAATATCCAAAAAATGGAAACATTTTCTCTTTTTCCCGAGTGCATGCGCGGATCTGAATCCCAGATACCCCACCTATATTGGAGGGAAGAAACCGGAAAACAATAAGTCAAGTTTTTTTATTTAACCCAACGTGCTCCGTCCCGGCATTGTAGGGATGCGAGGGTGTATGGTCATAAGACTACGGCCGTGCACGACATGAGTACACCCCCCCCCCCACCCCCCTTGATGTTTGCGGATGATTTCATCTGCATATCAGAAACACCCGAAGGACTGCAGAAACAAATAGAGAAGGCACTACTAGTAGAGTACACCAGGAAGTGGAGAGTGACGGCGAACGACAAAAAGTGCGCAGTAGTTGTATGTAACGAAGATAAGGAGAGTCCGGTAACTTGTAAGTGGAAGTGGGGGGAAGATGAATTACCGATCGCAGACCAGTATACGTACCTTGTGTAGAGATCTCTAAAGATGGCTCTTGGGATGCACACATAAATAAAGTAATAGGCAAGGGTAAGGCACACGTAGGCAAGATGGAAACAGTCCTAACAGACTCGCACCTTGACACTAGAATTAAGAGATGTATACTGATGAATGTGATTGTACCAAAGTTAGAATATGCAGGAGAAGTATGGGAAGGGAATGCGAAGCTCGTAAAACAGCTGGAAACAGTACAGATGACAGCAGCAAAAAAATTACTAGGATGCTCAAGTACGACGAGTAATACAGTATTGAGAGCAGAACTGGGAATGTACCCACTTAAGACTAATAAAGACGTGCGTAAGTTGAAATGACAATATAAAGTAAAGAACATGCCAGATAAGAGGTTGCCGGCCATAGCTGATAAAGCTGTATGGGAGAAAGTAACCAAAGGGCGAGCTGGAATAAGGTGGGATAGCGTAGTCGAGAAAGTATGGAAGGATATAGGAAACTTAAAAGAGATGCTGGCCATAGATAAATTTAGCGGATACAAGACAGAAGTAAAAGAAAGGATAGAAAGAAGGGAAATGCTAGCGCTAAGAAAAAAGATGGAAGGGGAAGAACACTTAGAGATATACGGGGGGTTGAGAGAAATAATAGGAATGAAGAGGTGTCTGCATGGCCCAATGGACTTCGCGAAAAAGCTGAAACTGCGATTTCGTGTAGGGGACCTGGACCTGCCAGAAAGAAGAAGGAGGTATACCAGTAGCCGGGAGGAGGAGGAAGTAGATGCACAGATGTGCCCATGTGGCAAGGCCATAGAGAGTAGAATTCACATTGTGGGAGAATGTGAAAGGTACAAGGAGGAAAGGGATGTGTTAGAGGAGGAGATGGGTAAAATAGACGAGTGTGACATGGAGCCGTTTGGTAAACTAAATAGTAGCGAGAAAACGATCGCTATCTTAGGAGATAGATGGTGGCCACAGGCGGCGAAACAGGAAGGGGATAAGATTAGCAAAACGTTTATTTGCAATATATGGAAACCACGTAATGAGCGCCCAAGTGTTGGAGGTGTCTCTATTAGGAGTAGGAACGGTGCTCCGTCTCGAAAGGGATGCGTGGTCAATGGTCAAATGACTAAGGCAGGCAACAAATGAGTACGCCCCCCCCCCCCCCCGGAAAAAAAAAAAGCCCCCCCCCCACCAGCGAAAATAAAATAGGGGGGTCTCTAAAACCAAGTTAAAAAAAGGGAACAAAAAACGGGAAAAATATACTTTTCGCTCATTTCGTCCTGCGATCACAGCGATCCGGTTTGTTTTTCATTCTGACCTTCCTACGGGTGTGGTGTCGTTTTCTCTTTTTTTTTTACGCCCCTGTTTTTCCTCTTTTTTTTTGGAAAAAATATTGGAATTTCCGGAAGAAAAAACAAATGCTCGATAATAATGTAATGTGACTACGAGTATATGCTATCATGAGCGCCGTCGCCGTCAATATTCTTCAGACTTCTCGAGTGCCCGCGACAACAACGAATGTCCGCCGCTTCATCCAAGTGCGATATCTCGACCAAAACCACCTACAGCAGTTCCTTCAGCCCCGCCGACCTTTCCCATTCCAAAGGTATATACTGCTGTAGTAACCCATCGACGCGTGCTACAATCGTAGAGGTATACCGTTTTTTGGCTGATTTTTGTTTCTGAACGACGGCGCTCCTTAATCCAGAATCGTCGGAATCTCAATTTTTTTTGTTGCAGAATGTTTCACTTTATACTCACAGGCTAGGCTGTGTGTGAGATTGCTCATCGGGTACGAGCGCTTTTTTTGTTCCCTCCTGAATTGTTTTTTTACTTACTACTAGTATAGAGCTCAAGTGAGGAGCCTCAGAAAAATCATGGTGTGCACCTGCTGTACCGTAACATTCGACCATTGTTACTGCTGCTTGCTGTGGTTCATTCGTCCGTTCGTTCTTTTTTTTTGTTTCCGTCCAAGTTCAACTCAACCCACCAACCTTGCGGTGGTTTCCCAAACTGGCCCTACAAAAGCGGCGACACGTGCAGACGCGTGCTTACGATAGAGGTAGCATTTTTCGCCCTGCAACCCAAAATCGTTGAATTTCATTGCTTGTGTTGCAATTTTTTTTTTATTGCGTTAGGCCATGGGATAGTTTAATCGGGTAGCACTTTTGGTTTCCTCCAAAACCATTGTTTGGGGTGGGGTACAGAGCTTCTCGGGCGACCGCCCTCGGATAAAAAAAAACGGTTCACCTCTATACCGTAGCATGCGTTACGTTTGTATTGCAATATGTTTCACTTTACACGTTACCTTTGAGATTGCTCATCGGGTACTCTTACGTTCGCACGTACTCGTAGCCCGTTTCAGTTTCCCCTGAAATCAGTGTGCAGGCTACTGCAGGTATAGAGCTCTTCAAGTGACCACTCTCAGAAAATGGCCTGCATGCAGGTGCACCTCTACCGTACGTAGCATGCGTCGGTGGTTTCCCATACAAACGGTGACACGTGCAACGAAGCGACCACCCTTCTCCCCAGCCCTGTCACACCGAACTATCTTCGTGTCGGTTTGCTCCGGCGGTGTATGACCTGCACTTGTCCTGCTAGGTTTAGCCACTGCCTTCAGTAGTAGGGCAGCACTGCAGTGCCTATCTTTCTCCCCCGAGAGTAAGCGCAGTCCGTTGTGTTGTGACTCCTTCTCGTTGACTGCCCGACACCAAACAGCTAGCTAGTGGTGTATACAAGGTTCCCCTTTAGGATTGCTATTGACTTCAAATCCGGGGGGGGGGGA
>MEHQ01000488.1:174756-222508 GCA_008828725.1 Saccharina japonica | reverse complement strand
AGTCAATCCGACGCGTTATATCAAGAATCATGGAGCCCAAACAGGGACGCGGCCGGGGGGGGTAGGGGGGGGTAGGGGGGGGTCGCCGCCTGGAAAGGGGGAACACAGCGGCAGGCGTTCGTTCTTCGTGCATACCTCGTACCAGCTGTATGTATATGTATGTACTCCTACGTGGCCACCGGGAAAAGAACGAACAACCTGAAAAACAAAAGCCTGGAAAAGTAGCCACCGTGCCACTGCTGTGCAAGTAACCGAGCAAGTAACACCGGCCAGCCCAAACGTTAGTTCTACACAGGTATCCATGATGTTATACGATTTCCAACATAGACGATATTTAACGTACAGTAAATCGTTACAAAATTATAACCGCATAATGAATATCACATGATAATACAGAAATTGAATCTGCCCAACGTCCTTCTCAACCCGGTGGAGGGATCAGAGCACGCGGGAGCAAGGGGATATTTGGACGAGGATTACCGCCATTCCAAGCTGGTAAGGACGGCCTTCCATGCAATACGTACCAAACACAACAATCCAGCGCTGAAGATCTGGCCATCCACGTGAGCATGATGAGCGCCACCGACAGCAAGAGACGGATTCGTCAGAGCAGGAGGAAGAAGACCAAAAACGAGAGGGAGGGGCAGGATGGGGGGGAGGACGAGTATAAAGGACGAGGCGAGTACGAGGACGAACGGGAGGAGGAGGGCGAGGACGATGGCGCGGGGGGGTGGAAAGAGGAGAGGAGGATGTCGGCTAACCGGGGGGGGAAGCTGGAGGACAGAAGGAGGGAGGAGACGGAGGACGAGAAGGAAGGCGAAGAGTACGATGAGGAGAAGGCAGAGAGGGGCGATCCGAGGGCCGAACAGGAAGAGGCGCATGAGGGAGAAGACGACTGGAGGGAGGAGGAGGAGGACAAGGAGCAGGAGGAAAACCAGGAGGAGGAGGAGGACGAGGAGGGGAAGGAGGAGGAAGAGGAGGAGCAGGAGGAGAAGGATGTGGGGGGGGGGGGGAGAAGGAGACGGAGGAGGAAGATAATGACGACGACGACGATAAGGAGGAGGATGGAGAGGGGACAAGGGGCATGACAAACAGCAAGGAAAGGGCGAGGGTGAAAATAGGGCCGGGCGTGTGGCCGGAAGGAGAAATGCGCCACACCCGTACGTTTCCAGAACAGGGCGCCGTTGTACGTCAAAAAAACAATTTAGTCAATTTGGTTGATTATGGTACATCGATGTGCCTTGCGTGTTTAACTCTTCTTGAGGTCGTGCACGACCGTGGGATATCATGATGCTACACGTGGTAATGGTCGGCTTCTTGAGCAACAAACCCATTTTCTTGCTCGCGGATCAGGTATGGTCGGGTAACGGTAACCCGGCCCAACCTGTGAGAGGTTAAAAACCTCCCAACCCGACTCGACCCGACCCGACCCGACCCGACCCGACCCGACCCGACCCGACTAGCGGGGCTATTTATGACCTGTGAAAAGCCTTGGCCCTGATAGTGTCAACAATATGAAGAATGGCGCGCAGCAGCCACCAGCGTGTGTGTGTCGTGCATCACTCCTTACGTCTTAGTGCGGATGACGCGTGTCCCCTATCCCAGTGTCATCGGGGCGGTCGGCGTTGCGGATGCTGCAGTCTTTGGGACTCGGTCTGCGTTGCGGATGCAGCAGTCTTTGGGACTCGAGAAGATATGAATTCGGCGAAATAAAGCCAGGGTTACAGTAGGAAGTGGGCTATTGAAGTGAGTTTCCCGTGGTCGGAGCATTCTTGCAGATTTTGAGCGCTGGAAGTGAGGGTCCGGAAGGAACCTCGTGGAACGACGGTGGTAAAGGCACGAGCGACGAATTCTCCATGAGGAGCATCGAGGTCGTCAATCCTCATTCGTGGCCCGCGTTTGCGAAAGTCGCAAAACTCAGTGCGGGAGAGTGGGAGCCCACCCGAACCGATGCTTTTTGCTGGAGGTCGCGAGCCCACGCAAGCCTAGACTCAAGGTCGGGGGGCCATTAAGAGAGAGGCCTCCAGAGCTTATGAGAACTATGCGTTCTTCGTCCGACGGTGTCAGGCGGCTGCGCCCGCTGCGGTCATCTTCGGACGCAGGTAGCGGCAATCGAGACAGGAAGTCTGCGTTACCGTTGGCGGTGCCTTTGCAGTACTCCAACGTATAGCGATACGCCGTGAAAACTTCAAACCATCACAGGACGTTGGGGTTGTGTTCGGAAACCTTGGCGAGGCTGTCGAGCGGCTTATGGTCCGAACATATGCGGAATGTGGCACCCCACGAGTATCCACGTAGTCGCTTGATGCGCCAGACGATGCAACCAGCCTCGAGATCGAGCGGGGTCCAGTGTCGCTCGGACTCGAGGGTAGCGCGGCTGAAGAGTACAATAGGGCGGATGGACTCGTCTTCTTGTTTCTGTTCGAGCGTGGCTCCAAAACCGCCAATGCTTGCATCGCAGTAGAGGAGGAACGGGTGGGAGTTGTCGGCGACCGCCTCCCAGTCAGGGTAAACCAAAACCAGGGGTGCCGAGAGTTCTTCGAGAAGTTTCCGCACGATGGTCTCCATGGCAGGTGTGAAAATGAAGTTTACCCCTTGCTTCAAGAGGGAAGCGATGGGTCGAATGCTTGTGGCCCTCTCCGGCAAACATGTCCCGTAGTAGGACAGACCACCTTTGTTTGTTCATATGGACCTTAGTTGTTTGAGGTCCTGGGGCATCGGCATGTTCATGTGGGCAGCGACGTTGGAGGCGTTCGACCAGATACCCGCGGGAGAGGTTGTGTGGCCGAGAAACTCTGCGTCGATGGTATCGATCTTCGCTTTCGAAGGTAAGAGCTTGAGATTGCTTGAGATTGTCTTTTCTCAGCCACTTGCAAAGCTTTGGGATGTTGAGGTTATGGGCAGCCGGGTCTGGATCGAAAACGATTACGTCATCGAGGTAGGCGGCCACGTTGGCTAGGCCTTTGATTACTTCGAGTATGCCTTGACGAACCACCCACGTGCTGCGTTGCTCCCTTGTGGCATGACGAGCCACTCGAAGATCCGTGCGGCTGTTAAAAACGCCGCGAGGGGGATCGTGTCTTTGTGGATCGTGACCTGGTGTAACGAAGAGACCAGGTCAAAGAGCGAGAATATCCGTCCGTTGCCCAATTTGTCCAAGACTTCGTCGACGCGGGGGGTGGGGAGCTGACCAAGGATGCTGATATTATTCAGCTTCTTGTAGTTGATCGTGAGTCGAATCCCGCCCGATTTCGTGGGTATGATGACCACAGGGCTCGCGTAAGGCGAAGTGGAGTGTCGAATGAGGCCCGCCGCAAGATATTCATCCAAAATAGCGTCCATTTGTTTGGCCACCATAGGGTTCACGCGGTAGGGGCGCGAGGGCCCCAGAGGAGGGCCACGGGGGACCGTGATCTCGAACGGCAAGAGGGATCACGAGTCGAAGCCGGTAGATGACGTGGAAAATTCATCTGCAAACTCGGTGAGGGCGTCACTCAGCTGGGTTATGACGTTAGGGTCCCAGCCTGGGCCGTGGAACTCGAATGATAGTTCTCGGAGGTTGTGCTGGCAGTTTGTGCCACACCTGGAGAAAAACGACTCGTTGTTCGTCGTTTAAACGCTCGAGTATAGAGGGGAGTGGCTCGAGGTTGGCCGGTGTAGACTTAGATAGTTCGGGCCCGCTTCCAGGGATGTTTTCGTGCAATTGGTGAAGGGGTCGGCGCAGGTCGGCGGGGTAAACATACCGGCCGAGGGGGGCGTGACAGGACCCGGGACGGCCATGTAAGGTTCGTCGGTGGTGATGGGGTGCAATGTCGAGGCGCTGTCATCATGGTGTAAAACGGATACATAGAGGAAAAAACAAACGACAGTTGCAGAGGCGGCCGGGGATTCGGATATCTCATACACCAAACCCCTAAACTTCCCCGGGGGGACTATTCTTTTATTTACAACGGTTTTGTTTTGTGCGTATGCAGGGTGTATCGGTGTATGCATGTGGTTTGTGTGACAGTATACCGGAGATGCACAAACCCTCACATCGAGTCAAATAACGTAACATGACACCACACCCCTTGTGCGACATATGTTACCTGGTACAATTGTTCTGCTTGGTTGCTTGGTCGAAGCTTGGTGGTACACAGCATGGTGGTCATGTGTTCATGAGGTCTGCTGTTGTGGCGAATGTGTCGGAAATATAGCGTTCACTTGGTTAAGTTTAGAACGGATAATGCGGTAGGGTCGAAGCTTGAAGGGAGAGCTATTCGGAGGGACCGACCTCTTGAAGGGAACCAAAGATCAGGAGGCAAAGTCGGTCGACAACTTCGCACGCACGTACGGGAACTCGGCAAGGACATCGCTAAAGTGGGGTAAGGACGGGCAGCGTCGAGCCGGGGCAGTAAAAATTGAAGGGATTTGGCGCACGTGCGACGGCAAACTGTTCCATGTCTCTGTAGAGAGCACGCGCGCTGGTCAGCGTTCGGCACGCGAAGGAGAGCCGTCGATAGGCGCAACTGAAGAGACTGCCGAGTTGTCGTACGTGATGCATGCTGCGGTAAAGGTGCGCCATGTTGTTTGTGAGGGTGGTCAATACCTCACCCAAAAAACTGATTTTGAAGGGAAACGAAAATGCTACCCGATGAACAATTCCATATGGCCAAAGCATGAAAAAGGAAAAATAATGCGACAAAAAAATGAACTTCCGGCGATTCTTGGTTAAGGATCCCCGTCATTCAAAAACAGTTCTAGCCAAAACCCGGTACAGTACATTTATCGTAGAACGCGTCAAAGGCAGAAGCTGTTTCGGCGTGCGGGTCGTGAGCCAAATAATTCAGGCACTGCAGTGGTGGTATCAGTTGATCTGCGTCTACCGAAGGAGCGGTAACTAGGCCTGGGACAGCGAAGCGGTGCGCGCCAGTGTCACAATGAAAATGAAACAGGAGCTGAAGTGTCGGACCATGACAGCCCCAACCAGTCAGTTACTTTCAGACATGCTCGGCCTCATTTCTAGCCATAGACAATGTGCGTCAGCGCCAGCCTAAACCGCTATCGGATCCGTCGAACGTTAGCCTGGGCTTCCTTACAATATCGAAATGTGGATGAAGAAGAAAATACTTTAACTGTATACTGTACCAGGTATACATGTAGGTAGGAAAACCGGGACTATATATAACCAGTAACGTTTGAGCCCACGAGTATTGGCTTTCGAAGCGGTGAAATCAACACACACTACGAGTACATAACTCGACTCGTTGTGAAATTAATTGCCGGGTCAGTGCACCTTCACGCGATCAAGGACCCTTTTCGATAGAAAAGCGTATGAAACGTACTTGGGCCTTTTGAACAAATTATGTTTCGTTTAGTATTCTTTACAGGAGTCATACGTTTGGTGATAGGATAACGACCCATCACGAGCCCTCATCGAACACGGAAACGTTCTATTCCTATCTACCAACCAAAGCATATATTGTTCGTTACTTTGTCTTCGAGGGTTTTGGACCGTTGGATTTTCGAGGGAGGGCGGCCCTTGCTGTTTTGGCATCACCAAACAAGACCGTTATGCAATGAGTACGTTCACCACATTCCGAATATGCATTTGCAGTCTGCTGTCGCCCCGTGGGATGCAACGGTCGGCCGAACTAGTGATCCAGCTAGGCTGCACTCACTGGGGGTTGAGGTTGTCAAACAAAATGTGTGTTAAAACGGTGTCAGCCGCCTGAGAAAGATTTTTTGTTAAAATCCGTCTATATGGGTACAGTAGCAGGAGTATCACGGGTTGTTGTTTTTTTAGTAAAAGACACCATTCCTGATGAGGAAACGCCTCAGCTTGATCCGGCGCCTGGCACAAAAGTATTGCCGTATGAGCGACGACGTCTTAAAACTGCCGCGATGGATATTATTCGAGCACTAGAACTGGGTACATCATGTATCGGTAGTGAGTCGTGAAAGGTCTCGAACCATACCAGATGTGGTATTCCAACTTGACCAAATAGAGTTTTTGTCAAAATGAGTAAGGGTCAGGGGTAGTCTTATTCCCGAAGGGGCTCCTTACGTCACGGTGAAAGCGTTTTTTCCCGGTCTGGCAGCCCCTTCCTACGTTGGGCTTCAACCCTGCATAAAACGGAGAATGCTTAGTAAACATACCTATATGAGCTCTGGCCCATAGACGCTACAAGAGCTCTGGATAATTTGGCTGGACTACAGGTACATAAACACACCCGTATGTGAAAACCGTCAATCAAACCGATTGTTTCCCTTGGACGCTCTTTGCCAATACTCCTACGTGCCAACTGTTGGAGCGTAGTTTCAAAGCTTCCTCCAGATACACTGGAAATCTTGTCGTACATTCTTAACCGGTACCAAGCTCTCTCCGAACCCGGGGCCGTGACATCATGACTGGCGTAGTCGGGGCCACTGTCTTGTCTGGCGACACGATGGGCCCTCTGACCCCACACGCCACCAGTTACCATCTACTACATATGTATTCAGCCTCGATATCGAGGGGTGATTTACACCATTTAGTCCTGTAACACCCACCCTTGGCACCACATATACCCACGGTCTGTTGTTATCGCTTTGTGCGGTACCGTCTACCATCTACGGCTTAAAGACTGCCCCCAAAGGGGTGTCGACTGCATTAGTATGTCGTTGTTCCACCAAACCCGCCCCAGAACAAGAAGTCAACATTAACGCGGGAACTGCTACTCTACCACCCCAACAGCAAAACTGTTTTAAACCGTCAGTGAATTTTGTCGTAACAACAACGACTACCTTTCCTGCACGCGATACATGTGTTCTCAATTGTTTGAGGTATTCCCCTTTCGTATTGATACCCTCTATTTGACTATCCTGAAACCGCAGAGGCACGTGTGTGAATGTTTCCTTCTGACAGGCCTAGTGTTCTTCTGCAGGGCACAGATAGATGTAAAATCGAAAACGGTATGAACTTCGTACACGACTCTGTCAGTTCATACACCTCTCACCACCAAGTACAATCACAGCGAGGACGTAAACTACAGCGTAGTTGTAAACACAAACATCAACGTGAAACTGTACCCTTCAACTTGCGCGTCTATGATTCCGAACAGTGGCGACGCCCGCAACCTAGCTCATTCTATCCGCCCAGGTCTTGCGCGTTGCTTGCAGCAAATTACTGTTTGCAAACAGTTCGAGACAAAACGCCCCTTCGCCGTCCCAACATTTATGCGGGCCACACGTGGTCTGCTGATTCGCAACCCCTCGTCGCCTCCGACCGCCAAGATTCTCCACCAGCTGCAGCCTAGCCACGTAGCGCGGTGGCGCCGTCGATTCCTGGCCATGATCAGGCTCGCCTGCACATCCAATAATTAAAGGGGCAAAATCGTTTTATCGCAACATCTTATAGGAGAGGGAGGGGGGCGAGTAAAAGGGATGTACTCGAATCCTGGGCTTGAAAACGTCGATGACGCGCGTATCGCTATAACTGACCGACCTCCCAGGGTCGCCGTCGTATATAGTGTGGCGAGTTTAGGCGTTTCTATATCTGCCATGCCGTATGAGGTGCACCGTGCATTAGACACAACGCGTTAGGATTTCGTTATCCATAAGAGTCAGATATCCAGCTACATCTAGAATATGGCCTTTAATTTGCGTTTCTCCATGACAGTAATTCTAAATTCGTACTATGCATACTTCACCCGGAATGAATGTTTGGAAAATCGATTACGCGGCATACATATCAGCTGCACGTGATTCTGGATGATCGAGCACGAACTACGGCTTGCCTCTCCCGTGCATTGGCACGTTTCTGGATCAATGTTCCCGGCACCGACCCCCACACTTATATTGCAGGGCATGGCTTCGTTTAAACGTGGACCTCAGACGGAGGCCTCGCGTATCCCGACGTCTGTGTGCCGGCATCATTCGGCAGCGTGTACCGTTCAGCATGCTTGACTTTTTTCACCCATTGTTTAATGACCTGACCGTTGGTATGGAGCTTCCGGTATGTTGGAGTCGGTCTATGGTAAGGGTCTCATCTTTAAGCCTGACACTTTGATCACAGATTGGGTCCCTAAGGACAAACCATGAGCCGTATATAGGTACATATACATACCCAGGTGCGGTATGCAGTATTCAATGGTTTGCCTCCACCGCTGCCATGGGGGGCATCGGGTGTCATTCACCACATGGAGTTATGTCTACAGGGTTTATATTACAGCTTGAACGGAGAACCATATCATAGTAAATATACCCAAACCATGTTCAGTAAAAAGGTAAATATAAAGAGTTTTGTTTGTAGAGAAAGTCCCTATTAACTATGGTCCCCCGGACCAGCCATCCAACATGCTACAGTACGACTGTTGGATGAAACTCGCCCCTCTTCAAGTGCGCGGCCTCAGACGTTGTCTAGTGACACGCCCACTGCTCCACACCGAGAGTCCATTTCCCTCACCTTCACTAGAGGCCTGTGATGCGTTGCTCGAACTCTTTCCCGAGCGGGCCGATCACCCTGTAGTCTTCTTCCTCCCCGCGAATGGCTTCAAGCCCGGACATAATCTTGTCCCCGTGCTCGTCGATCGTCGGCACGGCGGTCTCGCCAATGATGCCCTGCATCGTGTCATCGCGTACGATGCCCATGAAACCGAGGTTCATCTGGAACGTGGTGTGGTCTGGAATTTCGAACGTGTCCGTCGGGTCCCGCTCGGGCAGCTGGTGCAGCTTGCCGTGGTTGAGGCGCAGGGTGAGGTTCGGTGTGATGATCTGGAAAGAGACGTGGTCGGACTGGTGGGTGAATAAGCCGTCGTGTTCCAAAGCGTTGGACACATACTCCTTGCATTCGGCCGGGTTTGTCGCGGACGCGTCATCCGCAATCCAGCGATCCATGGTCGGAGCGGCCGACAGACGGCGCCGTGAGTTGGTTGCAAGAAGCTCGGCATCGCGTACTTTCTGCTGCCAGTATCGCTCGAAGCCGAAGGGTCGACACTCTCCGGGTATGTTAGCCGCCACGATCGAGACGCCGGGCCCAAGCTCCTTCTCCCCTGGGCTGGTCACGCTTACACCATCCAGAAGCACTGTCAAGGCACCGTCCCCGATGCATGGCTGGCCATCCGCAGGGCAGCGGCTGTCGAGCACGCTGGGGTCGCTGACGAAGATGACGATGCTGTGGCCGACGCCGTCTTCATCCTTGGTCTGAACGCTGATCCCCGTAATGTATGTCACGACGGATAGGCCTACGATCGGAGCTGTGACCCTCATGTTGACGTGGTCCGTGCCCCACGCCGAGAGCAGTGCGTACCAGCTGTTTGACTGCCCGGTGAAGTCGAACTTCTGGCCTGCTAGTCCAACGAGATGGGGGTCTCCGTGAACAATAGCGTCAGAACCTGAAAACGGACGGGGGTGGGGGACACACGAGAGAAAGAGGCATTTGTTTTTGTGGCGTGTACCTCCGGCGAGGTACAGAGATTCGGTGAGCTCTTTATGTTCTAACGTTTTGTTTAGTATTCAAAAATTGTAAGCCCACGAGAAGAGGTACCGAGACACACTGGTTCGATTTGCTCATCGAAGCTATCGGCGTCCGTACGGCGTGCGAGCTCGAGAAGGTTGTTCCGGACTGCCCGCTGCTGCTTGGTAAAAACAAAACGGAGCTAAACTTGCGCAAGGAGGAAGAACCATACACCGTATACGGACGCCACCGTGAAAATGCATAGCTTATCCTCACACCATGAACACCCGTTCGTCGAGGGTGAAGCACTCACCGGGGCACGTGTCCGCACAGTTTTGGGAAACCCATCGACACATCTGCTGTGCCGACATGATGCCGTACCCAGCGTCTTGTCCAAACGTCTCCGGCGCTCCGCCAGCGTCCGAGGTAGCATCGATCGTGTACTCGTAATCGGTCAACATCTCCATCATGTCGCTGTAGGTCACCACCTGAAACGGGTAACGTTACAACCGAAGAGGACACACACGTGACGATTATAAGGCGTCGAGCTCGTGGGATTCCCGCTGCATCCACTACTTCAATGCCACTGAACAGTCCGTGCGTAGACCGACGGTAAATATTTCGTGGCTAGGTCACAGATAACGCAAATCAGAGGGTCAAGACGCTCGTATGCGGGCTTCGTTTCCACGACAAGACATAAAACACATAGAAGCAGGTCTCCCCGAAAGCGGAGCATGCCCACAACCCTGTTGATATCGTGCATGCGGTATCCACATAGTTTTTGGTCGCTGTATCGAGGAAATGACTTTACCCTGGGGAAGCACGCCGCCCTGATGATCGTCGCGATTGCTGCAGCCACTGGCGCCGCCGCAGAGGTCCCAAAGAAAGGATTGAAAGCTGCGTTCCACGATATACGACGGCACCGCGAACAACAAGGTATGCCACCGGAGGGAAGGGGTTTGAAGTGTAGGTTATGTGGACACAATACTGAGTTCGAGTGGCCACTTCCCGCAAGAGTAGCAGCAGCGAGCAGCAGACCTGCCGTGTGAAGGATACAACCGAGGGATATCCTATCTTTGGCGCATGCTGCGGTGCTAGCTAGATGCGAACCATATTATATACGAGGGTGGTAATTCGAGGAGCCCAATTTCCTCCCCACCCAAACCGGGACTTCAGGAGGAAAACAAAAGTGCAATAATATACGCCGATTACCAAATCCCATCAACTAGCCATAGAACGAAATATATTGCAGCACGAAAATGGGATTACGCCGATTACCGGTTAAGGAGCCCAACCATTGTTTTTCGTTCAAATAGTGCTACCTTTATCGTCACACGCGTCCGCTCTTCAAGTACGCTAACGGTAAGAAGGGCTGATGGAATATGAAAACGGTGCATGACTACTGATAGTGTTGGTACAAGTAACTAACAAAACACGTCATTTTTGGTGCATTTTGAGCATGATATTTTGTAAGCATGCTCGAAGTAACCAAAGCCATGGTATTTTCCTTGCATGTTTTTTGGTATGGTGTACTAAACACCATACATATATGTCATGTAGGTTGTAGTATGCCTGTTTCAAATACATATGATACAACATAAAACGTATATGTTTCACAGTACAAACAAATCGTAGGTGTAAGTTTTACTTTAGAGTACACCCGCACTAAAATGCTTACAATTATACGTACCGATTTCAGTATTGTATACTATTAATATGACCCAAAACAGAAAATAAGCCACTAACTTCCTTCACCAAGCAACAATAAAAGGCAAAAAAACAATGTGGGAAACAACCCCTTTTGACGCGTGCTACGATACCCAGAGGTATGCATATCGTTTTGGATCAAATTGATTTCTGAAGGATCAGGCTCCTTAACCCAAAGACGTCGTCCTTTCATTCTCGGGCTGCAATACATTTCACCGTGTACATAGCACTTTAATTTGGTCCAAGATCAGGTTTCAGACTACTGCAGGTATAGAGGTCCTCAAGTGGGGAGCTTCAGAACATGTACTGTATGCATGTACATATCTACCGTAGCATGCGTCTTTTGGGGGTTGCTCACCAACACTACGCTATGTATGGCGGTCTCGTAATCTTCTGGAAACATCGTGGCGAGACTACGTGCAGTGTAGTTTGTCCGAGACCACAGCAGTCAGTGAAAAGTTTAACACTGATCTACATATAAGTACGAGACAACTATGCACGTTTTGGTAAAGGACGACAGCACGGAGGCTCTAGACGCTGCCGCATAGGAGGCTACCCCCTGTCACGCTTCTCTATTGTTATATTCAGCTTCAAGGGGGCCCCTTTAGTCAAAACAAACAAAACAATACTTGAGGTAAAAAAAACTAAATGTAGTAGCAGCAATACATTTCCTGGTTCAATAACACCACATCTGTGCTCCTCACCCAACGGGGCATATCTTCAATTTAATGCTCAAACCTGCTCCCGCCCAACATATACAAGCTTGTTCGTTAGGGTTTCGAGGAGGGGTTGTGGCCCTAGGATCTGCAAGGTAGGGTAGGGCTTTCTTTGGTTGCGTCACGAAACGAAACTTCTTAGCAGCAAGCATTTTGACCATTCCGGAGCTCCTGTTTGGTAGCTACACTCGATGCCGCCTGCGACGCTACGGGTGGTCGAACTCGAGGCCAATGTGGGGTCGTCGTTTAGTAATATGAATAGTGCTCAGCGTTGTCGTCGGACATCTGAGTCAAAAACAGTGTCACAGGAGCGGAGAAACGTCCATTGTTCAAATTCGCATAATATGCGTACCAGAGGTATGGAGAGTTTAGTTTTAGCACGAGGCACATTTTCGTGATGAAACAGGCGTCGGATCAATCCGGCGCTTTACACAACAATGTCGCCTATGATCTACACCTTCTATATCACTGCCATCACTGGCCGGAGCATTAAAAGTGGAAACATGCCGCGCTCGGTAAGGAGTAATAAAAGGTCGAAATTACACCAGAAATAGTATTGCAACACTGAAAACAATACAACGATGTTTGTTTTTCAAGCCTGTAATGTTCTCGTATTTTTTGCCCGAATTGGCATCTTAACCAGAGAGTATCTTCTGAACTCTAGACACAACAGCCAGCAGTTCATTGTTATCAAGATCGTGTTGGCCGCAAGCGTCTTCGTCGAGCATCACTATCTTCCTAGTTTCGTGCGTTCTGCACGCTCCTCGGGTGGGCATATAGCCATACTGCTACCAGCGCCAGGCCTCTGCCACCACGGCACAGGCCGTATCGTCACACACGCCAACGAGCAACGATGCAAGCGGTGGTTCAGGGAACCAAACGCCTTAGCGTGCGCTCTTGATCTCCGGCGACGCCATCACGCCGGTCGCTCGCAGAAAAAGGGTTTGTCCCGCGGTGTACATCATATATACATTTTCAGTACTGTCGCAAAAACAAAACAACATCAAGAGCACTTCAACAAAAACCATGACAATGTAGCTCGATCCCACCAACCGAACAAAAGCCTTCCCGAGAACACCAACTTTACGATCAGTATGTCGCCTGCACATTGCTTGTCGTCGCGCCTACTCTATGATGGCCCTTTTCCCAAAATAACAAACTAAGCCAAAGAACGGGATCCTGTTTGTGTAACGGACGTCATTGAATCGGGGAGCAAGCATTTTTCTTCCCTTAAGACTTTCTGAATGTGTTGCTTGGCAAACCACGATGTCAGCATTGTTCTCTTACGCATGTATATTCTAAAGCGGGGGAAACACGTGCCCTGCCAGGACTAACTTCTTCCACGGTTTGTGAAGGTCTTCGTTTAGGGACACATGTCTCTACCACACAAAATCTGACAACCTGGACAACTCGTGCTACCTTAATGTACAGCCGCACCACGTACGTTCTCAGTATCCTACGCTTTTATACCTCTATACCAAACCCCAAAACCGAGTGGAGATGAAACTACAGTTCAAAACAACCTCTCCGATCAAGACATACATAGAGGTATACCGTTTTTTGGCTGAAAACGTTTAAACATGAGGTGGCTCCTTAACCCAGAACCGTCGCAATTTCAACATTTTCGTGCTTTTCGGGGTATGGTCAGGCAATGGGATTATTCATCGGCTACGCATATAGCATAGTGTTTCTCCGAAATCAGTTTTGGGGTGGGGAATAGAGCTTCTAGAATGACCACCACCCAAGGAAATAACATGGTGCACCTCTATACCTTAAGGTAGGATGACTGTTGTAGTGTTGTCGGTGCTTTGAACGACCCCCATCCGTCGCTCTGTAGGGCTACATACCTCTGTTGGGAGCACGGGCCCGCGGCTGTATATGTGGGTGTATGTATGTATGTATGTATGTATGTATATGTATGTGTATGTATGTATGTGTGTATGTATGTGTGTATGTATGTGTGTATGTGTGTGTATGTATGTATGTATGTATGTATGTATGTATGTATGTATGTATGTATGTATGTATGTATGTATGTATGTATGTATGTATGTATGTATGTATGTATTTATGTATGTATGTATGTTGTGTATGTATGCATGTATGTCTATATGTATTTTTGCTTGTATGATATGTTTATTTTTGCTTGTATGATACCTGGTATGTGTTACTGTAGATAAATTCGTTCCACCTACGGCCGTTCTCAGGTATGAAGCAATGCCACGGTATGGTGTCGTGATATTTTAGAGTCGCATCTGAAGCTCACTATGTCACTCCAAATTCAATTCAAATAAATTTCTTCGCGAAACACTACCAATATCTATATAATTCCATACTGCCTAGTCCTGAAATATTTTTAAATAGTGAAATGTATGACTTAGTTGCTTACACAAGGATCTCAACCAGTGAGACAACATCTAGCCGATAGGTGTTATAAGGGCTTGTCTTCGATGGGCAAAATGTTACCATTTTTGACCTGTAGCCCAACGGGCCAGTGCCTCGACACGCCCCTACCATGAGATGGAACAGTAGCACACAGCCCCAACGAAAACCCCGGAAAACACCATACGGTAAGGCACCTGCTGACGTGGAGGTTTGGAGAGCATCAGCGGCAGTCGTCACGGGATGGTTTCGCGCACTCAGACCCTGGCCGTTGTCCACAAAACACGTCCCGCGGGAGGAGAACCCCTCCACTGGTGAAGGTTCAGGGTCCGCGAACGCGCCTCCCTCGCCACTTGCGCTTGTCTGCCGGCATGGAGAACGGGTGTAAGAGTACGTTGGATATTCCATTAACCGCGTGAGAGTGATCAGACCTGTGCTGGGTGATACATTGAGTACCGTACGTGCCGTATGGAACTCGACATCTTATTTGGCCACCGTTTTTTAATGGAAAGGGAAACAGCCGTTTGGAAGCATAGTGGCCTGGAATCCATGCTTTGTTTTGCAGCAAGTCCATCGTATGCACGAGTTGTTCGCATGGGTTTTTGTAAACGACTGCAGGGTACCGTACGAATTGTACTTGGTGACGTCACGATCACACACCACCGGAGGGGAATACATAGTTGACATTGCACAGAGTACTTTGTTTTTCCATCGCGTTAATTTTCTCCGCCCTTCCTTTGTTCCTTCTTCCTAGTTGCACCTCAGATCCGGAACCACACAGCTGGCCCCGTCCCACCCTCCCGAACACGGTGTCTCGCGCTTTGTTTATAACCGCCACAGCACTTCCTCCTTTTCCCCCTCTGGACCACTCGTGTTGCGCCTAATACCCACAACCTGCGCTCTTACCCTTTGGTTTCTGAACTTACTTTTTCGCTAATATTTCCATGAACATCACCACGGTGGTATTCGAATTTTTGCATCAACTCTAGAGAAATAGTAGCATTAAGGGTGGTAACCAATGGACCGCTGGGGGAACAGGCTACAAAACACCAAGGGCGGCAGTGAAGTAGAAGTGCTCTTACAACAAGGTCGTCATGGTGTTGAGCACTGCGGGGAGCGGTAAGGCCACGGTGTCGGGCTCACTCACATACGGTATGGCAGCCACACTGATTGCATTCGTGGCACAGGCGTGTCCGAACATGGAACCAGACGAAATCCCATCGGTATTAGCAAATTGGTTTCCGATAGCCAGCAGGTGCATGTTAACTTGTTCGAGAGACGCGCCGCTCGTCTGGTGAATAGAAATAAAATGAGGCTGAGCATGACAAACGAAAGCGATACCAGCACGGGGCGGGGGGGCGGGGGGGGGGGCGCGAGGTAACTATCACTCATGTCGGAACATAGCAGGTTGTTTTTCGGTTGGAGAGGGTCCACTGAAACGGTACAGGGCGGTAATGTAAATGTTTATCACCCGAGTGGGTTCCCGACTTCTGGCAAGTACCGAAACCAGTCCTACTGCAAATAGGTAGCAGTAATGTGGAGTGTGTGCACGGCTATGAAAGGACGTACGAACATCTAAACGCACGTTACGGTAACCAGGGGTTTCAAGGACGAATGCCCTAGAGGACTTCCAAGCAGAGCACACTTGACAATCAGAGGGAGACGTTGCCTCGTCACAGGTGATCCTGTACACAGGCTCACGCCGGCCCCGTGTGTTTCTGTTCGTCAGCAGCAATGAATTACCCACAAATTCGACCTATGCTCCTTTGTGCTTTGTGCCGTGCACTACGATAGCCTCCGATCACCAGTATACTATCGCCGCTGGCCTAACGTCGCGGCAGCGGTCACATGTCGATAGATAATATTCCTGCGGTAGAATATCTGCGCACTGATTGATTGGCCAATGGGGAACCAGGTATACGATAACCGTTCCCTTCAAAGTACATTTTGTCCACGCTCCGGATGCAATCGAACTATGGGTTGCATTCACAAGCACAGCACCCGAGCCGGTCGAACCAACGTCTTGGTAGGGCATCTCAACCCAAGCAAGAGCATCCTAGCACTGATTACTGGCACAGCGGCCTACCACTGATCACTGGCAAGGAGTTTGGGTCATAGGTTTTGTGTTTGAGTTCGAGTTGGAAGGTCGGTTTCAAGCGCCACGAAGCCCAAACGCTCGCTATCGGTTCGCTGACAAAGGGGGTGTTCCAACCTCCCACCTTCCCCGGGGTGACGAGGTTACCGGCATACTTATCAGTACAGCGGTAGAAACACTCGAGTGATCTAAGGGGTTTCACTGGCAAACGCATACAAATACCAGGGGGGTGAGAATGGAGAGCAAGGGCCGAGCACGGTTCCGGCCTCTATTTTTGCATTCTACGGACAACCTGTCTGAGACCTCGCGCAACCTGAGTTATCGGCACAACCAGAGCGGGCACCTACGCACACGCTAACGGAAGGCTGCAAGTTGAACGACCCATGGAAGTAATACCCTTCGGAAAAGGTTCTGCGAATTTCCACCCATTTATCGTTTCTCGATACCTGGCCGTCGCCTCGTGGATTGACGGCTACTGTCGTGCTCCCCTCCGCCTGAAATGTAACGGCAAAACCGATTCGGACGGACGAGAGGGACGGTGCCGGTTTGGAGCGAGGTACGCCTGCATCGTCCACAAGACTGGGACGGGTGTGGAACCGACGCGGGGGGGGCGTTTTCAACGAAGGAAAATGAGATAAAACTTACAATGTTTCGAACGTGATTGGATTGAACTTAAACAAAAGGGCACCAAAGGACTCACCAAAGATGATTTTCCTCTTGGGGCGAGAGTGCTTGATTTGTTCAATCCAAGTTGACAAGGCGGTGAACATATCATGTGAAACAAATTGTGAAACATTTGTCGGGTTGAGTTCGAATCGGAGGAGTTTATCCAACTTGGAATGGCATGATCACACTTGACCAACTTGTCTATGCGTCAAGCTGTCACCTGTTTGGGATTAATCGACGGAAAAAACTGAGGTGGTTATTGGTGAACTTAATCGAATAGGGACCAGGGCGACGGCCACCCATTTCTACAGCCCACAGCACAGAGAACCCTAGAGATGGCGCCTGAAAATAAATACATGGCGACCGTAAGCCCAATGTTTCCGTGAGATAGATCGCGGCCAAACGCCTCTGGAACTAAGCGATCGATTCGAACCACGGAGGATTTGATGATGCTTTCGATATCTACATCACAGTACATGTTCCTCGTGTGGCGGATTTGGGTTGTCTCCTGCGATATACGAGACCCTGAGAGTGTTAGCAATCAAGTTCCCGCGGCTAGTAGACGAACATCCTCGCGGTTGTGCGCACATAACCCCCCGTGTCGTCGCTCTTGCCTACCCTTACTTTGATCCCCCATGTAGTCACTCTAGTCTACCTTTACCGGTGTTTGCCAGCGGGGTGTTGAGTGATATGCTCTGCGATGTTCCGCGGTATTCCGAAGCAACTCATATTTATTTCGAGAACCAGACGAGGTTTCTCCAAACGAGAAAAGTATCGCCACCTTTTCGAATCGGCTTCGACTGTACCTGGTTTCTGGAGGTTGAAACTGGGTTCGTTTCCCGTCATTCTTGAACACCCCCCCAAACACAGAAGGAAACACCATTAGATCAACCATCGTTGGGCGCATGCTAGCTTCCTAAGTAGAGGTACACACCGCTGTTTTTGTTTAGGCTCCCCGCTCAAAAAGCGTCTTAAAACTCCCTCACCGAAACACAAACCCGATGGACGATCTCATGCCCTAATATTATTATCTTTGCCATCCGACACTGTGCAGCATGAGCTTCAACGTTGATCACTCATATCTTTCCCGAGAGCAGAAAACCACGGAAACCAAGGAACAAACCTATGCGCAAAGTCTAACATCCTTCTATGTCTACTTACCGCCAAGATTTGTCCACAATACTCCATTTGTTGTCCTTGCTCCCTCCTTCTTCCCAATATGCACTTTTTACGTTGACCTATTGGTAGTGATGGTGTGATACTTGTTTCAACACAATTTTGTGAAAGTCTGACGAATTTGGGTTAAGGAGCCCAATCATTCCCGAACATTTTTCAGCCAAAAAAACGATACAGTGCCTCTTTCGCAGCCCGCGTCGTTTCTCACGCGACCTTTTTGTTTAAATCCCACAAAATAGGAAAAATGGATGCTCACCGACGTTGACATGCTCCATAATTGCAGTCCAAAAAATGCGTCAAAATACCACACGACCATGGTCATTTCCGGTGCTGAGCCCTCATCCGTGTCCAATTTGAGGAGCACGGGGCTCGATCTCGTCGAAAAAAACGGAAAGAAGTACCTGCAAAGGAACGCGGTTGCAAGGGGGGACCATTAAAAACCCCAGCCGACGTTCCTCCAAGGATGTGGGTACGCCGCGTCAAAACGATGCAAGCCTAATATACACTTCGTGTCAAGGCACCCCCGAGTCGTGCGTACATACATGACCGGCGCAAAGCCCCGCGAGGGTCTGGTCGTGTGCTAGCGTTGTACGAGTAGTGAGTTTCTATTTAGCAACCTCACCGATTGAAGTCTGCGCACGAAATTGTTCCGGACGCGCACAAGAACACTTACCCGTATATACGATAATTTGAACATGTGCAGATGATACCTCAACGAAGGTCGGCAAGAAGAGCGAGTTAACAGCCGTTGGTGGCTGGCTGGTTGCATGCATCAAAACCACACGATCGCACAATCCAACACAGTCATGTTCCGCGCCGCGTACTGCTGCGGTGCGCGGACAAACGTCCTCAGAGAGAGCATTCACAGACGGAGTGCGTACCTGCCAAAACTCGAGTCTGATGGGATAAACACGTGCGCGCTAACCCCCTCAGAGCAAGGCGCTTGGTTGGCGGCAGTGAACAGAGCTGTCTGACACTCCCAGTCCTGCACAAAGGATGTGGGTGGGATGACGAAAAACGTAGTCCTTGAAAACCAGATTTTTATTTCTTTCCAAAAACAGGCCAAGGTTTCACATTATGCCAGAGAGGGGGAGGGGGGGATCGCCAAGGCTTTTACGAGAAATTCGTTGTTTCGGCCAAGTATTGATGTTCTGCACAACGCCAAATGGGTCAAGCTACAATAGAGGTGCACCTGCGTACAGTACATATTCTGAGCGCTCCTCTCTAGAGGAGCTCCGTACTAGTAGCAAGTAAAAAGCTGGTCATGGAGGAAACTACAAGTGCTACCCGAGGAAAAATATCAATGACTCAAGTACTCTGAATGAATATTGGAACACAAAAACGAGAGCCCGGCGATTTGGTGTTAAGGGACCCCGATCAGTCAGAAAACGTATCAGCTGAAACGGGGTACCTCTACCGTCGCTCGCGTCAATCGTACACAAATAAGAAGAAGCGGAAAACACGAACATAGCAACATAAAAATGATCACCGGCACAAAGCGGTGCCCAAATCCGAAGTTGCCCGCGCTGGTGAAGTACAAGACGTCGCGGTCTTGCGTGGCTGCATCGACGGCACTGGCGATAACTCCATCGCGGAAACTAGGCCTGGAAGAACGGGAGAGGGCACGGTGGAGTTGAGTTGCTCTCAACCACGGAAGCGTTCTACGGTAGGGGGTGCATAACGTCACGTTTTTCATGAGGCTCCGTGATGACAAGGGCACGTGCTATACCGTCGGGGTGAATCCTCCAAGAGAAACCGTAGGCTCAATAGGCCGGATTATTACCGGGGGGCCGTAGTATATAGGACCAAATATTGTTAGTAACATTAATAAAATATGTTGGTTTTCGTCTGTACCGCAGGTCCTGTTTACTACGGTACCCGGTCAAAGCAATATTGTGGCCTGCCATAGCTCTACACACCGTTACCTTAGATGGAACAAACAAATGATGGGCAGTTGTCCATTCTAGAAGCACCTACCAGTCCAACACAGGCTGGAACTAAAACGTGAACAAGTGTCCGCAATCGTACGCGTAGTTGCTACGTATAAAACGGTCTTTGGTTTTGTAAAACTTGGTACGCGTAGTTACGTTAACCTCTATCGGGGGAGTTTGAACATAATCCCCACGGGGATGAAATAGGTGTATTCCCGTTTGTATGCGTATGCATTTATTTGCGCTGGGCGATACTGATAGGCGAAAAACAATGTCGTGTATACTCAAAATGCTGCATCATATGCTGCTATTACTCGCCACCAGTAGTTGTGTATCGATTGGGTTTCCAGCCAGGTAAACAAGGGGCCCTTATATTCTAGAGGGGGTCGTGGGAAAGTTGTTAGTACGGGGGGGGGGGGGTATGTTGAGGGGACCCTCTGATTGGTTGCACACGCGCAATGAATAAAACAGAACGTGTTGTGCCTCCCCTGGTCATACGTACGAGAGGCAAACAAACAGGTGCTGCCCACCCGCGTCAAAAGCGTCAACGCTTCTTTCTTATACATCCATCACCGTTAGGGTAGACAAAACGATGGCTACGTTATGTCACACATTAAACGAAACCTCGCATAGCCGGCATTGATTTAATGCAACGGCAGCAACGCGAGAGCTTGGATCTCGCCGAAACCTTGCACTCACTCGAAGGTGTATACAATATCGTCGACAATTACGTCGCATTGCTCCGCATCAGCCAATATGCCGATGTCGTCAGCAAACGTCTGAGGAACAGAAAAAAAACAACAAAAAAACGAACATAAACGGAAATCACTTGGCGACGTAAGTATTTTTTTTTCTCTTCTTGCACGTGTCGGTTAACATCACAATTGCCGGGGACGCCCACCACCGGCTGCAGGCGTGACTACCCCGAGCGAAGATCCCATTTCAAGCAACAGCGAGGATAGCTGGGCCAATTATAAAAAGGTTCCAGTTCAGCTAGGGGCAGAAAGTGTTCTTGGATATACGAGTTGTGATCTATCGGAGGCGTTGTTCCCAGGGAGAGATACCAACATCGAAAAAGAGGAAAGGGGTCGTATCGTGCCCTAAAATGTCCCGGAGAGCCCACGCGGATACAAGACCCCATCCCCCGTGAGGTGTTAATTTTATTTTCCATAAACAATGTCTGGCCGGTCAAGGTCTTAAAAGTGGGCAGCCACCCATGGGTATGCTACTTCTGCTGGTATATATGTTTTAGAGTGACAGCAGTAGGTAGCGCATAGAAACCTCGGTCGGGTTGTGCGCGAACGGAAGTCTACGGAGGGCACGTTTCGAGAGAGATATCCGTGTCGAGCCCCTCACACGAGGCGGTCAGAAACAAAACAGGTTCCACCCCTAACCGCAGCGGGCAGGGCTAAAGGCGTGGGCCCCGCTGACATCACTAGACAGGCGTGCTAAGACGCTCCAAGGGTTGTCACGTGTTCGGCTAAAATAGTACTTATTTTTCGCGTGGGGGGTCTCCTCGACAGATTCAGGATAGTAACCCGGTATCCTGTTTTTTATTGCACACTTGAAGGATTTCTCTGTTAATAGCACATACATAGTCCGCGGGACCTCGGAAACATCGCGAGATGTCTCGGTTTCTGGCGACCATATTCCCGGTCTGTGGTCGGCTTTCCGTCTGACCGAAAAAACACTAAACGAAAAAACCACCCAGTCGTGTGACTCGTTTTGTTTTGCTGTCCGCTACGCCAACAGCGCCTACTCGTACATATATATATATATAATACCTGGTCCATGTAGGATTTAGTCTTAAATCATTGCTTATCGGAGTATCACGTATTAAGAGTACGGCCTACGTAGCACCTTCTATTTAGTTAGCTATTACTTTGGAGTTGGTCTGCGGATAACACGATAAAATAATGACACCAACAAATGAACACTGACCCATTCGAAATGTTGGTTGTTTAGCTGGTTTCAGCGAAAATAAACGAGAAACCGCCCCACCCAGCGGTTTCAGGTTTCGGTTTCGTTTTGAAACTCGACCCGCACCGATCGACATATTGGGAATACAGCCGAAAACAGGTGGAACCTTTGTTCAGGTTCGGTTTGTCAGGATATTTGTAGTGCAAGAACAACTCAAGAGGATATTTAGGTGTTGTACGGTATTGTATGGCGGTTTGCTGGGATACGAAACCGTCGGTACAGGCAGCGTCGACGCCTGTGCTGTGATATACCATTTCACTCTGTTTTTACTCTACCCGAACCTATAGTCCGCGCTACCTACTGCATAATTTCTCTGCTGCAGCGCCGTCACTACTGCATGCTCTACTACTGCAGTACTGACACGGTCCACAACTCCGACCGTACTGTAAAGACCTTACCTGTTCCCCTAGGGAAGCCGAGTTAAACTTGTAGTTGGCGCCAGGCGCGATGTCGAAGGCAAGCTCGATCATAGCAGATCCTTCAATGACGAAACAAACACAAGTAGTACAAATACCCAGGAAAACGTGTTAGCAAATTGGCGAAATCTACTGTTATTAGTACTCGTAGAGTTGGTTGATCTCGAGGTGGGTGACATGTTCACACTTCCGGCGGAGTGTAGACGCCGTGTGTATGTTGTAGGCCCGCTCTGTACTGCAAATGAAACACCTATCAGTGGAAGAGGTCACCGCCTCTATAGCATATGTCTGAGCACGCGCACTTCGTGGTAACAGGCGCCTACCACCTGTTCCATAAGGCATGGTTTGGCGGGTTTAGTCGACAGGGTCAATTTTAACGTACTCCCAAACCTCGTCGTTCGCCGACAAAGCGTACACTACTCAAACGCTCTAGACTACTAAAGGGCACTGCCGTTGCATCCTCGTATATGCACAGTATTGACCCACATATGGTTACCTACTCCGAACATCGTGAATCATGTGTTTATCGGAATGTACATACTCCTCGTGTAGCGGGTGATGGCCATCGTATCGTGCATGTAGTGCACGTCCCAAGTCAGCCCTGGTTCAGACACCGACGCAGGCTACGATAGAAGGACCATGCCCAAACGGGTAGGGTGGATCGTAAATGATCCGAGTCTGGCGGGAAGGCTTCTTGGCCTGGGTTTTTGTTAGTGGATGAGCTGCGGCAAGTTCCACACTACCCGGAGAGTTTACTCTTCGGGTGGCTATCCCCACCGCACCGGGCCCCTTCGGGGGTCAGGTCGGGTGAACATGCTCAAGTCTCCGGAGTAGTAGACAGCAAGGGCTGATACTTGACACACACGACACGCAGTGAGACGTGGAAGTGTGGAGGGCGTAAGCTTTATTTTGACCCATCCGCCGGAGGATAAAAAAAAATGAAAAAAAAAAGATAGAAGTGCACCATGCCTTTTCTGGAGCTCCTCACTTGAAGAGCTCTATATCTCAACCCCAAACCGTTTTTGGGAAAAAGGTAAAAGTGCCATAAATACGATGACCGATCCCATGGCCGAAGCCTACAAAAAAAGAACAGGATTTCAACTGAAAAAGGACACAATGCGCCGATTTTGGGTTAAGCGGCTCGATCATTCCCAGAAATCATTTCTGCCATTAAGGGCTATATCTCCATCGTAGCACGCAATCCACCGTCCAAGTAATACGGAAACGGACCAACTACATTTGTTGAGGTAATTACCGGCCTTCCAAGACCATACTATTGCACCGTGTCGACCGGAACAGATCTGTTGCTGCCACGCTTAAGACATAGTGCGGACTATCACACACCTGCTGCTGCTGCTGCTGCTGCTGCTGCTGCCTACGTGCTTGCCTGCCGGAAAGGTTCTCGTAGCATTGCTCTGACCGTCAAGCCTCCCTCTCTTCACTTAGCACGGACACTCTGACGTACGGGTCTACATTTCTATGTTTTGTCAACTGAGACTTTTCTCTGTCTGTTTAGATCGCCACTTTCTCCGTCCCCCATTGCAGAGATTTGGAGTCTGATCTATAAAGTATATAAGCGTATCGAATTATATCTATTTCCCATATTTTGCTTGTTTCCCTTATTGTTTTCTGCTTGGAGTAAGGCCTCCTATTGAGGTTCGCCTCTGTTCCTGCTGCACTTTGTCGTTTGTACAACGGGCCTACTTTCCTCGACGCACTTCCATGTCTAGTTGAGTCCCACGGGAACGAGTTCTCCACGTGTATTTACAGTAAAGACCTATCAGGATGGCGCACGCCGCGAGCACAGCGCGCCGAATACGTTCAACAGTTTACGCACGGAAACATTGTTCAAGGGCTACCCAAACCCCACCCCCCGCCCCCCCCCTCTTGGTGTATGGAAGGCATGGTTCGAGTAAGGCTGTAAGGGCATGGCGACGCGCCTCAACCCCCTTTGATTCAAAAGTGTGTATAAAAGCTTCGTCGAAAGCCAGAACGGTTTCTTCATTGATAGTTTGTTCCGATTTCTCGTCTCGCGAGACGCGTTCAACGAAAGGGCCACGTACCACTTTCCGACGGGAAGTATTCTTCACCGTCGGCGATCCATAATATCCGACGAATGACATACGACCGTCGTACTGTATACATGTGTTTTAGAGTAATCATTCGCTGCAAACGTACTGTTTGCGCGCACCCCGCTCTATTATTCACTTGTCTTTTTAATCATAAGACCTTTTTTGGACAACATACAAAGTACACGGTCAGTATACGCAAAGCTTCTGAAACAACATACACGTCCAGATAACTGCAGAGGTGTACCTCTTTGCTATCACGGCATGCATCATCGTTACCCCGACATTCGCAATATGAGTCTTACCTTCGTCGGAACCGTCGGTGCCCGGCAAGTCCTGAAGTGTTCCACGTAACGCGGGGAAAGGAGCGCAGGAAAGGGTTTGTTCATGTTGGGGACACCAGTATGTATGCAATTAAAACCCCACGTTGTTTCAAGATCTGGACGGCACCATCCACAGATAAGTTGGTTTTTAGAAGTACCAGCCCGCTGTGAAGCTCCAAAAGTGGCGGATTTTCGCAGCTGGCAATCACGAAGCTGCATGGTAATCGTAGGCAGGGAAGTGGCGTCCTGAATTCCACCCTGCCGTCAGCCGTATAGATGGGCACTACTGCTAGTCATTTATGGAGTGTGTGTGGGGTGCTCAAACCGTTTACTTAATATATATGCAAGCATATGTGAAGCGTTAATCGTGACTATGAACGCACTGCTGTGCACACTCTATACAACGTTAAAACGAAGCCGCGAAGCCTCTGTGAGGCTTGCAGCATGGACGGCTTGCTGCGTCGTTCCACACGGTGTGGGTGGCAGCTATCGACCGTATACACGCTGACCGGTCGGGCTCCTCTAGTGAGAAACGGCCGGATATGTTTTAGCACTCTGTTTTCATTTCTGAAGCGTGCTGTGATGGAGGTCCAACGTTGTTTCTTGCAAGGATGGTCACCCGAGGAGCTCTAAAACGGACCTAGACCACACGTTTTGAGGGAGAATGAAAGTGCTGCCCAAGGAGGAGGTAAAACAATGGCAAGGGTTGCGACACACTAATTGAATCCCTACCTTTTGGGGTTAACCCCTCAAGAACTGGTCCCACGAATTTGGCGACTAACCACTTGTATTTAGTGTAGGATAATGTTTCCAGTTATGTATGAGTTAGGGAGCCACCCCCCCCCCACGTCGCTGAGAACACTATCTCGTCAAAATGCGCTACATCTGTCTCAAGAAGCGTCTTCTGAAGTTGATTTGTTTACCTCAAGAGGATAAGAGATGAGGGTCACGTCGCGCCCACAGGCTTCTGCAAGGACATGCTTCGGGTGTGATGTTGGGGGTTTGAATCTTTTGATAAAAAATAGCCCAGGCAGACCTTACAGTTGCATTTCCCAGCTCTACATCTCGGTTAAAGCCAGAGCGTAAAAAACACACTGGTTAGTGAAATACATTGCATTGGAATTGGATTACCTTCACAACATCAACAGGAGGGAGGTCGCCAGATTGTTATAGGTTGCCCGCACCCCCCAGGTTGTTGAAGCTGTCACTCAGGACGCAAATTGTCTGATCTTCGCCAGTCGTCCGAAGACACGAGAGATCCTGAAGTCCCTGGATCAGCTCGTCCACCTGCAGCAAGAATTTCGTATGTGAGCCATACATTACGATCGTGATCCACACGGCGGGTAATTAAGGGGGGGCATTGCACGCAAATTCACGTGCGTGCGTATTGCAGCGCTTCATGCACCCGGCAGCAACCAGCACGTTGCATACGCCGCGCCATTACGATCGTCTGCTTACACGCTCGGTGTCTTCAGACCAAATTCGGCAGGCAATATTGGTGTTGTTTTGTTTTTCTCGATTTGATGGTGTTGTGTTCTTCACAATTTTGTGCAGACCATTACTTGCCTGATGAGCTGTACCAGCCTCGCTCGTAGTAGTCTGCAGGCGCCTGTGGGTTCTCGATGCTGCGCCGCGTGAAGCAACAACTGGTACGACCGGCGATGCCTTGGATATGTCTCCATCGTCGCATATAGCTGCAAGTCGTGCGCGAAGCCGTGAAAGCGAACAGACAACGGCCACCATGCTTGAATTAATATCAAGAAAAAAACACAAGTTTGTGAATAAGCACGTTGATAGCTCGGTGATTCTTCACGAGCGATTACGAGCGGCACTAGTGATAGATGTGACCACGAAACCAACAACGGAGGCGTTCTGATTGGTCGCTGCGCTACACGATGAGCTTCCCATCATCGTGGAACGAAGACTTCTCGTTAATATCGCCCAAATCCTTGCCGATGCGTGCAGTGTATATTATCACGAAGTATACATGTTCAGGCTACGTAGATTAGTCGGCGTTTACCTCTGACTTAGAGGCTAGAGTGTAGCACTAACCGACTCAATCGACTGGAAGCAGTAGGGTTGCACCTAGGAGGAATGCCGCCTAACAGGGGCGAATGGTTCAACACCAAACACGTTTTGGCAGGCGTACTTTTATTCGGCGGGCTACTCGACCGAAGAACTGCCCAACAAGGAATGCTTTAGGTTTGGAAACCCCATTGTTCCTTCAAAGGTTTTTTCTGGTTTTATTCCTAGACGATGGGGTTGATCCTCCCGGTGCAGGTTCGTTCTTGTGATTTTTTAAATGTGTTTTTGTGCGTTTGTTCTCGAAACCAACGTTCGGTGCACCTCGACGTACCGTACCAGCCATATGCAAGATGCTGTCCGCCAAGTATATCTAACAAAGTTCCTTGCCTTCGAAGTCCTCGGCCCCCTTGCACAGAAACGACACCGCGTGTTCGCTCTCGCTCACGATTTCTCCGGGAAGTGCGCTGAAAACGTTCGACTTCCAGTCCTTTGGGTAAACACGGGGACGCGGGGCGATGAAGAGGGAAGGAACACATACGTTTACGGAGCGCACGTTATTCGGGATTGTAGACAGTTTCATGTGTAGTAAAATTGCATGGACTCATGCATCATAGCTTTTCTTTCACGTCTCCTACGAGGTAATAGTTGCGACGCACGTCGTCCCGCTGACTCCTGCCTACTCCCCTTTGTCATTGAGTATTTGCTGAAGCGAGGAAGACCATTTTAACATATGAGCAGCGAAATGCATTGTTTGCCGTCAACTCTTCGGCTGAATAGATGCACGCATTCCAACTATTGTGTCCTCCCAGGACGTGATGGCGGTATACTTGCGCTCCTAATATGGCAAACACGGGGTCTCCAATGGTTCGGGATCCCAAAGCTTTTCGCAAGCATGGAAAAAACCCTCAGGCACGTGCATTAAGTGTGATTCACACCTCGCGCCCTCGGCGTGCGTGATACTGTGCCGTTTCTTCGCCCGCGGTATTTTAGGTATACCGTAAGTAAATGTCTTTTGCGGGTACACTCTGGCACGCTGGACGCTTCACGTTTTGGGTGCAATACAACCTTAGCCTCGGGGCATGCGTACGGTTCGTATGCGTCTGTTTTCACGTACGTTAATTAACGGCAATCTAGGCGCGCCCTGGAATATTAGAGTTTTCATGTTGTGTACGTGTCTCGTGCCTTTATACGATGCATACGGCTGACGTGAAACTGGTACCGACAATCGTGAGATCTGACGGAACACAATTTGGGGTTGTTTACGCAAATATGGAACGCGATATATAAAAGCTATCCATCGCCCGTTGATGTATTGGGTATGTGGCGTCGAGCAAAGCGGTATTATAACGAAAAATTTCACATTTAAAAAAATTAGTTTTGTTTTCGCCGACGAACTTAACCAGACTTGATGCAGGCTGCTTCAAAATCAGCTACGGTCGTAACAACATACACGGGTCGCCAGGGGGTAGTTTCGAGAGGTCTGGCGATGCCACCGATCGATATGGAGAAGTGAAACCGCAGACCTTGTCAGAAGGTGATATGATAGGGGGACGGGGGGGGGGGGGGGCAGCCTTAGATTACATAAACTATTATTCGTGCACTATTAATAGACCTGTTGGTCGACGTGTGGGTATCCCGTATTGAGAGTACACCATGTCCTTGCTGAGCTCTCCACCTGAGGGTTTTTATACCTCACCGAAAAAAACGTTTTCGGACTAACGTTAAAGTGCGACCCGTGGACCAATCCCGCAACCGAGGTATACTCGGAAAGCTATTGCAACACAAGACTGAACGTCCGACGACTATGGTTGAAGGAGTCCGGAGCCCGACCGTTCATAAATGCTTTAGCTATATAGTGCTATCTCTATCGTAGCAAGCGTCCCGTGAAACGCTAAAACAGGCGCTCCTAGCTCCCAAGACATATACTACCTGCTACCGTAGCACCAGTCTACATAGGAATGTGGCGCTCAAGGTCTGCGACATTTCTTATAACAGGGGCCCCGGCCCCCACGGCAACAAGACATATATACCCCTCGGTCAGATTGGGTTTCTGTGGAAGTGCCTCGGAGTCGCTGGGCTTGTGAAACACTCTAAAAGGTTGACCTTGGGGAAATCTCCACGGTAGATGTGGAGCCTACGCAACGAAGCCTACTAGGGGAGACTTGATTATGGTGGTATGTGGTCGTGTCTCTGGGCGGGGGACATAGATGGAGAAAAGGTTGGCCCGGAACGACTCACGTGCAGCAGTTACCTGCGTATTGCCCCTTTTGTGTTTAGCATGCTACACATACCTTGGAGGTCAGGAGCTCCATCAAGCCGACTTCCGGCTCTCGCATGCACTCGACAAAGACATGCTGGGCGTCCGCGTCCTGTGCAGATCCTTCAGCTCTCATGAAGGCCCACATGTCCAGAGGGAGCTTTTGTTGACAGGGCTCATCTTCGGATGCCCATTCGGACCTGTTGGCATGCGCCACGAGATATCCGTGCAGTTTTTTTGGAACGTGAGATTCACATGTTAGGCACCTCTCACTCCTGCGCCAAAAACTAACCTGTGTTTACAGCAATGTGCAATGGGCACAGCAGTTCTCCTGTACACTATCAATAGCAGTGGTCAGCCAACGCCAACCGGAAGGAAAGTTAATCCAGTGTACGGCTTTGCGCTCAGGTCTCACCGCATCATACCCAACGGTTTTATTTACCTTGGACTGTATCGGATATTTTGGCGCAGGCCTCCTTGGGGGGACGTTGTGACCAATGATGCGGGGAGCGATGCCGTGCGACACACATTGGGCCCAAGGGGTACATATACCGGTGGTGTGCCCATCGTGTAAAGGGGGTCAGGTTGGTGTCACATATGCAACGCTCCTGACTACAGGCACGAACAAAAGCGTATTTCTACATAAGGGCTGGCGCTCAATCTCGCAGAGCTCATCTTGTTTTTTACGAGTTGGTGGCCTTAGCGTTTTCCTCGGAATCGTCGAAAAGTACAATCTATCAGTTAATCGCCAGAGGTAATGTAACTAAAAGACAGTTCATGCGACGAAAACACTTGCGCATTGACTTGATGTAGTGTCGTGGGCTTGTAAATGTCCCGACGTTGTGGGGAGAAGCGCACAGTGCACTCACTACCCGGCCCCCGTTCACTACACCCGCCTACATACGAGCACGGCAGAGTTTGATACTCATCAGCATACCAGCACATTGTGTGCTGGTGTGCAACCAACCGTACTTGTCCACCCCAGGCAATACTCTCCTAAGGTCAACCGTGCTCGCACGTAATAATCTACTCGATGCTGCGTTCTTTTTGGCTGCAAGACATACTGCACTAGACATCACTGATTGAGCCCTGGCCGTTACATAAAATAGGTCGTCCCTCCAAGCCCGACGTAAGGACCAAGTACGCACTTGTGGTTGAAGTGTTGACTGCATCGCGGGAAACGATTAACAACTTATATTGTTGTTGGTGTCGGACCCCTACTATTGGTCAGGTATTCAGTCAGTAACTACTTCAATTCGGTGACTATAACAGGAAAACACGCACGGCACAAGAAAATGTTTGGAAGGCTGTAGAGCTCGGTAGCGATCGTACCTCACGGAGAAATACGTGGTGGTGTTGCACGATGACTCGCCCATCTCCAGTTGTCCAAAGTCAACTCCCGTATCTAGTATTCCAACCGCGCTTCCCGTCCTTACCAGGAGGACCAACAACGTTGCCGCTGAAGCGGCAATAGCGAAACTCATGCCTTCTCCAGGGTTTGGAAAACCAGCAGGTTCAGGTCACACCTTTTCGACAATGGAGTAAGCAGAGAAAGAGGAGGATTAACGTAGGACACATCGGGGGGGGGGGGGTGAGACACATCCACACACTTTCTTCACAGCTTGGGGTTTTCAATTAGAACCTGGGGGTGTCCTAGGGCATTCGGTATTTTCTGTTTAGTGGAGTTTCAGCCGTTAGGGCGATCTTCGACGTTCCGATCGTTGTACTCTACCAGTACACAACCTAGAAGTTGGGTGTGCCCCCCGTGCCGACACCAACCTCGGGGAAGATGCCACCCTCAATACAAACTCCCCCGGTACTAGCTCCACTGCATATTGCCACACAAAGACAACAAGTGCCCCAACACGCCTGAAGCCCATATATGTCTGCACTGCTTTACGTAACCGCATATCTAAGTACGACGCTAAAAACCGTGTACGTAAGTTCAATTCCATATATATGACCGCATATCTTAACTAGAACTCAAAGTACTTCGTCCCCTCAACTAGAATGCGGTCCTATGTAGAGAACTCAGGACTAGGCCCACCACAAACTAACTTGGCCCAATGACTAGCAGACAATCTGAGGGTCTTCAAGATGCCGGGGAGCCGTGGATAGCTCCCCGTTGCTGTTCAGAGCAGAGGTGGTTTCGTTGCCAAAGGTAGCGAACAAACGTGGGAAGTCATATCGACGGGTCGTCAAAGCTTCGGATTGTTTCGTTGCGTGTCGGAGCAGGAGCGAGGCGGAGAGGCGTTGGCTACGGCAGACGGCTGCAGATCCCCCGAGCGGCGACAATTGGTTGGAGGGGGGGATTGGACGTTTTGATGTAGCTGTCGACGACTGCAGAAACAAAGCTAAAAGTAGATTGTGTGGCAAGGCGTCGATTCGACTAGACCTTGGGTTGCGCGTACTTGGTATTTCTATTTGTTGTTGGCTTGGTCCCGGGTGGTCGGGCGACAATGGAAGTGCTGACACTTGTTGTCACACCTATGGACGAGAGTGGGAAGGAGACGGCAGAGAGTGCTACAAGCGAGCATGATCGATTATATTGTGTCGCGCACTACGGTAGAGGTAGCACTTTTCGGCTGCACGTTTTTAGAACGATCGAGGTCCTTAACAAAACATCGTCGCGCTTTAAAATTGTTATGTTGTGATCATTTTCTTGGGATACTTTGGTCATGAGGTGGTTCATCGGGTAGTATTTTTTGTTTCCTCCAAAACCAGTGTTCAGACTATTGCAGGTATGGGGCTCCCCACGTGGGGAGCTCCGAACAACTAGGGTGCACCACGATCGTAGAGTGTTACATATCGTCAGCTTGAGTACAGTATTATCGTTTCTCTGTTTTTTTGCTTCGTTTTTGCTTTTGGGCCTTGTTTCTCTCTATGTTTCGTTTTTCACCCCTCCGCCATTAACGCTGTTTCTCCCGCCTCCGCTTGGTGTTGCTTCTTCCGTGCAGATATATGCTATATCCGTTCCGCTTCAGCAGATGATGCAACTGACGCGTGATGCGATAGAGGTAGCACTTCTGGCAGAACGTTTTTCGGAACGATAATGATGCTCCTTAACCGAAAATCGTCGGATTATCATTGTTGTGTTGCTATATTTTCATTTTACGTTCAGGTTGTGTGTTTAATTCATCGGGCATCACTTTGATTTACATCCAAACTCAGTGTTCGGGTGATATATGGAGCTCCTCGAGTGACCTCCCTTAGACACAAACACGGTGCACTTTTACCGTACGTAGCATGCGTCAACCACGCTTTGTTCTAGAAGCCTTTCCGGTATACTTGTGTCTTTTATTGTGTTCCATTTCATTGGTCCGTTTTGTATTGTTTTCGGTACTCGTTCTTCTTGTCTGGTATGTGGTGTTGTGTTTTTGTACCGAATACGATATCAGTGTATTGTTTTTACACGCTAAATTGTGTTTGATTTATCTTCATGGAAGAAAGTCCCACTTCCACGGAAGAGGCTCGAACTTCCCCATGAAAGGAAAACATCAATGCGTGTCTTAGGACTTCCATGAAAGCAATTTCCTCTACTATGGAAGACGCATGCTACGATAGAGGTGCACCATGTTTTTCTGAGCTCTTCACGTAAGGAGCTCCATACCTCACCGAAAAAAAAAAATTGGAAGAAAAATTAAAGTGCTGCCGGATGCGAAATCTATTGATCGAAGTATGCTCTGAAACGTCATTCGCCACAAAAATGAAAGTCCGACGAACTTGGGTTAAGGAGCCCGATCGTTCAGAAAACGATTCGGCCAAAAAGTGCTACCTCTACCGTAGCACGCGTCGGAAGTTTGTCTACTTCCATCGAAGCAAATTCAGCCTCAACTTACTCCGAAGTTGAAACGTGCTACGGTAGAGGTAGCACCTTTTGGCCCAAACGTTTTCTGAATGATCTATTAAAGGCGCCTTAACCCAAAATCGCCGGAATTCCATTTTCGGTTGACCATATTTATCGTTGTCTCGTTAGACCATGGGGCTGTTCATCAAGTAGCGCTTTCTGTTTTCCTCCGAAATACGCTATTGGGTGAAGTATAGAGCTGCTCAAGTGACCCCCCCCCCCTCAGAAAAAACATGGTGCACCTACAAGCAGGCTATCGTAGCATGCGTCAGTTGGGTTACTCCCATGTAGGTAATCAAGTAGAAGCGAGTGAGGTCTAAATGGATGCACCCACTGACCCCCTCGGAACATCGTCCCACCCGAAGTGGGCCCATCCCGATTACCAAAACGCGGGCCAGTTTCGAATGGGATATAGCAACAACCGTGTAGCGCACAGCGCGGAACCACACTACGTAGACCTGGCTTCTACTGTAGTGGCCGAAGAGGCCCTCTTGAAACGGGAATTTGCTTCAATTGTTATTTTGTTTGATTGTTTGTTTTTCCACCCTTTAAAATGTTTTAATTTATTTTCTCTCTTCTTGCTATTAATAGTCGCAACTCAGATATGGGGTCACAAAGTAGGCTTTTCTACCTTCTCCCCCACTACGGTTCGTGCCTCGCATTTTCATCGCGACAAGACTTCAGCACTTTCCTCCCTCCTCGTCGACTTGCATTAAATCGTGCCTACCCACGCTACCAGACACTCTCAGCAGTTAATTCCGTGTGTTGTTTTTTTTTGCAAATAAACTCAAAACGTCGACCCACGTGAAACTTGAACCCCGGACACAACCTCTCAGAAACATTCGAGAGTACCACCACGTAGACCATCGGGGCGACCGAGTTTGGAGGTATATTGAACTAAAATATAACCAAATATATAATTTGGTGGACCCAGTAGACATTGCAATGCCCTGTCGTTATGTTGGGTTTAATGTCAAGAACACTCATAAAGAAGATGGCGGTCGCAAACTCAATTTTGCCACCAGCTCGATCGGCAAAGCCTCACGAGAACCAAGAGATAGAATCAAAACACGGAGGAAAAACTCAAGATTTAAGATTGCTGCATCGCTGTCGCTGTCCGGTGAGAAGCTATTAAGGGCTTCCTCCGTTCGCCCAAGCGAAGCTGAGAGTGATAGCTTCCTAGCCTGGGCCTTGAAAAACGAAGCAGAGGCTGTAGGCGGCGTGCACGTGACGAGGCACGCCGTCGCTATCATCTGCTCTCCTCGGTACTTGCCAGCCGGGTGTTGTGTACATAGCATGTCGCGCTATTCCTGTTCAATTCAAATTTCGAGAGCATACGGAACATACGTGGTTCCACCCGACAGGATGCAAAGCCGTATTTTCCAAGGCTTATCACGGTACTTGATAATCGAGGCGGGACGGGACGAGACTGATTTTACTTGTTAGGCGGAACACAAATTGAAGACGAGACGGGACGGTGAAATGACCACCAAACAAATTGTCGAGACGGGACGGGACGGGACAGTGGGTGTACCATTTTAAACGGGACAGGACGGTAAATTTCAACGGGGTAGATTTTCACGACGGGACGGGACAATAAAATTCAACAGGAGCTTCTTCCACGACGGGACGGGACGGTAAAAAACAGAAATCACGACGGGACGGGACGGTAAATGTTTTTTTGTACGGCGGGACGGGACGGTAAATACGAGTGTTCACGACGGGACAGGACGGTATATAAGAAAACCGCGACGAGACGGCATGGCAAAATCTGTACTATGCTGGTACCGGTGCTGGTTGCTCAGCCGCGCTCGTGACATACGCATCCGTGGTGCAGTGCCGGCCACGGCGGTAGTACTACTGATGCCGTTGCTGTGCTGTGTGGGGTATGTGTGTGGGGGCGAGCGGGTGGCTGGTCGGTGTTACAACTGGAAATCGTATGATATAAACTACAATAGTAGTAAATAATAAAAACCGGAAAAAACAACCATTTTTCATATTTTTATACGTATATACCTTGGTATATATATTGTGTTTCGTAAATTCGTATACCTTCAATTAAATTACGGATATTAAAAAAAAATAAAAAAAAACAACAGCTGTGAGCTCGAGTATTTTGTCGAAGCTCACATCTTTGCTAGCTGAGTGTAATACTTCGATCGCGCGTACTTACAGATTTTATATGTCCTCATGTAGGATGTACATCCCGTATGAGGGGGACACAATCCTAGGCTGAAGAATTCAGGAAGTGTGTTTTTATTTGTGGGGAAAGAAATAATTAAAATTAAATTTAAATTTAAATTAAACAGTCTGAAATAAACGGACCAGGTATACTATAGTGTTCCGACGAGGTTACGTGATAGAGTGGTTCTACTATTTGTAGCTATGTATGGTAAATAAGAAGAGGCGTGTGAGGACAGGTTATGGAGTAAAACTCAAAAGCACATAGATGCATTTTTAATTAATTAGTGATTTGGGTTTTTAATAGTGTGCATTATTTATTTGTACCTATAAGGAATCTTTAGTGGCAATTAGTAGGTAGGGGGTTTAAAAAAAGGGAAAAAAAACGTTTTATCCTTTATACCTGTTAAAGCGGGGGACGGGTGCTACGGTGGAGGTATGTAGCACTTTTTGACAGAATCGTTTTCTGAACGATCGGGCTCCTTAACCCAAATTCGTCGGACTTTCATTTTTTGTGACGAATAATGTTTCAGAGTATATTTCGGCCATGATATTTCTCATCCGGCAGCACTTTTATTTTCCTCCAAAATCATTTTTTCGGTGAGGTATGACGCTCTTGAAGTGAGGAGCTCAGAAAAAACATGGTGCACGGTGCACCTCTATCGTAGCATGTGTCGGGGGGGGGGGGGGAGACACACAGAGATAGTATATACCAGCCTGCTGTTAAACATATTATGTACTCGTTGAGGTTTGACGTGTGTGGGAAAAAATGGATTTCAATGTGAAAAGCAATTTCGTAAATTCGTAAATTCTTGGTGGGAATGGACGGGAAGAGACAACGGGCAGGGGTAAATCTTGGCGGGAGGGGGGTGTTTTGTCGCCATCGGGGAGGGTAAAGACAACGGTGCAGTGACCGGACGGGACGGTGAATGACACTATCTCGACCGGACGGGTATGATAATTTTCAACGGAAGTGAGTTTCTTAACGGGACGCGACGGTAAAGTACAACGGATCAGATTTTGATGACGGGACGGGACGGTAAAAGTGGTAACACTCTGGGCAACTTATCGGAGGAACGGGACGGGTCGGGACGACGGGACCAGTTTGACGACGGTTTTACCGTCCGGTTCCGTCACGTCTCGCCGTTACCGTAGTTCCCGTAACTTCAAAATAACGCCATAAGCCTTGGTATTTTCCGACCAAATCAAATATATTTAAAAACAAATATGGATTCGAAATTGATTCGATATTAAACTTTCCTTCGTTAATTCGCACCGTAACGAAGTATAGTTTCAAATCAAATCGCTTTCAAATCGAGATTTCCCATGAATCGAGTTGAAGTCTCATCTTGCTTGATAAAAAAATGAAACACCGAGAAGGCATTTATTTGAACTTCGAGGCGAGGGAGAGTCGATTCGATCGAATTGCTAAATAGTAAAATATACTTCAGTTTTTTAGCAAATCGAATGGAATCGATTCAAATCGATTTGAATCAACTGGGTGAACGCCTCCGAGGCGATTCGTCACTGTGTGGGCGGTTCTCGACAACCACGAACGAACGAGGCGATACATCGTTAACCTCAACAAAAAGCGACCAGAGCAATAGTCGCGCCCCCGGCTTCAAACCATAGCACAACGTAGCCCGGCCGTGGCTTCCCAAAACAAATCATGGCCGTCGTGAGCCCAATTTTTCCACCAGCTCGATCGGCTAACCCCGACGAGACCCAAGCGATCGACACAAAAAAACGTAGGGAAAATTCCAGACTTCGATAGCTGCATTGCCGTCGATGTTCGGTGTCTGGCGCTTAAAGGCTTCCTCCGTTCCCCGAAGAGAAGCTGAGAGTGATAGCTTCTTAGCCTGGGCCTTGAAAAAACTAAACAGAGGCTGTAGGCGGCGTGCACGTGACGATGCACGCCGTCGCTCTCATCGGCTCTCCTCCGTACTCGTCAGCAGGGCGTTGTGTAAGATATCGCGTTATTCGGATTCCATTCACATTCCGGGAAATTGCGGAACCTACATTCGCGGTTTTACCCGTTAGAACCCAAATATCCACTTTCCCTTCAAATCGAAAATATATCGATTCGATTCATAAAAAAGTCGATTTGAAATTGATTCGATTTGAAACGTGCCTTCGTAATTCGGACCCAAATAGTAATGATGTTTTTGTTTTGACGATCCAAACAAGGACCCTCTCCACAAGATACATACTACGCGTACCTGCGTGCTGCTGAAACTTAGTACAATTTTGGCTGGACCAACTACTACTATCTGTACCCGAAAACTTGACAAACGTATACCAATACTGACGCATGCTACGATAGAGGTGCACCATGTTTTTTCTGAGCTCCTGACTTAAGGAGCGTCATACCTCACGGAAAAAAAATACTTTTGGAGGAAAATAAAGTGCTGCCGGATGAGAAATATCATGACCCAAGTATTATACCCTGAAACATTATACGTCACAAAAATGAAAGTCCGACGAATTTGGGTTAAGTAGCCCGATCGTTCAGAAATGGATTCAGCCAAAAAGGGCTACCTCTAACCGTCGTAGCACGCGTGTACTGCAGCCCCCCTTATCAATGTCCTTACCGACTCTTACCCGACGTTTGACCGATGAAATCTGGAAGGAAGGGTATAGTCTTCGTCTTACGGTGGACCATAGCAAATAGGACCAACTATTGTTAGTGAAAAAATATAACTATATAGGTTTTTGTGTGTACCGAAGGTCCTATTTACTAGTGTTTACTATCATGGTCCCCCGCAATAGTGTATTGCTGATAGCTTTCCCCCATGACATCGAGGGTTGCGTCAAACCTGATACCTATTAATAGTACATACGTAATTGTGGTACTTCTTTCATACGTACGTACCTGGTTGTAATAGTATGGGCTTAGAAGGCTTGTACGAGGCAATTGCCTCAGAAATGGAAAACAATTGGTCCGTTCTCCTCGTACATCCTTTGGACGTGCCTTCGTATTCGGGGTATTTACAGGAGATGCGCGTGCTATACGTACGGTAAAGAGAGCACGTTTTGGCTGAAAATATTTCCGAATTATCGGGCCGCTTAACCCAAAATCGTCAGACTTTCATCTTTATTCGAGCTGTAACAGTTTTCATACTACCACAGTAGTAGTACTCGTAGTAGCCTCAGGTGATGGCATTGTATTGATCATCGGGCAGCATTTTATTTGCCTCCAAAACCTATTTTTCAGCGACGTATGGCGCTCTTCAAGTTAGGGGCCCATTAAAAACATGGCGCACTTCTATCGTAAGCATGCGTCAGGAACGGAAAAGGACAATGAAACTTTTCCGGGCCAGATACCACCACGTCTGTCTCTGGGAATAGATGAGCTGCATTTATTTTATGTTACGCTTGATTCAACATAGTACATACGCTACAGATGTAAAGTGAATAACATCCACAACATATAAACGTTTATTTTAGACTGTTTAATTTTAATTATAATTTAATTTTAATTTTTCTTCCACCCACAAATAGACAAAACACTTCCTGAATTCTACAGCCCCATTTTGTGTCCCCCTCATAAGGGGTGTACATCCCACATGAGGACATATACAATCCGTAAGTACGCGCGATCGAAGTATTACACTCAGCTAGCAAAGACGAGCTTCGACGAAATCCTCGAGCTCACAGCTGTTGTTTTTCAATTTATTTAAAAAAAATATATTGCATACATGTTTATAATAGACAGACATGTGAGAGGATACTCCGTGTCTCACCCAATCTTCTGAAACATGGTCCAGGTATGTGGGATAATTATATCGTGCGTACTGCGGATTTGGAATTTAACTATATATTTGTTCATGAGACCATACTATGCATGATAAAAATAGGCTACATACTACATAGTGAGGGGTGCTATAGACGAAAATCCTGCTTTCTTGCCCGCAGTTTTCTGATTGGTCAATGAATATAACAAGTGATTTGTGACTTCAATTAGTGAACGTGAAAGATTTGTAACCACGAGAAAACAAGGTACTTTTATTGATCATATAGGAGGCAAGTGTTAATGGAAAGTAGGGGGGGTCTCAACTCTCAACCATATTTTGAGCAACTAACCGAACTACTACTCCTGTAGATGCTATATATAAATATTAAAAGTAATTTCATAATTAATAGTCGAATGTTCATTGTTTTATCTAAATCAACAAACAAATTGGGGGAGCGGGGGTAATTACTAGTTTTTCGCATTCATAAAATGCACGCGTTTTCGCACATTTCAGTTTGGGGGTGTGCTTATCGAAACGTTCGATCTCAAAATTGGCAGGAGGTATCATAATGTTCACAGTTTCCGGTAAGTAGTAGTAGTTTTTGCATGGAGGTTTTGAAGTTATATAGGTATTATGGTGTGCTGATCGAAACGTTCGTAGCGTCAAGTGGTCCCTCGGGAGATCAATATCTGTAAGCTGTTTGTTGCACTGCGATCTCATGCATGCAATACATCATGCAACCTCCCGACATATGAAATATGTATATAGTACAAGGTTCCCCTTCGGGATGTTGGTCACTTGAAATCCCGGGGGTGTCGCAAGTTGAAAATAGATCGCACATGCTTCATAGTTCCCTTTTTGGAGCAAACATCGAAATCACGATCTGCGACATTTTTTTCGTCGTGGCTATTCTATACCCTGGTACTTTTTTTGTAGTAAATGCGCCTGATAAAGGCACTTCGTTCGTGTGTAATCCACACGCAATCCAACGGCATGTCCAAAAACTGGTATAAGGGCCTAAGCTGACACTGCTGCCTACACCGATTGTGGCCAGCACGCGGCTCCCCAAGGCATCCGCTGGCCGCTGGCGAACGAGCAGCACATGGTGACCTCGAAACCTCGAGAAGAGGCGGCACAGCGCAAACAAAAACCCAGCAAAATGTCCTGAAAATCTGGGCGAGGCCGGGGAAACGACCTGATTTTGTTTTGCTGGAATGGCCTAAATCGAACATACACACACGCATACACAATGAGGGCAGAACACAGCAAGACAGTGCTTCGTATATTGCTGTCACAACTAGCCTGCTGGGTCCCCCCTGCTACTCGTAGCTGTCCCGCGCACACTGCGGGGTCTGCAGCTTCTTCTGCGGCTGCAGTAGTACTGCTGTGCTGTGCTGTTCGACAAACGACGCCTTGGCTGCTTCGCAGTTTGTAGCCTAGACTACTGTGGAGACATGTATCCGTAAAGTACAGCAGTACCAAAATACTCGTGTTCGTATGTATGTAGATCGGCCTATGGCTGGAAAATAGAGAGAGGTCGTAGATAAGATACTTCGAAGTCTGCATGCTGGTACATATATACGTGCTCGTAAATCTGTGTATTTGTCCTCTACGTAGATTCTCAAATATTGGAACTAAATTACAAATTTACATAAAATTATCAAGCGTGTCGTACAACTAACTGCTACTACTGCTGTACGCAGCCCAGACAGAGCAGACGCATGCAACATGGTATCAACTACTGCTGCACGACGCTTGATGCCTGCCTCGTTCGATGTCGGTGTGGTCCTTGTTTTCTCGTGCGTGGTGCATGCTTTGTGTGTTTCGTTCATGCGACGGGTCAAAAACGAACCATCAAACTTCATACCCGGGGATGAAAAAACAATCGTATGGCAGGTTTTTCAGGGTAGTTGCGAGGAGGTGTCAAGTCGGAACGCCTCCCCTGTTATTTGCCAGGATTCGCGACTTTGAAGGCCCAGAGCACGCCCCACGGGCCTCGGCTGGGACCCGCACTTGCGCCGTGGTGTACACGCGCCCCCCCTGCGTGCCCCGCGGCCGACAACGCGAGAAAAGACCCGCGGCCGGAGATGAAAAGTGAAAGTATTCCGGGAAAATGTCCATTTGGTACCACAGTAGACATATATATAGACAGGTCGGTCGTCCCCCTGGAGCGATGAGATCGAGATCAAGAGGAGTAATAGTACTCGCATAGGGATGTTGTTGACGACGGTCCGATACTAACTGCTGTTTGTAGTAATGTTGTTATGCTTTATTAGTTACCTCCTGAGGTGGTAGTTTTACATCGCAGAGGGTCGCCCCGGTAGTCTAGGCGTCAGCTCCAAATGCTAATATTACGGGGTGGGCTAATGTAGTAAACACCAGTAAATAGGACATACGGTATACACAAAAACCGATATATATTTCCCTATTATTTCCAACATTATTCGGTCATAGTTACTACTATGGTCCTCGGTGATATTAATGGCATTGGCATCCGACGTAAATTCCCACTATTGATAGTGCTGTGGCAAGGGTGCACAAAAAAAAAAGTTATCGACACCACACACACCCCCCTATATTGGAGGGAAGAAACCGGACCGTTGTGATCCCAGAAAACAATAAGTCAAGTTTTTTTTTAATTACCCCCCTCCCCCCCACCAGCGAAAAAAAAATAGGGGGGGGTCTCTAAAACCAAGTTAAAAAAGGGAACAAAAAACGGGAAAAAAATGGTTTTCGCTCATTTCGTCCTGTGATCACAGCGATCCGGTTTGTTTTTCATTCTGACCTTCCTAGGTGTGTGGTGTCGTTTTTTTTTTTTTTTGTGCACCCTTGGCTGTGGTGATACTTTTTTATTTATTTTTATTTGCAAAATATAAAGGAACCAGTTGCCGAGAGCGCCTTCCTTCGTAGCGTGGATAGATAAATAAGCGGAGTTCGATTCAAGTCGGCGAGGGAAGAATGTGGTGAAGTATTCTCGCGATGAAAAAAAAGTCGGGGCACGTCACGTAGTAAGTGGGGAGGGAGGAGAAGGGCCTACTTAGTGACCCCGGATCTGAGTTACGACTAAACATACGGGAGAGAGAAAAGAAGGACGAGGATATGAATTGGGATGTAAAACAAGAAAATACACAACAAGAGTAAGTGGAACCCGTCCTACTGCTGTGACCTGCTGTGGCCTGCTGTTACGACGTGCTTCCGTTCTTGTGGCGATGAGTTGATACGACAACAACAAAACAGTCGTAGTAGTACAGCAGTAGTGCGTTCACATACAGAATCGAGGATTCGAGAGAAATATTTGAAGACTGATATACATGTACTTCCTAAGTCCATCGAAAATTAAGTAGACCGAAACTGTTTCCCATCGTGTGAACAAGCGACGCATGAAGCACGCGGACAACGAGTCAGCGTAGAAACACCAGTCCCATCGCATCACGTGGCGAGGGATATCAGAGTATAGATAAGATTGCAAATACGAGTTTTTGTTCGTTTGTTGTTTTTTCCATCTCATTTATTATCTCCCCCCTTCCTTTCTCTCTCCTTCCGGGTCGTAACGCAGATCCGGGGTCACAAGGCAGGCTCCACTTCCTCCTCCCCCACCACGTTTTTTGTCTTGCAGTTTTATCGCGGTAATACTTCAGCTTTTTCTTCCCTCGTCGACACGCATCGAATTGTGCATTTATACACATGCCGCTCGATTGTCGCAATCAATCACGTAAACTAACTGTTGTTGTGGCATGTTTCATCGGAACCGGAAAAGAAACACGGCACAACACAACACTAGCAAACGATCCCTCGCCAAAAAAAAAATAGCAGTTAGTTCCTACGAATACTTTTGAACTACTACTAGTTTGTTGTCTTGCGGTTGCTACACGTCACTCACACAAGCTGCGTCGCGGGGTTCTCCAGGGGTTGGAGCGCCTCTTCGTTCGGTGGCTTGCTTCGGCCAGGTTGGTGTGTGACTGAAGTGGCACGCGCTGTTTCGCCTCGAGAGCACAGACGAGAAAGCCTGCCACGTAAGCTGAACGGATACATGATGCATACCATACGTCGCGCGTATACAAAAAAAAACAATCTTTCAGGTATATACGTGCAGCACCATTATTTTATTATTTTGAGTACGTCGTACACTGATGATGTGGTTGGGTAGAAAGAACGAGTTTCATGTGAAGACAACACACACTACGTATTGATACCATCTCCAGCACAGATGAAACGGCAACACCCTCTGAACCTGTCTGCATCCTGAAACATTTGACCGTGGATATACAACGTACGAGTGCGCTATTGTTGTTGTTGTTGTTGTTGTTGTTGTTGTTGTTGTTGTCTTCACGTTAAACCCGTTCTTTCTACTCAACCACATCAGTACACCCAGTGCCTGTCCTGATTCCCAGTCCTAGAGAGATACAAATTATGTTGTCACAGACTGTGAAACAGAGAAACCCAAAACAAAACAGACGCAAATTATTGGGTAAAGCAAGTGAGATGCGTAACGTACCGGGTACGAGAACACAACGACACGAGCCGAACCAGAAAATTCGAACATAAAGACAAATAAAAGAAACAATTATGAAATTAAACAGAATACAAGTGAAGAAGGGTGACAGAAGCGCCACTAACTAGGAGAAAATAAAACATGCCCAAGAGGAACAGACAAGTGCTGCACGGGCTGTGCTCGGACTATACCACTGCTGCTGCTGTAGTATAACACGTCCCATGATTTGTTTGCAGACCAGGTAAATACGTAGCCGTCGCCAGATAGATGTTCTGATAATATCAAGGTTGCATCCTGGGGCCGATCTTTGGACGGGTCCTCGTTGAAATACACGAATACTTCCGCTTACAATGAAATCTCTACCAGCTATCTATGTGGTAATACGTACTGCCCGGTACCTGTCACAAAGCGTCGTATTATTTAGTCACAAAGCGTCGTATTATTTAGATTTACGGGAAGGCTGAACCCTCTGCGCGATAAAAATCGAGGCAAAAACCGTAGTGGGGAGGAGGGAGAGAAGCCTACTGTGTGACCTCGGATCTGAGTTACGCCTATTAAATAGAGAGGGAGAACGACGGACGTGCGATGATAGTGAAATGGGATGGAAAAGACAAAAAAAAAAAAAAAAAAAAAAAAAACACGAAACAGGGGGCTTTGCGTTTTACATCTCGTGTTTCATCTCTGGTCTATTTACAACTGCAGTAGTTTACAGTTCACAGGGGAGGAGGCGATAAAGAGTTAAACGTCCGCAGTAGTTTCCAGGGAGGGAGACCATACGTCATGTGGTCCTCCGCCCTCCACGTAACAAACAACAAAATTTCGCTCCTCCTATATATGATATTATTAATGAAACCATGCTTCCACCAATATCTCGTGCTCAAACAAAAATGGAAAGGCGCCCGGGGACGACTCGATTGTACCCTTCTCACGCGACAAGGTCACTGGCGGCTCTCGTCCACAACAACATCACACGCTGCTTAGATTACCAGAGAAGGAGCGGCATGAATCTGACCACCATGTATGTTGATATCGGAAGCAGTCCCCTCTTCGGCCTTTTTGCGCCGAATCGACGAACGAGAGTCCGTTATCGACGGTAGGTAATGACTACGTATTTATATTGTTGTATTTGTTCCAGGGGCTTCCGAAACGTGTTTTTCGATACCTAACTATTTTAAATGGTCAGAATAGAAAAACAATCGGAGCGCTCAGTCTGGCTGTCATCCCTGGTCAATTGATTTAGGACAAAACAAGTTTGTACGTAGTCTGAATTTTCCCAAAAAGCAATCACTTCGATTTAAAGACCCTCCTGTGAGCCTCGGAGAGCGGGGGGGTCTTTAAAGCCAAGTGGTTGGTTTTTGGAACATTTCAGAAACAAAAATGTTTTTTTGTTCTACAATCGTGCAGCCACCACAGCAGTGCTCCGATGTTTTCGATTCTGAACATTTTAGATAATAGTTAGAACTAGGTGTCGAAAAAATACTTTTCGGGACGCCCTCGGTGGTTCTGACATTACATAATGGAAAATGGTATTTTGGGGTATACCCCCTGGTTTTACGGCCATTTGGGGATAGGGTCAAAATGCGCCCGCGGAACGCGCTCCCGCGGGCCCAAACAGGCCTCAAACGCCATTCCGAAGCCCTGGCGAGATGCCCGACGCCTATGCCAAGCACCCACACAACTTTTTTTTTTTCTTCAGGCACGTCCTTGGGCCTAACAGGACGGCGGCGCACGAGCGAGCAAACGAAGTTCCCCCTTTGACCACATCTTGGGGGGGGATAACCCCACGTACCTACTAAATTTATCTACTCCCCCCGATTGACCACTTTTTTCACCCCGTTTGACCAAAACCATACCCCCTTTTGACCATCTGCGACAGCCCCAAAAACGACTACAGCAGGATGTATCCACATCACCGCCCAACAGCCCGAATAGATCACGGGGCGGAACATCCAGAACTTGCGAGTAGTCGGGACCGTTTGCCTCCCAAGAAATAAATCTCGGCACAACTATACAAATCAAATCTTCATAGACGATATGAAGATACCGGCTTTTCTGAGGAAACATGACGGTGATGGGGGAATCAGAACACATACGAGTACGTGTATACTCGGCGTATGTGGGTCGTGAGTTGCTGGGTGCTTCGTTCCTGCGTGCTGTGGGTCATGGATGCGCGGTGTTGGGTTGTTGGACGGGAGGGGTCTTTGGGACACGAGCAACATCAGGCCCGACGACGGTCGTTAGTCTTCTTGAGAAGTGTTTTCCTCCTGTCCCCAACGTATCTATCCCCGACGGCAGGCTGGTGTGTTCGAGTACAGATCACCAGGATCACACCCAGCAACCAAGCACCAAGCACCAAGCACCAAGCACCCAGCAACCCACGACCCATACGCCGAGTATATACGTATGTATGTGTTCTGATCCCCCCATCACCATAGCAACCAAGCACCAGGCACCAAGCACCCAGCAACTCACGACCCATACGCCGAGTATACACGTACTCGTATGTGTTCTGATTCCCCCATCACCGTCATGTTTTCTCAGAAGAGCCGATATCTTCATATCGTCTATGAAGATTTGATTTGTATAGTTGTGCCGAGATTTATTTCTTGGGAGGCAAACGATCCCGACTACTCGCAAGTTCTGGATGTTCCGCCCCGTGATCTATTCGGGCTGTTGGGCGGTGACGTGGATACGTACTGCTGTAGTCGTTTTTGGGGCTGTCGCAGATGGTCAAAAGGGGGTATGGTTTTGGTCAAACGGGGTGAAAAAAGTGGTCAATCGGGGGGAGTAGATAAATTTAGTAGGTACGTGGGGTTATCCCCCCCCAAGATGTGGTCAAAGGGGGGACTTCGTTTGCTCCCTCGTGCGCCGCCGTCCCGTTAGGCCCAAGGACGTGCCTTAAAAAAAAAATAACTGTGTGCGTGCTTGGCATAGGCTTCGGGCATCTCGCCAGGGCTTCGGAATGGCGTTTGAGGCCTGTTTGGGCCCGCGGGAGCGCGTTCCGCGGGCGCATTTTGACCCTACCCCCAAATGGCTGTAAAACCAGGGGGTATACCCCCGAATGCCCATTTCCCTTACATAATCCCCAAATATCTTACCTTTTCTTTGTAGTCTGTCGTCACGTCGCAACAGAGGACAGGATCAATAAATCTAGTCTACGTATAGACTGGAAGAATGCCGCCCGGAAACAATAATACAAAAAACAGAGTTAAAAACGCAGTAAGTACGAGTAGTAGGAGGAGGTATCATGTGATATATCATACATACCACATCGTACTACACCACGCCACATAAATATGTAACTTTTAGTAGGCGACAGTGAAATCAACCCAATTTATAAACAGAAGCAGGAAACCGCGGAAAAAAGAAAATGGAAAAAGGAAAAAGGGAAAAGGGAAAGGGAAAAAGGGAAAAGGAAAAAAGAAAAAAAGAAAAAAGAAAATGGAAACAAGAAGAAGAAAAAATGGGAAAAACGGAAAAAAGGGAAAACGAAAAAAACGGAAAGAATGGGAAAAAGGTAACAACAAGAAAAATGGAAAAAGGAAACAGTAAACAAAGCGATGTATAATGTATATTTTTTTGCCCCTTTTTCACTTGGTTTAAAAGATCCATCCTATCTTGTTCTCGCTGGTGGGGAAGGGCAGGGCGCGGGGGGGGGGTTATTTTAGAAAACATGTATTAATATCTCCTTTTATTTCCAGGGATCAAAACGGTCCGGTTGATTTTTCATGCTGAGCTCTGAGGGTGGTGAGGTGCAGGGTCGTAAATTGGTGGTGTGCTGGTGCGCTAGCGAACATATATGTGAGAAATAGCGCCAACGCACAAGTTGCCGGGGGCCATGTGCGGCTTCCCGCACATCGCTTTTTGGGGGCCGCACATTTTTTCGCTTTTTTTGGAGTCAGGGACTCGGACCCTTGTGCACCCTCGGTATTGTTGTTGTTGTTATCTTCACATTAAACTCGTTTCAGTTGCTAATCCCTATAGTCTGATCTAGCAAGATCACGGCCCGTGGTCACAAAAGTGCTAGAGCCATCAGAGAATCCTCATATTCGACACTAGACATGTTGACATGATCGCATCAACACGAGGAAGACGTTTGTGACACTTGTTTTAATTTGCAAGCCGTGAGGGGCTGTTATAAGAAACGCCTCCCAAAGTACTAGAACAATGTATGGAGCAATTTTGGTCACCTTAGGGGAATATTTACTCCTCACGGGAATCGTTTTTGCGCTTTGGTTTTTGAGAGTCGTAACAGAACATTTGACACAGTTGTGCGAACAACAATTACACAACAAGTAGCGACTGGCCTTTTTTGAAAAAAACAAACAAACAAGTGCATG
>MEHQ01000488.1:44108-165094 GCA_008828725.1 Saccharina japonica | reverse complement strand
CCCCCCCCCCCCCCCCGCTCCCCTGAGCCTCGGATGGAGGTGTCTTTAAACCAAGTTATTGGTTTTATTTTATTGAAAATCTAAAGCTGAAAATACTTGTTTTGTGTGCTAAATCGTCCAGGAATCACAGTGCTCCGATTGTTTTTCCATTCTGACCTTTTTAGATAGTTAGATGTCGACAAAATAATTTTCGGACGCCCCTAGACCCCCTCCCCTGAGCCCCGGAGGGGTGGGTTTTTAAAACCAAGTTATTGGTTTTTGGAAAAATTGAAAAACAAAAGCTGAAAAAAAACTTGTCTTGTGCCAAATCGTCCAGGGATCACAGTGCTCCGATTGTTTATCCATTCTGACCTTTTTAGATAGTGAGGTGTCGACAAAACAAAAAATTGGACGCCCCTGACTCAATTCCTCTTTTTTTTCAATACCGAAGGGGCCCCTTAAGTATCCGATGAGCAAACTGCTGTAGTAGTGCAACACAATAATGAAGATCCCCCGATTTCGGGTTGAGAAATCCGATCGTTCAGCAAAACAAAGCTGCCCAAAAGTGCCATATATACCTCTATTATCGTCGTATATATCACGCCAAAAAGTGCTATGATATACGTACCTCTATCATCGCATCGTACGACCCATCATTTCCAAAAACAAAGCCCGTCGGCGTACTCGGTGGAAACCTTGCCTCAAAACTCATGACCGCTGTGACTCCATTATTAGCCAGACTCGCTCCGCGCGACATCCACAACCCCTCAACACGCCGAAAGGGCCACACCCAAACATCTCGGCGGTGGCCTCATCAGCAGCACAAACAGTAGAGAGCGATGCCACAGCAGCAGCAGCGGCAGCAGTAGTAGAGGCTGGTGCCTTGTTTCCGGAGCTCGTGGATGAAGTGGGTTTCACACAAGATACATATATGTAGAGGATATTATAGTGCACGAGGATCATATACTATTCTTATTACGCTGCTGGTAATTGTCTGTGCACTTGAAGAGCTCAAACGGCAGAACATATTGCCTAATTATGCAAAACGTGCCACATCCCTACTCGTATTCGTACCGCATTCGTACCGCATTCGTACCGTATACGTACCGTATTCGTACCGTACATCCGTACCGTATTCGTACCGTGGGATGAGTCAGCGGTAAAAGCGCGAAAGGCCCACAAATACGTACCAGGGGGGGGCAGAAGCAGTACCGAATGTGCGGGCCTCAACCAACAGCATCGGCAGGAGTAGGCGGTCAGTGATGTGCACACTGTTTGCTGTTATCTGTGGTGCGTGGCGTGTGTGCAGTGTTGGTGACAACCGTTCGTCATAAATTCGTGATTAGTCGCAAACATGTTAATATATCTGATGTGTCTGAGTGTGGATACATACATACATACATACATACATACATACATACATACATACATACATACATACGTGTGGATTTGTGTAACTGGTGATTGCGGCGGGATTTGTTTTTTCCCGAATGGTTTAAGGTATAAATTTGATCTGGATACTGGGACGAAATGATGGCGCCCCCTTTGCCCCCTTGACTTCACTTGACTTCGGTCACTTCACGTTGGTGGTTTATAATACACATCAAAATCAACCTCTTCTCTCTGGCCTTATGGCAACTTCCCGGGTGTTCACACACTGCCCCGCGTGACCGAGACAACCCCTTGCACGAGGTGATCTATTATGCAGCACCATTTCATATTGAAAATATTAGTAGCCGCGTAAATCAAACTCGTTATTTTCACCCAACTACATCATCAATACACCCATTGTCTGTCCTGGTTCCTAATCATAGAGAGATAGTATTAATAATCATGTGGTCACAGACTGTGAGGCGGAGAACTACCAAAACAAAATAAACGCAAATGCATGGGTAAAGTAAGTGAAATGCCAACGTACCGGGTACGAGCACACAACGGCACGAGCCGAACAAAAAAAACAGAATTGCACCAGGTACTTGTTTTATCCACAGGTACGATACCTGGTGACATGTTGACTAACCGGGGGACGCACCATGATAGCATACACAGGACGATAACCAGAATGCAACAAATCGATCGAGGTTTTCTTGTCTTTGATATGCTTTTCTGTCATGTGCCACGTAGATTATAAACATATATATGACATATCGTTGGATACGTATATACGTACTCTGGTACCAGTTTGATCGAAAAATGTTCGATGAAAAAACAGGGGATATTATAGGCTTTGATTTCGTTCGTCGCGTTTTTGCTTAAATGATAAGGCTGTTTTTTATTTTCAGTTCAAAACCGGGTTTTTGGGTTATTGTGTTCATCAAACGTTTCAGTATCATCCACTATCGACTATCGCTGGTTGGAAATTGTTGGGTCAAAAACTGTTGGGCTATTCCAGGGTTATCGAATCAACTTCTCACTTTTGCGGTTATTGCTTTTGAGTAGGCAAACACTCTGTTTACTACTTAATACCAGGGTGGGCCAAAGTTGCAAGACATCGATACGAAGCTGGTTTCAGTTCAGAGTGGGAAACTAGAAAGTTGACGATAAAATGAGTCGGCGCGATTGATCTCGAGGACAAGGTTAAGAAGGAGACGGGATTGTAGTCCTCGCTCGTACGTCGTAGTCGGTTTATGTTGCATCTGGAGGATATGGATGTGGCTGGGTGTTTGAAAGATATACACTCGTGCTGCACAATGTTGTAGAAAAATCATCGTCGTATACTGCCCAGTTTGGATACCAGGAAAATGCTGAGGCGTATACGAAGGTCGTGACATGGGACTGATTGCAGAAGGCAATCGGAGCTGTTTTGGTTCTCATGCTGGTCAGAGATTCTAGCCTGGAGATCGGAGCCTTCTCTGGTTGAACCACGAGATGGCAAGCCAGTGGGGTCGGATGAGACTGATTTAAGCGGGGATCAGGCGAGTTCAGTCAGTATGCAAGGGTTGTAGTATATTATTTACAAGTGGTAATTTGCTTCCAGCCTAATCCCCAGCAAGGCATTAATTAGGTGTTGCGCTATTGCGCTGGCGCAACATTTGGCCGAACTAACCGTTTTCCGCAACAGTCGTCACGAGGCTGGTTGCGAGCAGCGCGACACGCGTTTTTGGGCGCGCAATATTTTTCGCCGCAGGTTAATTTTTTTGTTTCGCGTATACTTTTCGCCGGAGGTGATAAATTGTGTGGGGGGTCTTTTTTTCTTAATTATTAGTCGTAATTTAACATCTTTCAGGCCCCTTGTCCTATTCGCCATAGTCGAAAACAAAAAAAGTAGGCACCTTTAATTTTGCTATTCGCCGTAAGCTCTTATTCTTTTTGAGGTACTTTTTTATATTCGCCGTAGCCAAAGAATACAAAACGCTTTTTACTTAGTTATGATGTGTTTTATTCGCGCATATCGCGGGCTTCGCGGGCCACGGTGAACAATGTCAGCGAGCGCGAGGTGGTGTGGGCTCTGGCTATATTCCTCCCTCTTGGTGCCCTTCTGCTGGGCTACTGCCGTGGTAGGTGTATGCTCCTATTATTGATATAGTATGATATAATAAAAATTGTACAAACCAAACCAAACAAAAAAGTCCGGGGGGGCTCCTGGGGCCCTCCGGGAGCTCTCCCGTGGGGCCCTCCCGAGGGGCCTTCCCGGGGAGTCCCTGCGGGGGGCTTGCGCGCCCTCGGCGCGCAACACACGCCGCAGGCGTGTTGCGCTGCGCGCAACACACGTTGCGTCGCATGTTGCGCTGCGCTCAACAAAGACCGAACCACTACTAATAGTAAGTGCCCTGATCCCTAGTGTTTTATTCCCACAAATAAACAACCAGAAACAAAAATAAAAACAAACCAACCAACAAACCCAACAACCAAATTGGGGGGGGGGGGTGTGCAATGAAACTTTCGGTCAAGAGCTTGACAGGAGAAATCTTAATTTTCTGTTTTTGCTTGATTTTTCGGTGTTTAGTTTAATGAAACGTTTGTGTCAAGTGCTCAATCAAGTACTTCGTTTAACAATACGTGTAAGCTGTTTGTTGCGCTGAGATCGCATGCATTGCTGGTTGCTGGTGCTTTCCGGTTTCGTGCTGAGATAGCATGCGTTGCTAGTGTTATACGATTTCGCGAAGGATATAGACCGGTGATGACTCTGATACGATGATATCGGGGTCAACAGGAAGTTGTTGAGGTTAGGCGGCGAGGGAAGGGAGGGTTTCATACGTAGGATAGGCGGTGTATATAGCCCCGTTGGTATTCTTAATGTTAATAGTGGTACCCTCGAATGCTTTTACGAACTTAATTCCGGCGTTCGAGTCTAACGTTGGTCGACCTTCTAAGTTTATTAGCAAAACTAAAAGCAAACGGAAGTATCAGGGAGTAGTCGCGAAGAAGGCCGTTTCCTCACCAATTTCGTTGTTACTGCTGTAATACCGCTGATAGGAAGGTCGGTATATTCAATATAGATACAGCCATCGGTGACACGGTACATACGTGAGAATCCTAAGTGCCACCTGCATGCACCGGCAACGAAAGCGGTGCTATCAATAGTCTGTCAAATCCGTCATATACATTGAATTCGATACGAGTCGCCCAGGAAATGAAGGGCTGGAGTGTCTCCGCCACAATAAAGGCACGAACCGTAGTAGGGAGGAGGGAAAGGAGCCAATATAATGTGTGACCGTGGATCTGAGTTAGGACGTTGCGACTAAAGAGAGAGAAAGGTAGACCGAATACAATAAATGAGAGGGATAAATATATATATATATATACGTACATCCTATTCGGGTTGGCATTTTGCTCCCCGCACAGAAAAGCTCTTGTCACAGGCCATCGCATTTGCCGGCTGTTAAGCCGCTTGCCAAAAGTACGAGTACAGTTTGGTTCAGTCTGGTCGGGTGTTAGATGCTTGTCGCACTCACCGATGAACGTTCGTTGCGTCCAGCCGGGCGCTTCTCATAGGCCAGTATATTCCCTCCGTGCGTGCATAACGAGGTGAGGGCCCATTTTACCGAATATAGAAAAACATTCAATTTGGAAAAGAGAAAAAAAACAAATTCGTTTTTCATTGGTCTAAACATGCACCACCACCAAATATTTGGGTTTTGGGGTACAGTAGTACATTCAATTTTAATTGGCCGAGAAAACCGAGGAGGTCCCACGGTATCTTTTTCTGAGAAAAATTAAAATCAAATTTGGGAGTTGGCCTGATTTGGACCGGCAAACGAGTGTTGGATATATATATATATGTTTTCGTCTTTGTTATAGCAGCAATACGATTTCTTGTAAAATAACACCCTATCAGCACTCCTTACGAAACACGGCATAGTTCCAGTTCTAATGCTCATACCTCTGACCTACCAACGTATTGCGTGCTCGTTAGTCACTAGGAGGTATTGGGGCCCTTGAATCTGCGAGGGAGTCCAGGCATCGCTGTGTTTGCATCACGAAACGAAAGTACTTCGCAGCAAGATTTTGATCGTTTCGGAGCTCCTGTTTGGTGTCTACACTATGCTGTGGCCACCTAGGGCGCTGCGGACGGTCGAAATATACGCGAATTCATACAAGATGATACGTGGTAGGTCGCAATTTGTTCTAATCGAAACACTAAAACATCGTATGCCGTAAGGTGTGCCCTTTCGAGTGTGTCCACGGTGGGATCGTTTGACATGCGAACGCAATACGAACATGCGGTCTCAAGGCGAACCGTGTTGCAAGCGAACCGTTGTCTCGGGAGAAACTCGGCGACTAACGTCGTAGTTTGCGCAGTACGCTCTCTTCTTCCGATATCCTGATTCCCCTTTGAGAGTGGCGTTTGATTAAACAAGGCATTCACACATTTGCGTTTCCGTTTTTCTTCTAATTTTATGCAACCGGTTGGGCGCCCTAGGTCTCTCTGCAATGCGTTTCGCCCATCACGCGCTGAGCGCGAGAGCCGCGATATTCATGGCCCTGTCCGCACATGCCCAACCCAGCGGCGACAGTGAGTCGCGAGTCGTTAGGCCGGAGTGGACATTTTTTTCATAAAAATGGTGTGCCGCACCGCGGTGGGTGCGGCTACATAGATATATACCTTGAACGATACTATCGATTTCTCGCGAATTGTCTTGCAGGTAAGGCGATTTTTCGGGGAGGATTGGGGTGCTTCATGCCTATACCCCAGGTGTGCTGAGATCGGGCTGCGCCCAGTGCGGTGTTGAGGCACCCGGAATAAATACCCTGCTGCTGCTATATTCGGTTGCCGCATGGTGAAAATCCAAACCCTCTTGTCTGGTATCTACGTACCACCTTCCACATACCGACTCCAATAACCTACTATCCGGGAGGAATCCAGCGCATAGACATGTGGTTGACAATATCGGCCGACAGCTTCTCAAAACTCAAACCTCAACCGTCGCAACTGTAAGATAACACGTTCCATGTTGAATTTTTGTATGACCCCTACTTGCTCATCAACTATCTCTCCCCTCCGCCATGTTGTTATCTTGGCGCGCGATTGGTTCCAATCGTGTAATAGGTAACCCTTGCACCGCGTGTTTTCCCTTTACGCACGGCTCACATCGCTATTAAGTTTACGAAACGCAAAAACTCAAGTCCATGGAAAGACGAGCAGGTTTACATAAAGTTACCTCGTGCAGTGGACCTGTATAGAGAGATGCTGACAGGTGAATGCCTCAGTCCATTTTTTCGTCAATATACGAAGATACCCATGGATATCACAGACATTCATAATAGGGGACAGAACCCGGTCCCGCAAACAATCTCCTCGATAAAAAAAGAAATTGAGTGTAAACGTATTCCCTGTCACACCGCATACGTTCACCCAGTTATATTACCTCGACAAGGTTGGAATTGCAACGCCGATAAAGAGTATGTAAAACTTGCATGATAGTGTGCACGGCGTATAGCCAGATTGATCGCCCCCTTCCCCCCCAGTGTCAGGACACCCGTGCCATGTTTTAACGGTGCGTGGCTAGAATCACAAAGCAGCGGATGCTATATGCTTGACAAACGTTTGTTCGGTCGGGGCAGTGTGAACGTTCCCCGATTTGTTCAGGGTGTCCGGTTCACCGGGGCTCTGCAAGTTACGCCACTGATAAGTTGGATAATATAGGTTCTCAACCAGGGAAACTGCGTTGACAAACTACTCGAATTGGAGGTCGATGACCGCCACCCTACTCGAAACGAATAGGTCGAAGCGGCGATTGTATACTGACAAAGGCGTACCTTCCAACCTTGAAGCGTGGGAAATACTACTCTCTAAATATATATTTACCGACCGTATGCTAATATGTAGTCCAAATGTCCCTTCTAGTTTGGTACATAATTCAGCAGGACGAGTATACCTTTGAGTTATTATGTACGACAGCCTAGTTTTGACACTGCTGTACAAGAGGCAACGACTTACCTTATTACTGAAGAGAACGAGAGGTGTAAGACATACACGAACACAGACGTCATCACTGACACAGCATCCGGGGGGGGGGGGTTGTGTACAAACAGTGACACAAGCTACACATTCACCCAGCAGCAGCAGCGTATCGCATCGCATTGTACGTTGTGCGCCATTCGCTAGGCTCTGTAGTACATGGCTGAGCAGGCACGTGTGCGGTGGATAGACAGCAGCAGCTACTACTGCTACAGTGCCACGTTCCGGTAGACCAGCCGCGATAAATTACATGCATATATATGGTATACAGCAGCACGAGAACTGTCGTTGCACCGGTATTGCCGTGCCGAGTGGATGCACCCGCTATAAGAGAGGGTCTTGTTGAATGCTGTTGCTTGGGATACCTCAGCGGCGATAACTATGAACCAAGCTTAAAGACAGCCGCCAAGATTTGATTTGCAGTAGCGACAATAGGCAGCAAGGGTTCCGTTCCGCCCACGCCTGATAGGCCGGTAGGGTGCTTGTAATAATTTCCTTAGCAAGTGTGTTACCAGTTGTAATACTTTACGATTATTTCTACAATGGTCTACTGCTGCACGCGGCAGCACTTCATGTGTGGCATGTGTTGTGTGCTTGACTTTTGTACCAACCACGTCTCGCCTCCTGACAGATATCATACGATCCATACACTATCTTTCGTGCGATGCAAACACCTCTCTCGTACATTTCATACACCTTCTTCTAGATATGTTAGAGCCTGTCTTGTCGCCACCGTGTTTAAGTATCGAATGGAACACATGTTGGTGCGGTGTTGTCACGAATGAACGGTTTGCGCTCATGCTGTCTCCTCGGTCCTTCTCGCTTCTCGGTTTGAACATATACAAATTGTGGCACCCTTTCTTCCAATTCACCACCGGCGGCGGGCGGAGGGCGCACGCGATGAACCATGACGACAATATCGTTCGATGAATACCTTGGACTCGACGTCCTTCCTCCTCCCGCATACGCCACAGCCCAACGCAGGTTTGTGTCGCAACCGTCCGAGTGGTCGTGGTAGTTTACTTCAGGGTTTGCATAGATAAAATATTGATATTGCTTGGATTATACCTCGTGTTGTCGTTACAGCACTATATATACTTGAAGCCGGTGCCGGCAACATGAAGATTCCCACACATACCTTGCTGTTGCCGATCTTACATTATTCCTACGAGTACCCGTACGTCTTTCTCCTTGTGTATCTTGGTATTCCTAGTTTGTTGTGTACTGTGTCTCGACTTCACGTACCTTCTGCTTCACACTTTCTTACCATTCGTATATATGGCGCAAACGTTTCATCTTCTAATAGTACTCTGCAATGATCATACATTATACTTCGTTTGCGTGTTCTATCGCCATTTGGGTTATTTTTTTTCTGCTATGCCGCATGTTGTTCTTTGCGGCGAAGTTGGTATTGTCTTTGGCTGTCTTATAGAATGGGGGTTTCGTTGTATAGGAGGTCATTCGTATTCGAGCTGAACCGGTTTAATTTCATATAGTGGGCGACCAGCGACGCCTACTGTTCTGTGTTTTCTACTTTACTAAAATACAAGTAACTTGCCCTTCGCCCGTGCACTGGAAAATAAACAGGAGGTGCAATCGGCCAGGTTAAGGACGGAGTCCAAGGACTAGTCGTGCCTAAAACGCAGTTATTCCCACGTCCAGCGCGGGCAGGACGTTGCGCCTGTTTTACGTATTCGGACCTATATGCTGTGTTCAGGCCTTAGCACTCCGTCGATGCGTATGGGCGCGCCGTTCAGTCGTACGTCAACAGTTTTGTTATCGCAGTGTTTATCATATGCGAGATGACGTTCGAGTTCCCTTTTGCTCTAGATGTATATGCCGGCGTAGAGTATGACAGTATACCTTCAAATATGTAAAGGAAATGGCACGCGGCTGTGGTGCACAAAGGAGGATTTTCGCGGGACGGATATAATGGCCATGTGTTAATAGCATCTACAAAGTATTATGAGGTATCTGGCACACGACACGTGCTACGGTAGAGGTGCGCCATGTTTTTTCTAAGGCACCTCACACGAGCGGCTCTGCTCCCCACCCTGAAACGTAATTTTTGATAAAACTGGAAGTTCAACCTGATGAAACCTCCCATGTTCTAGACATCCCAAAACGTTACATTGCCAAGGTAAGGTGACACTCCGATGAGTTTGGTTTAAGGAACTTCGCCATTCAGAAACAACAATGGCTTAAAAATGCTACATCATTCGTAGCACGCGTCCCACCCGCCACCACTACTAGACGAACAATGTAGTATATGATGGCGCGGAGCTTCGCGCTTGTTAGGGAACGGATGGATGTAGTGTCATCGTGCATGCGTGTGTGTTCATAAGCTTCATGTTTACGTTGATGTCCGGCACAGCCGCTGCGGTATTTATGTTCTTAGCCATTGGCAAAAACGTTTTTTGAAACGCAAATTTTACAAAATACAGGCTTGCGTGTTTTTCCGGGGACAGGTGGGTGTGGTGTCGTCGTTGACGCGTGTGTGTTCATAGGCCTACCGTTTATGTTGATGTTGGGCACATTCCGCCACCAGCTTTTAGTGTGATGTTTTCGCCTTTTTGAGGGGACGGGTGGGTGCGTAGTGGTGTTGTGGATGCGTGTGTTCGTAAGACCCTTGCACGCTGTGATGCCTGGCACCGCCGCCACAGCTTTTACAATATTTTTGTTTACACTAGCGGTACTGCCACGGCTCCGCCTGTGGCGCTAGCGTTGCGTAGCCCAGAGTAGTAAATAAAGTCCTGGTGTGGTACATAGTACTCGCATTGACAGTGTGCCGTGAGGTACCACGGTGAACCAAAACATTACAACCACTATGCGGGGCGGTATCGACCCGGGGGGTGTCCGTTTTTGTTGAAGGTGTACATGTATTGAAGGGTAAATGATTCGCAGATGGGGCCTCACCATCCCCGGGTACAGCGGAACATCGACCATGAACCCCACCCAAAAACGTAACCCTGCCCGTGGGGTTGGGATTTCCACACATTGCAGGGCGGTATCGACGCGGGGTGTCTTGTTTCGTCCTAGGGTTGTTGGGGTTGAATATGTCCGCACATATTTCTGATCCGGCGACGGCACGGTATCATCCCCGGGTGCGGTGTTATCTCGACATTGCCCCGAGGGGAAAATCGCACCGGGCGCAGACTCTATGAGAGCCAGCCAACCGTAAATAAGCCCGTCGTATTGGGGTTTCCACACCTTGTTGGGCGGCATCGACCTGGAGGATGTCCGTTTTCGTCCCCGGGTTGTTGGAGTTGTAGATATATGGAAGGATGTCTGACCCGGGGATGGGATGTTATCATCCACGGGTGTGGCGGGACTTCGACGTTGCCCCCAGGGACAACTCCCGCTGTACGCTGGCTCTGTAAGGGCCAGGTAACCGTAAATTAGCCGGTGGGGCTAGGGTTCCCACACTTTGTGGGGCGGTACCGACCCGGGGGGGTGTCCGCTTGCGTCCCCGGATTGTTAGAGTTGTAGATATACGGAAAGATTTCTGACCCGGGGATGGGATGTTATCATCCACGGGTGTGGCGGGACTTCGACGTTGCCCCGAGGGACAACTCGCACCGCACGCTGGCTCAATGAGGGCCAAGAAACCGTAAATTTTCCCGTGGTGGTGGGGTTTCCACACCTTGTGGGCAGGTATCGACCCGGGGGATGTCCGTTTTCGTCAACTGGTTGTTGGAGTTGTACATGTATGGAAGGATATATGACACGGGCATAGGGTCATACCATCGCCGGGTACGGCGGGACTTCGACATTGCCGCGAAGGACAACCCTCGCCGCCCGCTGGCTCTATGAGGGCCAGGCAACCGAAAATCAGCCCGTCGTATTGGGGCTTTCACACCTTGTGGGGCGGTATCGACCCGGGGGGTGTCCGTGTTCGTCTCCGGGTTGTTGGAGTTGTGGATGTATGAAAATATTTCTGACCCGGGTATGGGACGTTATCATTCCCGGGTGTGGCGGGACTTCGTAGTTGACACGAGGGACAACTCACGCCGCACTCTGGCTCCATAAGGGTCAGGCAACCATGAATTATCCGGTGTGGTTGGGATTTCCACACTTTGTGGGGCGGAATCGACTCGGGGATGTCTGCTTGAGTGTCCGGGTCGTTCGAGTTGCAGGTATATTGAAGGATTTCTAACACGGGGATGGGATCATATCATCCGCGGGTACGGCGGGACTTCGACGTTGCCGCGAGGGGCAACTCTCGCCGCACGCTGGCTCTCTTAGGGCCAGGCACACGTAAATTAGCCCGTCGTATTGTGGTTTCCACACCTTGTGGGGTGGTATCGACCCGAGGGATATCCGTTTTCGTCTCCGGGTCGTTGGAGTTGTGGATGTATAGAAGGATTTCTGACCCGGGGATGGGATGTTATCATCCCCGGTTGTGGCGGGACTTCGACGGTGCACCGAGGGACAACTTTCGCCGCACGCTGGCTCTATAAGGGCCAGGCAACCATGAAATATCCAGTGGGGTTGGGGTTTCCGCACTTTGTGGGGCGATATCGACCCGGGGATGTCCGCTTAAGTGTCCGGGTCGTTGGAGTTGCAGATGTATTGAAGGATTTCTAACACGAGGATGGGATCATATCACCAGCGGGTGTTGCGGGACGTGGCCGTCTCCCCGAGGGACAACCCTCGCTGCGTGCTGGCTCTATGAACTCTAGCGCCCCAGCCAGCAATCAGCCGGTAGCGGTGGGGTTTCCACACCTTGCGGGGCGATATCGACCCGGGAGATGTCCGTTTTTGTCCCCGGGATGTTGGAGTCCCGGGATATTGGAGTTGTACATGTATGGAAGGATTTAGGACCCGTGGATAGGACGTTATCATCCCCGGGTGCAGCTAGAGTTCAACGTTGGCGCGAGGGGCAAATCTCGCGACACGCTGGGTCTTTAAGGGCCAGACAATCGTAAATTTGCAAATTCTCTAGTGGTATTGGGGTTTCCACACCTTGTGAGGCGGTATCGACCCGGGGGATGTCGGTTTAAGTGCCCAGGTTGTTGGAGTTGTACATGTGTGGGATGATTTCTGACCCGGGGATCTGATCGTATCATCACCGGTTACGGCGCTGAGCCTCAGCCAATCAGTGAACAACAGATGGGAGTGGCGTTTCCATACCGTGCGGGGCAGTGTCGACCCGGGAAATCATCGTTCTTGTCCCTGGTTGGTCGGAGTTGTAGAGATATGGAAGGATGTCTGATCAGGGGATGGGAGATTATCCCCCCTGGACTTTTTCGAACCTCGGTGGCTCTTTTCAGCACCGAGTTTCTAGAAAGAGCCAGCGGCCACTGGCATGGGTTTGGGCAACCACTCGGCTGCCATAATCTTACTTCAAAACTTGTAAGTCGGCATGTAGGCTGGTTAGATATCTGCCAGAAGGGCATCGGTATTGCGCCCGGCCACGGCTCGGCGCGGCATGGGACCCAGTGTTCCGCGGGTTGTGGCACCCAGCCTCCATACCCATGGGGCAAGGTGGGGCTGAACCGCTCTGGATAGAGCTGCTCACTTACAGACAGACAGACAGACAGACCGAATACCAGCATTTAATAATACTACCGGTACAGCAACAGCTCCGCCTGTGGCGCTAGCGTTACGTTGCCTACAGTACTATAGTCAATAAGTTCCTGGTGCGTACATAGTGCTCGCATTAATTGTGTGCTGTGATGTACCACTTTGAATACGAAACATTACAACTACTATGCGGGGCGGTATCGACCAGGAGGGAGGCCGTTTGTGTTGAAGGTGTACATATATTGAAGAATATATCACTCGGAGATGGGGCCTTACCATCTCCGGGTTCAGCGGAACATCGACCATGCGCACCAACCAAAAGTTAACTCAGCCCTTGGGCTTGAGATTTCCACACCTTGCAGGGCGGTATCGACGCGGGATGTCTGTTTTCGCCCTAGGATTGTTGGAGTTGCAGATGTCCGCTAGGATGTCTACTCCGGCGACGGGACGTTACCATCCCCGGGTGCGGTGGTACCTCGATGTTTCCCCGAGGGGAATCTCGCGCCGCTCGCTGGTTCTATGAGAGCCAGCCAACCGTAAATCAGCACGTCGTATTGGAGTTTCCACACCTTGTGGGGCGGTATCGACCTGGAGGATGTCCGCTTGCGTCCCCGGGTCGTTGGAGTTGTAGATGTATGGAAGGATTTATGACCCGGGGATGAGATTTTTATCATCCCCGGGTGTGGCGGGACTTCGACGTTGCCCCCAGGGACAACTCTCACCGAACGCTGGCCAGGCAACCGTCAACTAGCCGGTGGGGTTGGGGTTTCCACACTTTGTGGGGCGGTATCGACCCGGGGATGTCCGCTTGTGTCCCCGGGGCGTTGGAGTTGCAGATGTATGGAAGGATCTCTGACTAGGGGGCGTGACTTTATCATCGCTGGATGTGGCCGAACCTCACCGTTGCCCTGAGGGGTAACCCTCGCTGCGTGCTGGCTCTCTGGGTTTCGTCGCTCCACACAAATCAGCAATCAGCCAGTGGTGGCGGGGTTTTGACACCTTGCGTGGCGGTATCGACCCAGGTGATTTTCGCTTGGCTACCCGGGGTTGTTGGAGGTGTATATGCTTGGAAGGATTTCTGAACCGGCGATGGCATCATATCATCCCCGTGGGGTAAGGTGGGACTTCGACGTTGCCCCGAAGGCAACTCTCGTCGGTCGTTGGCTCTGTTAGGGCCCGGCAACCGTAAATTTGTAAATTTGCCCGTGGTATTGGGGCTTCCACACCTTGTGGGGCTGTATAGACCGGGGGGATGTGGCGTCCCCGGCTCGTTGAAGTTGAAGCGTTTTTGAAGGATTTCTGACCCGCGGATAGGACGTTATCATCCCCGTGTGCGGCGACACCTCGACGTTGCCCCGAGGCTATAACTCGCGCCGTACGCTGGCTCTATAAGGGCCAGGCAACGGAAAACAGGGCCGTGGTGGTGGAGTTTCCACATTTTGTGGGGCGGTATCGACCCGGGGGTATTTGTTTTCGTCTGCGGGTTGTTGGAGTTGGGGATGTATTGAATGATTTCTGACCCGGGGATGGGATGCTATCATCCAAGGGTTCGGCGGGACTTCGACGTTGCCTCGAGGGGAAACTCTTGACGCGCGCTGGCTCTATCAGGGCCAGGCAACGGTGAATGTTCCCGTGGGGTTGGGGTTTCTACAAATTGTGGGGCGGTATCGACCCGGGGGATGTCCGCTGTAGTGTCCGGGTCGTTGGGGTTGCAGATGTGTTGAAGGATTTCTGAGCCGGGAATGGGATCATATCATCCGCGGGTGCGGCGGGACACGGCCTTTCCCTCGAGGGACAACCCCCGCTGGGTGCTGGCTCTATGAACTGCAGCGCCCCAGCCAAATCAGCAATCAGCAAGTAGTGGTGGGGTTTCCACACCTTGCGAGGCCGTATCGACCCGGGAGATGTCCGTTTTCGTCCCCGGGTTATTTGAGCTGTTGATGTATAGATTGATTTATCACCCGGGGAGGGGACGTCAGTATCCCCGGGTACGGCGGGCAACTCTCAAGGTACGCTGGCTCTATGGGGGCCAGGCAACCGTAAAATTGTAAATTTTCCTGTGGTATTGGGGTTTCCACACCTTTTGAGGCGGTATCGACCCGGGGGGTGTCTGTTTTCGTCCCCAGGTCGTTGGAGTTGTAAATGTGTGGAAGGATTTCTGACCCAGGCATGGGATTATACCATCCCCGGGTGCGGCCCTGAGCCTCAGCCAATCAGTGACCAGCTGATGGGGGTGGTGTTTACATACCGTGCGGGGCAGTGTCGACCGGGAAATCATCGTTTTTGTCCCCGGTTGGTTGGAGTTGTAGATATATGGAAGGATTTATGATCAGGGGATGGGAGCCTATCCTCCCCGGGTTTGGCTGAACCTCGGTGGCTCTTTTCAGCACCGACCTTTTCTAGGAAGAGTCAGCAGCCACTGGCACTGATTTGGGCAACCAATCAGCTGCCAGAATAGTAATTCATAAATTGTAAGTCAGCAGGTAGGCTGGCTAGATGGCGGCCAGAACTGCATCGGGATTGCACCACGGCCACGGCTCGGCGCGGCATGGGACCCAGTGTTCTGAGGGTCGTGGCACCCAGCCTCCCTACCCATGGGGCAAGGTGGGGCTTAACCGCTCTGGATAGCGCTGTTCGAATACAAACAGACAGCCAGCCAGACAGACAGACAGACAAACAGAATAGCAGCATTTATTAATACTAGTGGTACCCCGAACCATGCCAGGGCGGGGCCGGTATAGCGGACAAAAACAAAAATACCAAACAAATAATAACTGGGCCACGATCCACACCCTATAACGCAATCCACTGATCATGTAATTTGACACACGCAGTCAACCATGTACCAATTGACCCATCGACACCCACTCACCCACACCTACCCACCTACTCACGAAATCACCCACAGCAACTCACTCACACGCACCCACCCAACCACCGACCCACNCCACCCACCCACCCAACAACGTACATACGTACCGACCGATGGACACATGCACCAACCGATCCACCCACCCACAATATCAACAACAACAAAGAGCAGTGTGAAACCAGAGTATACAGCAGCACCAGTACGTACAGCAATAGTAGTAGTAGTAGCAGTAGTAGCAGTAGAGGTAGTAGTAGTAGTAGTAGTAGTAGTAGTAGTAGTAGTAGTAGTAGTAGTAGTAGTAGTAGTAGTAGTAGTAGTAGGAGTAGTAGTAGTAGTATACAAACCAATTACAGCAGCAACAGCAGCAACAGCAGTCCAAAAAGTAGCAGCACGTACGTACGTCGGACAAAAACAAAACGCCGGAATCGATACGGAGCCCTTGTTTAGCACGTACGTAGAGCATTGGCTATTTTTCGATTTGTGTTTTATGGTCGATTTGTTTACGTCGGGGCCTTTTTACCGTGAAATTAGTGCAAACACCACAAACTCGCGCATTTGGTGCCGATTTCGATTATGATCGAAGTTCTGGAGATCCATATTTTCACATTTTGGGGACTCTTTGAAAATCAATATCTTGATTTACGTATAGAAAAAAATACTTGATTTTAGTGTAGATATTTTAAATATTGAAACAACTGTGGATGTTTGACCTGATCTTAGTGTAAGGGGTAGAGCCCGGGCGGGAAAACCCTCCGAATACGCTGTGAACCCCTCCTTCCCGTGGATTCGCGCCATTCCAGGGGACGGAGCGAGCCGTCCCTGGGAGGCCGCCTTCCCCCAAACCCCGCTCGCCGAATTCGGCACCGGGGCCCGTTCTTTTGCTGGTTGAGTTCCATGGAGATAATGGAATTGCCTCCTGAAAGGCTAACCATGCTCTCGTCCGGAGCTCTCGAATACCCTGCGCGTCCGATGCGGGATGCGTAGTGCGTTGATAAAGTGTAAGCCAAGCGCATAGCGGGCAACATACAGGTGGACACATGACAGATGGACATATCACTGAACGATAAACATTGGGTTTGACTTCGATCTTTCACTTGGGTGTGGTTTTGACTAAAACCAGGTGGTCGACCCGCTTCAGCAGTCTAGGTTTTCGCCTTCATTCTGCTTTCCATTGACGTGATGGCGTTATTTTCAGGGGAACCCATCCTCAACCTCCATCGTTCAACCGGGGAGCCTCGTACGGCTTGACCCCCGTTATAACGATGGACCATCCTCGTAGCACTGGCCACGACAGTCGCTTACGCATCACAGTATTATCCTCTAGGTCACTACCCGCTGCAACAACCCCCCTGCCCGACGCATAACTATCGTCGCTTCAAAACGGGCATTCCGGTTACGGACCGGTAACAGCGTGTGTGCCTTCCCCCTCCATCCTCGTCGTCGGCCCGGCGTTTGTAACACCCCCACTGTCCGACGTGTTGACAATCGTCGGCCCAGAGCGGGCTTCCCTGCCGTCAGGTGCGCCTTGGTTCCTCGGCGCCCCCGTCGCTGTAACAGCCCCCCAACCCGGCGCGTGTGAGCGTCGGTAGCAAGCGGGCATTCCATGCTATGAACCGATATCCCCTTCCTCCTCGGCTACCCGTCACTGCGATGTCCCCGCAGCCCAGCGCATGAGAGCGTCGGTGCCAAGCGCGCATCCCGGTTAAGACCCGGTGACAACGAGTGTGCCTTCCTCCTCCGTCCTACTACGCCGTCGGCCTGACGTTTGGTGGTGTGGCGACGCAGACGTTGTACGATGGCCAGACGTGCGTCCGTGCTGGCCCTTGTCCATTCTTGAGACAGCCGACCTCGATCAACCGATGCCGCGTATTACCCCTAAGCGTTCCTTGTCGATTGTAGAACTCAGCCCGCGCGTCATGAAGCTATCTGCTCGACTACTGTTCTTGCTGCGCCCACAACGCCGTCCCCGGAGACAATTCCCACCGTCGCAACAACCACGTGTAACACACAACACAAAAAACAGAGACCGGCGCTTCTCCCCAGCAAGAACCCGAGACGGCGCTCACCTTCGCCGACCCGTTCGACAATATCATGACAGGTGCTTACCTTTCACCGTCGAAGTGCTACCTCCAAACCTACTTGCAACACGCACGAGAGATGCTTACCTCATCTCCCCATCGGCGGCGATTGACAAAGTGCTCACCTCACGTTTCAACCGAATACCGCCGAGCTACTCTACCCAGTTGATATTGATAGACCGACAAACTCCGAAAAATTACAGAATCCAAGTCGCAATCAGGCCCAGGTACGCAGGGGAATATCAGCCAGCCCCCCGGAACTCACACCCGGACTCCAAATACTGGAGCTCTCAACAACCAGAATCCAGGTCGCCAGATTCCCAACACCCAGAAGACCCCCTGGGTCGCTGATAATGGTGTTGTACAGGGTCGCGATTGATGCTTCCGGCCCGACTGGTTCCTCCCGTCTTCGTGACAACCGGTTCTTCTACTGTATTCGAGATGCTTGCTGTTTAGCTTACCCTTTCGTCCCTGCGGGCATATAGATCCTCCCCGCGACGCTGGTTCGGACAGCCGTGGTGCTTTGCAGTATCCTGGCGCCCGCCCCGCTGCAACACCCCCCCTGCCCGACGTATAACTACCGTCGGGGCAAAGCGGGCATCCCGGTCATAGCCCGTTGACAGCGTGGGCGCTCTCCTCCTCGCCGTCACGCCACTGTAACACCCCCCCAGCCCAGCGCACGTGCGCGCCGGTACCAAACGGGTGTCCCGGCTACTGTCCGATAACAGCGGCTGCGCTTTCATCCTGCTTTCTACGCTGGGTGACGGTTTTGCTCCTACACCCCCTTTACACACAAAGACATAACTCGCCCTTCTTGTATACGATAACCCGAAACGGCGCTCACCTTCACCGACCCGTTCGACAATATCATGACAGTTGCTTACCTCTCACCGTCGAAATGCTACCGTCGAACCAACCTGCAACACCCGCGAGAGATGCTTACCTCATCTTTCGATCGGCAGCGATTGGCAAAGTGCTCACCTCACTTTTCAACCTAATACAGACGAGATACTCTACAGAGCAGCTTTACAGGTCCTTCCATACGCTTCGGAGTCTCGATAGCAACCAGGCCCTGGATACGGTCGGAAACGTGAGTATCAGCCAGCCGTCCGGATCTCATACTCGGACTGCCGATACTGGAGTTCCCGACAACCAGGGTGCAGGTCACCCGAGGTTCGACTATCAGGAGATATCTGGGTCGCGTTTGATGTCGATACACAGGGTCGCGGTTGATGATGTCGCCAAACCAACTAAGTTATTCGCTCTCCCGTGACGATTCGCTCTTCCACTGTCTTGTAAACTTGATGTTTGGCTCGTCCTCCCGTCCATGCGAGTTCGCCCTCATTCGCGGAGAATCGTGTGCCACGATAGTTGGGACAGAACGGTGTGATCGGGTGAACCGGGAGGGTTAAAACATGCACACACTGTTTTGAGGTCAACTTAATTAATTTCCTAACGTTTCTATCCATGTCTGTTGCATTTGAGCAGCCAAATCTGACCTGTTTCACGCCGCGGCTCAGTACCTTTTCGTTTCCACGACCACTCACAGGTACTCCGTGCACACCGACGAGGATCTGTCATCACCCAAATAAGGTAATAGCTTTTTTATACACCAACAATACTGGTTGTCTTTATGTATGCCGGATTGAAGCGATCATAACATTCTAAAACTTACGGGCAACCAACCTGTATTTCGTGTTCTATTAGATCATCTTGTTCTGCTACTGGCAACGGGCATTCCAAAAGGACTCCTCGTTCACTCATGTTGACGGTACCACCGAAACCTCTGCCACGGACCCTCGTCGGTAAGCACAGACTAACACACGAAACTAATGCCCGATGACAAACGGTTCTACGGCTCCTCTGTACACGTACTTGCGATAACGGCGAACCCAAATAGGTAGCCGAATCATCTGTACCGTACTGTGGGCTAAACCGTGTCCTCCACGTCATTTTCACTGAAGCAGCACCAGTGGTTTATGGTCGGTCATGTACCTTACCCTCGACAGCTTCCTCCAAAGCTATACTGTAACCATTGGTACATGTCAGTATCTTAAGTGTGGACAGTACCCATGACTGCGCATGTTACGTCAAATGATATGCATCGCTCAATTGTCGATGGTGATACTTTCGCGTTATGTGGAAGCCCGGATGAAGCGAGAAGCTCACGCAAACTGGCTCCCTTCACTGCTGGGGTTCTCTGCAATACCGAATGCATTTGAATGTAAGAATGCATCTGACCATCTGGTCGTGAGGTATCGCTTGAGCCAGCGACCGTAATGCATTTGGTCCGGCGACCGTGGTGGTCCATTGTCATCATGGTCGCAGGATTCCGGACAAAGGGAGGCATGAGAGCAAGGACACTATAATAGCTCCCTTGGTTGCTGGTGAACGTATTATAATAAGACTACCCTTGGTGTTGAGGTATGCATGCATTGCTTGGTCGACCAGGCGTGCATGCGATTCCAAAAAAGCGCACAGGCTATTTACGAACAACCAACATGCATACCGACGCGACGAACTACAGAGGGACAAAGCACGGGCAGCGAACGTGCCTGCATGCGGTTCTAGACTGAACCTAGAGCTGTGTACGGATAAGAGAAGAGTACTAAACACGCCGACTAGTGGCCCAGTGTCCTCTGTTTCTCCGTATGTCTGAGGAACTTAGCTACCGACTCAGGTCGAGGCTTGACCAAATAAGAAGACAGGTTACAAGCACCAAAACGATAGACAGGCTACAAGCCTCTTGCTGGCCCGGGCGTGCTTCGGGTGTAGCCACTCCCCTCCCCCCCCTTTGCCTGACGACCGAACATTTGCGTCGTCTTAACAAACGGGAGAGTGCACTATTACTGAGTACCGGTCAGTCTCCAACCTTTGAAGTAAGGCGAATCGGCCAGGACTTGCCCTCAATTATCTATGCCACACACAGGTTACTTTTGTGGTCGTGATGCATGTATACATATTACATTACAGCACACTTTTAATGCGAGTACTACAGTACTATGTGCCATACCAGGAACTTACCTCGTACTATGCGCAACGCAGGACTAGCGCCACGGGCGGTCGATATCGACGGTCTGGTTATCGCTAAATGCCATTATGTTCCTTCTGTGTCAGTGGTACCAATTCATTTATGATGACTATGTAATCAAGACGATTTGCACCTGAACAGCAGAAGGATGGCGCATGTGTGTGTCGTCCAAACTCAACGATAGTGTGTGTACGAAGAATGTCCTGTTCTTTATATACAGTACGAGTACGAGTATTCATATCTGTCCTATGCTTTCCTTGCTTTCGTGATCACACTCACTCTTACGACAAGTACTTCTGTATTGTTTGTATTATACCAGGTACGTATATGTATATAAACTACAGCAGTAGTATATTAGCCCCATTAATACAAACTACAGCAGTAGTATAGTAGCCACATTAATAGCCTACGCACAAAGCATCGCACAAAACATCGAGTTCGAGTTCATTTAAGATTGAACTGTCGCTTCGCGTACCTTTTCAGCAAGCAGCAGGAAACAATTGCGGGAAGCGGGAAGGGACCTCGTACGGAGTACCCTCATACCAGTATAATTTTGAGAAGAGGCCGATTACTAGTATGATGTAAAGAATACACCAGTCAGATATCTCTTACGCCACGGCAAGAGTACTTATGGCGCCCCCCCCCGTGGCCAGCTTTACAGCCTCGACCCTCCTCAAGGGACCGCTTGAACACGGCGGCACGAAGTTCCTTTGCTGAGCATACATACTATACGGGTAATAGAAACAAACTGCAGTCCATTGTGCTGCGTATTCGCGCATATTATATTAATAATATTAATAATAATAGCAGGTGCCTGACACGATACGATTCGTGCGATGTTTGTATTAACCCTTTTATCACTTTCAACAAGTAAGCAGTTTGGCAGTATTCATATCAATAGAGGAAATGTACGTATGATACCTGGTACCAATATTTCCTATTCGATTTCCCGTAATTTCCCCATGACGCGTTTTGGTGTTATACCAGTTTATGCGTGCGTACCGGGTATGTACATACATACGTAATGTGGTATTGACCTTTCAATATTTTGCTGGTGCGTCGACTACAGGAACTCGGACGAGCCAAACAAATCCCGCTGTATATGTGCTTCATTGACCTGCAGAAGGCTTATGACTCCGTCGACCGAGAGTTGTTGTGGGTGGTACTCGCACGCTTCGGCATACCAGAAAAGATGTTGACCGTTTTCCGCCAATTCCACGAAGGCATGCGAGCTCGCGTGCGTACGGATGACGGTGAGCACTCTGAATGGTTCGATGCCACTCAGGGACTGCGGCAAGGATGTGTGCTGTCACCGCTTCTGTGCAATGTCTTCTTCACTGCTGTGATACACGCCGTACTGACACGCTTCAGTGAGGGCCCAGACATCTTGAGAGACCTGGTTCACCTCGAGGAGGACCTCGGGGGGGACGGAGTGAGGGAGGACCCACTAGCACGTGTACGGAGAGCAATATGGGGTATGCTGTACGCCCACGATGCAGACGTTGTGTCTAAATCGGCGGAAGGGCTTGCGAAGATGATGACAGTTATTGTGACCGTTTTCGAAGCAGCTGGTCTCACCGTATCCGAAACGAAAACGGAGACTATGCTACTACGGACACCAAACCAAGCACTCCGGACCTCACCGCTCGTCATCGAAGCAGCGGGCCAGAGGTATAAACAGACAATGCAGTTTTTGTACCTTGGCGGTCTTATCGTCGCAAACGCGGACATTATGCCAGAGATCAAACGACGCATCCGACTCGCATGGGCATGCTACAATCGGTTCAAGCGGGAGCTGTACGATATGGAGGATGCCCCGTTCACTCTAAAGGTGCGCATGCTAAAGGCCGAGGTGATGGAGACACTGCTGTACGGGTGTGTGACGTGGACCCTTGGCCGGGAGCACTTCGCTGAGCTCCGAACGGCACACCACAAATTCCTCCTACGGCTCATTGGTTTCCAGCGCCGACAATGCACCGACCATCTCATGTCGTACGCCAAGGCTCTCAAGAAGGCACACTGCGAGAACGTTGAGACGACCATCCGCAAACGACGCCTGCTCTTAGCGGGGGGCGTACAGCGCACGACCAATGAGCGGCTGACCAGGCGGGTGATGTTTGGGACGATCGCCGGTGGGACGAACCCGGGGCCTGGCGACCAGAAAAGAACTGGGCAAATGTCTAGCGATGACCTCAGGGTTTTTCGAGCGACAGAGGGCTCCACAGAAAGCTCCCCTTTACTGTTCGGAGCAGAGACGGTACTATGGCCGAGGGCGGCTAAAAAGAGGGGGGTGTGGTATCGGGGGGTTGGCGAGGCGGCGGACCATTTCATGGCGAGATGGCACAGGGCCGAAGCGGAGAGGAGCTGGCTACGGCATGCAGCTGAGGACGCCAAGAGAGGCGAACAGGAGAGGAGGGGGGGGGGGCAGGGGCGGCCGTACTGATACAGCTGTCGACCAATGCAGAAACGAAATGGTAGATCGTGTGGCAAGATATCGGCTCGACTAGTCCTCCAATTCTATTATTTGTTTCCTGTTGATGTGTTCACTGGGGGGGGGCGCGGCAGGGGTAGTACCGGCTCTTGACACCGTTTTTGTTTTTAGAGTGGGAATGAGATGGCAGAAGGTGTGACATGGTCCCCGTATCAGTTTTTATAGCAGAGACGGGAACTTGTTGTTACCATCGCCTTGAGCTTGCCTTGAGAACGATTTTTCTCTTTTCCTCTCTCGTGTCTTCTTTCTTGCTTTTTCGCCTTGTTTCTCCCTTTGTTTCCACCCTATGCCGGTGTCTCCCTCTTTTTCGTGTTGCCTCGCCCGTGCAGCAGTTATTCTGTTCTCTTGGGCACGTGTGCTTTTCTTCTAGAGGCCCTTCTGTCTCCCTGCGTCATTTGTATTATGTTTCATTTCAGAATTTGTTTTTTATTTGTCTTTTTGTTCTTATTTTTGGTTCGGCTCGTGTCGCTGTGTTCTCGTACCCGGTACGTTACGCATCTCACTTGCTTTACCCATTAATTTGCGTTTATTTTGTTTTGGTTTTTCTCTGTTTCACAGTCTGTGACCACAGAATTTGTATCTCTTTAGGACTGGGAATCAGGACAGGCACTGGGTGTACTGATGTGGTTGAGTAGAAAGAACGGGTTTAATGTGAAGACAACAACAACAACAACAACAACAACAACAACAACAACAACATCGTCTCTTTCCATGAGTACATCATACAATCCACCACTTTCCCCCCTGCTGGAATTTACCGGTATATGCCCCGTGCACTTTCACACGACAGCATAATACGTAAACGAGATGGGACAGCAGCAGTAGTGTACCCATTTTACAGGGTGTGTGTTCTGTCTTACTAACATTATGATGTTTAATATTAATAGTAATAGTAGAAGCAGGTCGCCCCGGTGGTGTAACTGGTAGCCACGAAGCCTTTTGGGCCTGATGTCAAGGGTTCGATTCTCCCCATGGAGGTTTTTATTCTCAAATGACACCGACTGTCGAGAGCGCATATTATAGCGTGGGTAAGCAAAATTCGACGAGGGTTGACGAGGGAAGAAAGTGCTGAAATCTTCTCGCGATAAAAATGTAAAGCAAGAACCGTAGTGGGGGAGGAGCGAGAGGAGCCTACTTTGTGACCCCGGATCTGAGTTACGACTAGGGAGGGAGAAAGACTGAAGTGCGAAGATAATAAAGGGGATGGACAACAAAAAACAGAAGTAGAGCTATTTTATCGTATTAATATAGTAGTTCGAAGTGTACTGCTGATTTGGACCTTTACCTGATGTGAGCAAGCTGACCACCCTGTACACTGTTTTTCGCGATCGCCCTCTTTCTCGCCATACCTCCCCCCAAAACAGGGTTCGTAATTCGTTTACTCGTACGTACGTACGTACGGGTATGTACGAGTAAACGTATAGTATCCGGTAAAACAAAATACTTGTCAAATTTGGGGTTTCCGGAAATGGTCTGTATCATACGTATTTTTCTTTAATTCTTTCTTTCTATATTTATTTTGCGTATAGGGTCGTAAGGTGTGACACTGATGTTGAGTGTGCAGAACATTCTCGGAAGAATGAGTGAATATGAGTTTTGTACGTACATAAGAAGTTTGGCCAATCAGATGGATGCAGAAATACATGGTAGTATGAATCGTAGCCCGTGATATACACCTGGTCCGGTTCGTAGTTGTGTTGGTGCTTACCGTTGGAATCTCGGATGCCGTCGAGGGCGACCGCGCTTGCATTTCCCGGCTTGCACCCATCGGCGCATCGTTCGCGTCTGCTGCGGCCGACCTGCGCCGCCACACACTCAACAACGTCATCTTGCTCTCCGGGTCCGCGGCGAGGACCGTTATGAGCGAAATGGTAAATGACGACCTTCGCCTGTGGGTTAACGACCTCATGAGGTTCGCCCAGCAAGTTCGTCCAGCGACCGTGCCTCCTGCGTCTAACGCCGTGTTCGACGCGCCGCCTGTGCCTGCATTTTCTCGTACATGCGCCTTCTGCACGAGCGGGGGCGACGTTCTCAAGCTTGTGGAACGTATGCACGTCCCGCGAGACAGCCGGGACGGGGCATCCAAGCGGAACCACAGCCCCAGCCCCGCCCCGGCCAGGACGGGTACAGCAAGGAAGAAGAGCTCCGCCCTGTGCCGGCTGAATCTGATGGGAAAATGCCATTTTTTCCAACTGCAAGTTCGTACACGCTTCTCCCTCGGTTGACTCCGCTTCTCCTGTCGCTCTTCGGGACGGGAGTAGCTCGGCGGCGCCGGCTGGGGGGTCGCGGGGCAGTTCCGCGGCGCAGGTTGGTGGGTCGCGGGCCATGGTTCTGCGCCAGGACGATGGTCGCGGCGGGGCCGGAAGTGGGGGCGGCGCTGGTTCAGGATGAGGACACGGGCCCTTCCTGTCGGTTGGGCCAACACCAGGGGGGGCGGCTGCTGTGCAGGCCGTTGGAGCGGCGGCTGCGCTGGCCGTTGGTGGAGCGGCTACGACGCCGGACGCCAGCGGTGGGGCGGGGGATCGGCCGGCCGCCCGCGGTGGAGCTGGGGGGTTGCGTGGGCGTGCGTTAGGAGCTCTGGTTGGCGATGGCGGCGTTGGGCGCGATCGCATTGCTGTGGCTCCGGGTTCGATCTCCTTCGGGGAGAAAGGTACGGGGGTTGGTGTTCGTGCGAGTTGTTTGCCTGCTGACACGGTGTGCGTGAGAAGTGCGGTCGAAGACGTGTGTTCGGGTGATTTGCGACTCAATGCGGTAGCTGAGTGGCTTGCCGCGCGGGAGTTGTGGTGCAGGCAGTGTCCGCGCGGGGTTCAGCGAGCCTCGATCGTGTTGCTTCAATAGGCTCATCAATCCTGTGTCAATGCCAGGGCAGTGTTGCCCTGTACATGTCCACGATCGGCTCTTCGTGGTTTTCTCCGTATATTCATGTTGACACAGTACAGCACTGGTTTGGTGACATCAAGCAATTTCCCTCTATTTCTTTATTGTTTCGCGTGTTGGCGCCGGGCGCGCCGGTGGGTGTTGCGCAATGGGGAGATTTGATCACAGAATTAGCATATGGCAACCACTCCGACGTCGCGACGCATGCTTCCGATATTCACCAAAACAATTGCGCGAACGTTATGCACGGGCGTGCTCTGGTTCTTGATTTGCGATTCGCCACCGAGATTACGGGTCTTCGCATTTCACCCATAAGCGTCGTTCTCGAGCCCGAATTTAGGATTATTCACGATCTTACGTTTGCGCGGGTGGGCGACCGGACCAGCGTTAACGGTGACACTGACTTTGATTATGCACCACCGTGCGAGCTCGGTCACGTGCTCCGTCAGGTTTTGTTACGGGTGCTGTTTTTTCGACAGAAGCACGGTAGCAGCTCTCGAATTCTCCTGTGCCGCGTGGACGTCAAATATGCTTTCCGGCAGGTTCCGATTGACCCGGCAGGCGCGCCGACTTCCGGATACGTGTTCGGTGATCATGTTGTCGTGGATTTGCGATTGCAGTTTGGTTGGCGTAACAGCCCTGGGTTTTGGGGGCTGATGGCATCTGCGCTAGAACATGCTCACACCCACTCTACGTTTTAGGGCGCAAACGTGTCGCAATAAGTGGCCGCCGCCGTGGCGCACGTCGAGCTCTCCCTGCCGCGTGGGGTTCGTGTCGTTGCTATCCCGGGTGGCTGTGGGTCCGTCCCTGGTTCAGGGGGTACCACGGGGAGCGATTGTTTTCAGAGGTACTTCGTAGACGATGGCATTCTCGTCGAGGTGCAATGGTGGCCGGACGGCCGCCGTTGTTTGCGCGCTGTACAGTCGCTGAGTCGTTGGCGTCGATCCTTTTCGCTTGTTGGGCGGACGTGGTGTCTCCGATCCACCCCTCTTTCAGATAAACAAAACACTAACTGGGACACACAGCTCGAGGTGTTGGGTTGGGTTATTGAAACTGAGGCGCTTACGGTCATGTTTCCGTCCCATAAGCGTCTCAAGTTGCGCACCGTACTTGCGGAGTGGCCCCAGACTCGTACATGTGCTTCTGCGAAGCAGGTGTCGCAGCGGGTGGGTTTCCTCATGCATGTTTAATTTGCTGTGCGTCCGGGGGGGTTCTTTGTTAACCGCTTGTTGGCTTCGGTCGGTATGCCGCATATCGCCGCCGGAGCTGACTTCGCTGGTCGTATGGTCAATCCAGGGAGACGTCTCGCCCTGGGACTCGAGTTCCACGCGGACCTCGAGGTTTGGCGGACGCGCGTGGAGGATCTTTGTCGGCTCCGATGTATCATTGGCTTGAGCGCAACCCTCGACATACTTTGTTTTCGGACGCATCCAAAACCGCTGTCGGGGGTTTTGCCTTGAGACTGGTGTATATTGGCGATACGAGCTTGACGCTGGGGAACGGTCTCGATTCTGCGGGTCGAGTATGTCCATTGAAGATGAGAACGATATATCAATTAACGTTCTCGAACTGCTTGGCATGGTAGTCTCTGCTTGGGTCCTTGTGTCTCCGTGCGCCGAACGCCCTTCCGCGATGGGGGACTGTGCGCTGTTGCGCGGCGACAATGAAGCAGCCATTCAGTGGGTGCGGCGTTGTCGAGGGGCAAAGGAGCCGAGATCAGGCGCGCTGATGCGCCTCCTTGGTGTGCTTGAATTGTCCTCTGGTTGGAAATTTGACGCAAAACACGTTCGTGGAATATTTGACGTGGTCGCTGATGGTATCTCTCGCTGGGATCGCGCTTTCGTCCTCGTTAATTTGCGTGACGTTCGCCCCGACATTTCATGGCAGGAGCAGGACCTGGGGAGCGCGGGAACATCGCTATGTACTTCGGTGTTGGCCTCGAACTCATGCGAAACGTCATTGCGCCCTCGTCTGAACGCACTTATCAGGGGCATTGTGGCGCATGGGTAGACTTTCGGGTACGTTGTGGTATGTCCGAAATCCTCGAGCGTTGCAGAGACGGCATAACCAACGTATGGCATTTGTTCGAGTACGTAGCGTACGCATTTGCGACCAAGAAATTGCGGTCGGCTACTATCGAGAGCCATTTGTCAGCAATCAAGTTTTTCCATCGTATCTCGCGAGGGTTCGGGCTTGACACCACTCATCCCGTACTCGTTAACGCCCTTAAAGGGGCAGCTCGTTTGCACGCCGATGTCGGTAACTAAGCTGCCGTGCGTCGGCCCGTTTCTTGGAATATGTTGATTGCAGGCGAGAAGCTGATTTCTACGGGGCAGACCGGGGGTCGTGTTTTGTTGCTTGCCCTGTGTGCTTCGTTCTGTTTCTTGACTCGCGCGTCCGAAATCGTTGCGGAAACCCAACACGTGTCCACGAGACTTATTGTTTACGGCGGGCTGATGTAGCGTTCTTTCGCGGAAAGTTTCAGCTAACTGCGGCACAGTGGTCGACTGCGNCATGGAGTCGCCATGAGCGTCAAGGAGTGCCATGGACATAGCCATGGCGTACCATGGAGTCGCCATGGACGACCGTCATCATGGCGTCATGGCCATGGGTAGTGAGTCGCCCCACGGCATGTCCGAGGAGCCATGGCCACACCATGGAGGTCGCCCGCTTCATGGACATCATGGGCCATGGAGGTGTCGTGCTCCCCATGAGCGCAGAATCGCCATGGCGACTCCACGGCATGTCCATGGAGGTGCCATCGGACATCCATGGAGCACTCGCCATGGAGCGACCATGGAGTCCGCTAGGAATGCCATGGAGACGCCATGCACATAGCATGGTAACCGCGGACAGGCCATGGAGACGCCATGGACATGCCATGGAGTAGCCGTGGTGGACGCATGCCAGGATGCCATGAGCGCCACCATGGAGTGCCAGGAGTCGCCATGCAGACGCCAACTCGCCAGTGGGTCAAATCGCCCTGGATACCCACGGGTAACCATTGCAGTCCCCAATGGAATACAATGGCACACACCGTGGAATGGGCATGGAGTAGCACACCATGGACACACCATGGAATCGCCAAGGAGTCGCCATGGACACACCGTGGAGTCGCCATGGAGACGCCGAACCGCCATCGACTAGCCATGGAACCGCCATGGAGTAGCCATGGAGTAACCATAAACTAACCATAGACACAACATGGACACACCATGGACACGCCATGGAATAGCCATGGAATAGCCATGGACACACCATGGAGTCGCCATGGAGTGGCCATCTAGTCGCCATGGAGTCGCCAGATGGAGTCGCCAGATGGAGTCGCCATGGATTCGCCATGGAGTCGCCATGGAGTCGCCATGGTGAGAACTATGAGGGGGGGGGCAGGGGCGGCCGTGCTGATACAGTTGTCGACGAATGCAGAAACGAAATGGTAGATCGTGTGGCAAGATATCGGCTCGACTAGTCCTTAAATTCTATTTTTTGTTTCCTGTTGATGTGTTCACTGGGGGGGGCGCGGCAGAGGTAGTACCGGTTCTTGGCACCGTTTTTGTTTTTAGATTGGGAATGAGATGGCAGAAGGTGTGACATGGTCCCCGTATCAGTTTTTATAGCAGAGACGGGAACTTGTTGTTACCATCGCCTTGAGCTTGCCTTGAGAACGATTTTTCTCTTTTCCTCTCTCGTGTCTTCTTTCTTGCCTTTTCGCCTTGTTTCTCCCTTTGTTTCCACCCTATGCCGGTGTCTCCCTCTTTTTCGTGTTGCCTCGCCCGTGCAGCAGTTATCTGGTCCTCTTGGGCACGTGTGCTTTTCTTCTAGAGACGCTTCTGTCTCCCTGCGTCATTTGTATTCTGTTTCATTCCATAATTTGTTTTATTTGTCTTTTTGTTCACTTGTATTTGGTTCGGCTCGTGTCGCTGTGTTCTCGTACCCGGTACGTTACGCATCTCACTTGCTCTATCCATTAATTTGCGTTTATTTTGTTTTGGTTTTTCTCTGTTTCACAGTCTGTGACAACAGAATTTGTATCTCTTTAGGACTGGGAATCAGGACAGGCACTGGGTGTACTGATGTGGTTGAGTAGAAAGAACGGGTTTAATGTGAAGACAACAACAACAACAACAACAACAACAACAACAACAACAACATCGTCTCTTTCCATGAGTACATCATACAATCCACCACTTTCCCCCCTGCTGGAATTTACCGGTATATGCCCCGTGCACTTTCACACGACAGCATAATACGTAAACGAGATGGGACAGCAGCAGTAGTGTACCCATTTTACAGGGTGTGTGTTCTGTCTTACTAACATTATGATGTTTAATATTAATAGTAATAGTAGAAGCAGGTCGCCCCGGTGGTGTAACTGGTAGCCACGAAGCCTTTTGGGCCTGATGTCAAGGGTTCGATTCTCCCCATGGAGGTTTTTATTCTCAAATGACACCGACTGTCGAGAGCGCATATTATAGCGTGGGTAAGCAAAATTCGACGAGGGTTGACGAGGGAAGAAAGTGCTGAAATCTTCTCGCGATAAAAATGTAAAGCAAGAACCGTAGTGGGGGAGGAGCGAGAGGAGCCTACTTTGTGACCCCGGATCTGAGTTACGACTAGGGAGGGAGAAAGACTGAAGTGAGAAGATAATAAAGGGGATGGACAAACAAAAACAGAAGTAGAGCTATTTTATCGTATTAATATAGTAGTTCGAAGTGTACTGCTGATTTGGACCTTTACCTGATGTGAGCAAGCTGACCACCCTGTACACTGTTTTTCGCGATCGCCCTCTTTCTCGCCATACCTCCCCCCAAAACAGGGTTCGTAATTCGTTTACTCGTACGTACGTACGTACGGGTATGTACGAGTAAACGTATAGTATCCGGTAAAACAAAATACTTGTCAAATTTGGGGTTTCCGGAAATGGTCTGTATCATACGTATTTTTCTTTAATTATTTATTTCTGTATTTATTTTGCGTATAGGGTCGTAAGGTGTGACACTGATGTTGAGTGTGCAGAACATTGTCGGAAGAATGAGTGAATATGAGTTTTGTACGTACATAAGAAGTTTGGCCAATCAGATGGATGCAGAAATACATGGTAGTATGAATCGTAGCCCGTGATATACACCTGGTCCAGTTCGTAGTTGTGTCGGTGCTTACCGTTGGAATCTCGGATGCCGTCGAGGGCGACCGCGCTTGCATTTCCCGGCTTGCACCCATCGGCGCATCGTTCGCGTCTGCTGCGGCCGACCTGCGCCACCACCCACTCAACAACATAATCTTGCTCTCCGGGTCCGCGGCGAGGGCCGCTATGAGCGAAATGGTGAACGACGACCTTCGCCTGTGGGTTAACGACCTCATGAGGTTCGCCCAGCAAGTTCGTCCAGCGACCGTGCCTCCTGCGTCTAGCGCCGTGTTCGACGTGCCGCCTGTGCCTGCGGTTTCTCGTACTCGCGCTTTCTGCACGAGCGGGGGCGACGTTCTCAAGCTTGTGGAAGGTATTCACGTCCCGCGAGACAGCCGGGACGGGGCATCCAAGCGGAATCACAGCCCCAGCCCCGCCCAGGCCAGGACGGTTACAGCAAGGAAGAAGAGCTCCGCCGTGTGCCGGCTGAATCTGACGGGAAAATGCCATTTTTCCAACTGCAAGTTCGTGCACGCTTCTCTCTCAGTCGAGTCCACCTCTCCTGTCGCTCTCCGCGACGGGGGTAGCTCGGCGGCGCCGGCTGGGGGGTCGCGGGGCAGTTCCGCAGCGCAGGCTGGTGGGTCGCGGGCCATGGTTCTGCGCCAGGACGGTGGTCGCGGCGGGGCCGGAAGTGGGGGCGGCGCTGGTTCAGGATGAGGACACGGGCCCTTCCTGTCGGTTGGGCCAACACCGGGGGGGCGGCTGCTGTGCAGGCCGGTGGAGCGGCGGCTGCGCCGGCCGTTGGTGGAGCGGCTACGACGCCTGACGCCAGCGGTGGGGCGGGGGGTCGACCGACCGCCCGCGGTGGAGCTGGGGGGTTGCGTGGGCGTGCGTTAGGAGCTCTGGTTGGCAATGGCGGCGTTGGGCGTGATCGCATTGCTGTGGCTCCGGGTTCGATCTCCTTCGGGGAGAAAGGTACGGAGGTCGGTGTGCGTGAGAGTTATTTGCATGTTGACACGGTGTGCGTGAGAAGTGCGGTCGAAGATGTGCGTTCGGGTGATTTGCGACTCAATGCGGTAGCTGGGTGACTTGCCGCGCGGGAGGTTGTGGTGCAGGCAGTGTCCGCGCGGGGTTCAGCGAGCCTCGATCGTGTTGCTTCAATAGGCTCATCAATCCTGTGTCAATGCCAGGGCAGTGTTGCCCTGTTCATGTCCACGATCGGCTCTTCGTGGTTTTCTCCGTATATTCATCTTGACACAGTACAGCACTGGTTTGGTGACATCAAGCAATTTCCCTCTATTTCTTTATTGTTTCGCGTGTTGGCGCCGGGCGCGCCGGTGGGTGTTGCGCAATGGGGAGATTTGATCACAGAATTAGCATATGGCAACCACTCCGACGTCGCGACGCATGCTTCCGATATTCACCAAAACAATTGCGCGAACGTTATGCACGGGCGTGCTCTGGTTCTTGATTTGCGATTCGCCACCGAGATTACGGGTCTTCGCATTTCACCCATAAGCGTCGTTCTCGAGCCCGAATTTAGGATTATTCACGATCTTACGTTTGCGCGGGTGGGCGACCGGACCAGCGTTAACGGTGACACTGACTTTGATTATGCACCACCGTGCGAGCTCGGTCACGTGCTCCGTCAGGTTTTGTTACGGGTGCTGTTTTTTCGACAGAAGCACGGTAGCAGCTCTCGAATTCTCCTGTGCCGCGTGGACGTCAAATATGCTTTCCGGCAGGTTCCGATTGACCCGGCAGGCGCGCCGACTTCCGGATACGTGTTCGGTGATCATGTTGTCGTGGATTTGCGATTGCAGTTTGGTTGGCGTAACAGCCCTGGGTTTTGGGGGCTGATGGCATCTGCGCTAGAACATGCTCACACCCACTCTACGTTTTAGGGCGCAAACGTGTCGCAATAAGTGGCCGCCGCCGTGGCGCACGTCGAGCTCTCCCTGCCGCGTGGGGTTCGTGTCGTTGCTATCCCGGGTGACTGTGGGTCCGTCCCTGGTTCAGGGGGTACCACGGGGAGCAATTGTTTTCAGAGGTACTTCGTAGACGATGGCATTCTCGTCGAGGTGCAATGGTGGCCGGACGGCCGCCGTTGTTTGCGCGCTGTACAGTTGCTGGCGTCAGATCATTTTCGCTTGTAGGGCGAACGTGGTGTCTCCGATCCACCCCTCTTCTCAGTATAAAAAATCACTAACTGGGACACACAGCTCGAGGTGTTGGGTTGGGTTATTGAAACTGAGGCGCTTACGGTCATGTTTCCGTCCCATAAGCGTCTCAAGTTGCGCACCGTACTTGCGGAGTGGCCCCAGACTCGTACATGTGCTTCTGCGAAGCAGGTGTCGCAGCGGGTGAGTTTCCTCATGCATGTTTAATTTGCTGTGCGTCCGGGGGGGTTCTTTGTTAACCGCTTGTTGGCTTCGGTCGGTATGCCGCATATCGCCGCCGGAGCTGACTTCGCTGGTCGTATGGTCAATCCAGGGAGACGTCTCGCCCTGGGACTCGAGTTCCACGCGGACCTCGAGGTTTGGCGGACGCGCGTGGAGGATCTTTGTCGGCTCCGATGTATCATTGGCTTGAGCGCAACCCTCGACATACTTTGTTTTCGGACGCATCCAAAACCGCTGTCGGGGGTTTTGCCTTGAGACTGGTGTATATTGGCGATACGAGCTTGACGCTGGGGAACGGTCTCGATTCTGCGGGTCGAGTATGTCCATTGAAGATGAGAACGATATATCAATTAACGTTCTCGAACTGCTTGGCATGGTAGTCTCTGCTTGGGTCCTTGTGTCTCCGTGCGCCGAACGCCCTTCCGCGATGGGGGACTGTGCGCTGTTGCGCGGCAACAATGAAGCAGCCATTCAGTGGGTGCGGCGTTGTCGAGGGGCAAAGGAGCCGAGATCAGGCGCGCTGATGCGCCTCCTTGGTGTGCTTGAATTGTCCTCTGGTTGGAAATTTGACGCAAAACACGTTCGTGGAATATTTGACGTGGTCGCTGATGGTATCTCTCGCTGGGATCGCGCTTCCGCCCTCGTTAATTTGCGTGACGTTCGCCCCGACATTTTATGGAAGGAGCAGGACCTTGGGGGCGCGGGAACATCCCTATGTACTTCGGTGTTGTCCTCGAACTCATGCGAAACGCCATTGCGCCCTCGTCTGAACGCACTTATCAGGGGAATTTTGGCGCATGGGTAGACTTTCGGGTACGTTGTGGCATGTCTGAATTCCTCGAGCGTTGCAGAGACCGCATGACCAACGTCTGGCATTTGTTCGAGTACGTAGCGTACGCATTTGCGACCAAGAAATTGCGGTAAGCTACTATCGAGAGCCATTCGTCAGCAATCGAGTTTTCCCATCGTATCTCGCGAGGGTTCGAGCTTGACACCACTCATCCCGTATTGGTTAACGGCCTTAAAGGAGCAGCTCGTTCTCACGCCGACGCCGGCAACCAAGCTACCGTGCGTCGGCCCGTTTCGTGGAAGATGTTGATTGCAGGCGATAAGCTGAGTTCTACGGGGCAGGCCGGGGGTCGTGTTTAGTGACTTGCCCTGTGTGCTTTGTTCTGTTTCTTGACTCGCACGTCCGAAATGTTTGCGGAAACCCAATCACGTTCACGATACTTATTGTTTATGGCGGGCTGATGTAGCTTCCTTTCGCGGAAAGTTTCAGATGACTGCGGCGCAATGGTCGACTGCGGACCGAGTTGAAGTTTGGCTTCGTGGGTCAAAGGGGGACCAATTGCGGAAAGGGGCGGTCTTGACGCGGGTACGTGTGGGTCAGGCGAGGCGTGTGGGCGAGGGTGGTGGGGCTGTCGATCTCATGATCGAATTGACGTTTTGTTATCTGTTCCTTCCCTCGTCGGCCCCCTTGGTTGCGTTTGGCGTTGGTAATGGCAGATGGTCCATTTGGACACAGCAGCAAGCGACGACAGCTTTGCAGAAAGTGGTTGCGGTGGCGGGAGTGCGTGCGAAGGAATACGCCCTGCACTCCCTGAGGATTGGAGGCGCAACGCACTTGTCGTCGGGGGGTGCGACACCAGAGGTGTTGCAGCGTGAAGGACGATGGGCGTCCGATGCGTACACGGCGTATGTTCGCAGTCACGGAGAGGACGCTAGTTGGGTAGCAGAGGTTATGGCCCAGAAAGGAATTATTGGTGGGATTCAGCCGGGGCAGGGCACAGAGTGGGGGCAAGTTAACCCACCTTTAGATATGAATAGGCAGACTTGAAAGTACGAAGAAATGTGTTATTACATGCGTTCCCTATTATATGGCAAGTAGGGGGGGGGCGTAAGAGGGCGTTCGTAAATCGGGTAGACTCCCATATTGTAATGGAGGCTGGCGGTAAGAGTTAGATGTCGCCAGTTGGGTTGAGAGTTGACTCGAGTGTACGGATGTTCGCGTGGGATTTGCCGCTGGAGCAGCTGGGGGGGACTTCCCCTCTCCACCCCCCTTCTCCGGGCGGGGGGTAGCGCATTAATATATTTCAACTTCGAAAGCAAAGTGCAAAGTTCTGGTTTTCAAGTATGAAGTCACACACGAATTATTATGTTGATATGAAATATACGTCGGAAAGCACCTTTTGGCTGAGCATATCAAAAGTGGTTGACTCGCTCTGGGAAGCGAGCAGTGGATATTTTACCTTCCGGTAAAACAAAAAGAAAATACGTAGGTCGTACTCGTAAATGAACTCATTATCCAATTTGAAATTGCACGAATTTTACTCTCTCCCACGTATTCGAAATATTGCGAATTTTATACACTACAGCGGTACAGGCACGTCAGCATAATATGTGTGGTCTGCTTAGACCAACTATTATATTATGGGAATTTTGTTAGGTTTGCCGGAAATATACTTTCATTCACCCGTATGTACATACTTCGAATACGTATACAAGAGCACAGCTCTCAGAGATATAATCATCTCTTCCCGTAGCCGTACACATTTTCGTATGTAGCCGGTTCGATTTGATAGCACGGGCAAGTGGAGCATGCCATTTGTTTCGTGAAGGTGCTCTCCCCTTTCCCTGCCTGTGCTTGCCCTTCCGTCCCCGTGAACATAAAGCGGTGGTAACCGACTTACAGTTCGTATTGGGCTTCGAATTTGTAAGGGGATTTCACGAGTGCGTCTTTGGGACGGCAGCATAGTATATACCTGGTACGTATTCGTGGGATATACTCGTACCGACATACATGTAATATGGCTACGTAATATATTCGAGTATAGAGGATGTTCGGTTTGGTACACTACCGGCCCTCTCGTAAGAAAGTGCCCCACAAGACACTCAGCCTAAACAGTACGGGGGAAATAAGAAAGTCGACAGCTATTATACTGAAGTTAGTGACGGACACACCCCTTTCTAAAACAAGAAAGTCAGCCTAAGCCCGATTTCTGGTCTCTTATGAGCGGGCCAGTACTGTATGTGGCAGTCAAAAGGTGCGAACATGATATCCACCTCGAGCGGATGTTACCTCATATATACGTACCAATATCCTACTAGGTTGCTCAATTCGTTCTTCGACCCATGCAGCCTTTAGCGAATCAGTGCAGTCACTTGGGGCCCCACACCAATGTGGCACCCGTGACAATACAATTCAGCCAGCACAACCAGAAACGCAGATTCCCAAACACTCTCTCACTGGCGAGTACAGTCTTCGGAGCCCATCCTGTCCTTTGTACCCGGTAGCCCCTCTCCATCAGATTACCAAAACTCCTGAAGAGCCCGACAAACTCACCTTGCCTGCAGCTCTGTACCCGAAGCGCTGCACTCCTACCTCCCTGGGTGGACCATGTTACAGCAGCGTCCGCCTCTCGGGCCAGTCACGAGAGAAGGCTCAACTCATTGCTGGTTGAGTTCGATGGAGATAATGGAGTTGCCTCCTGAAAGGCTAACCAAGCTCTCGTCCAGAGCTCTTGAATACCCCGGGCGTCAGATGCGAGACGCGTAGTGCGTTGGTTAAGCGTAAGCCAAGGGCATAGCGGGCAACATACAGGTGGACACATGACAGATGGACATATCACTGAACGATAGACATTGGGTTTGACTTTGATCTTTCACTTGGGGGTGGTTTCGACTAAAACCAGGTGGTCGACCCGCTTCAGCAGTCCAGGTTTTGGCCTTCATTCGGCTTTCCATTGACGTGATGGCGTTCCTTTCAGGGGAACCCATCCTCAACCTCCATCGTTCAAGCGGGGAGCCTCGTACGGCTTGACCCCCGTTGTAACGATGGACCCTCCGCGTAGCACTGGCCACGACATTCTCTTACGCATCACAGTATTATCCTCTAGCTCACAACCCGCTGCAACATATACCGAAACAGGCATAGTCCTGAAGATCCAATACGACACCACCACCATCCTCACCACTACCAAAGCGTATTTTATTATGCGGATATATATATTTGTATTTTTGGGTACACTGTACTTCCGTTGAGTAACGTGTCACGTAGAGTGTTTCGCGTGTTTGAGGGAACGGATGGAGGTGGTGTCATTGTGGTGTATCACATACTTTATAGAATTCACTACGTGGATGGTATCATACGGAGTTTGGCATTTTTTAGGGGACCTATGTGGTGCTTTATGGATGCGACCGTGTGCCGGCACTGCCGCCACAGCAATGTGTAATCAAGTTTCGTTTTGTTTTCGTCAATCAAAACGTTACTGCATATATATATTCGTTGTAGGCATGCAGCATTATATCTATACAACATCTGCCGTTGAAACGCTACATGTTTTAGCGTCAATCATGATATACACGTTACTACTTTAGTTGGCGCATTGGTGCTGCCAACATCTCGCTGATGGTGTAGAATAATGTGTTACCAGGAAACGGTGCTGCCCTATTCGACGTACAATACCCCCAACAATGTCGACGCCTATTAGGGTATCGTGGTAACAGCACCGCTAATGTTGGCGATCCTCGGGGTGTACTGTTATCAACATCGATAATGCTCCGACCTCGCCAATCCTAGGGATAAAATCGGTCCACTCGCACCGTTATTGCTGAGGTAGCGACCTTCAGGAAGGTCGTAAACTTTCTACCCTGAAGATCGGTATAGCCTTCGAGGGGGGGTTCCCTCTCAAGGTCGTGCGATTACCGTCCTTGCGAAATAGCCGAATGGCCACGTGTTTGTTTGCATGCCGACGTTTGTTTGCTCTCGTACAAGTACCCATTCCGCCTTCCACCAGAACACTACTTTCCTCGCCACAGCATCACCAGCCGACTATTCGTTCAAGGAAGGTGACGCGCCCTGCCGCCTTACGCTGTGGTGGTGTTGCGGCGGATTGATATGACGTCACGTTAGATACGTAACGGAATGCTACCTAGATTCGTACAACTCCTGTCAATCTAGAAAGTACACCGCACACGGCGGCAGTCAAACACACAAAACCAAACGAGGGAAAAAGCAATCTGGACTTGATCTGGTACGAGTTTGAGTGACAGCGAACAGAGTTTGAGTACAGCGATCGTTACCGTAAGGTATTGTCGAAGGTTTCATCCGGAGATCTATCGTATAGCACTAGAGCTTGGAAGAGGAGTGTTTGAGATAAGACTGGTATTTGCAGGAAGCTATCGTGACAGGACACGGGAGGAATCAAGCTGAAGACATCCACGGTGGAAACGAACAAGAAGCGGTGAGAGACTAGGGACAGGGGATTGGAGACTTGGGTGAGTGTATCTAAAATTGCTCTTATCTTTCGTTATATGGGGCTTCAGCTGGGATCCGTGGGGCCATGTTTTCAGGTTGACAACCTCGTATGACTCACAGGTAGAAGTACACCAGCGAGCCGAACCACCTTTGGTTGAAGTTCTCAAGAGAATGTATGGAAAATAAACTAGGCAGTTAAAACATGAATGATTGGAACAGGTCCATGTGTTGCGGCGGAAATGGCATACGTAACGTAAAATACGTACGTAGCGGAATGCTTCCTAGATATGTGCAACTCCCTGCCACATCAAAGGAAGCACCGCCCTCGTTAGTCCAAAACCCAAACACACACAAAACCAATCCAGAGGGAAAAACGGAAGAGAACTTGGTCTGACGGGAGCTTGAGTGACTGAGTATTGAGTCTAAGCATAGCGATCGTTACAGTAAGGCATTGTCGAAGGTTTCATACGGAGATCTATTGTGCAGCACTAGAGCTTAGAGGAGAATTGCTTGAGGCTAGACTGGAGTGCACAGGCAGAAGACTGGCCTTTGGAGGAAGCTATTGAGACAGGATAAAGGAACCAACTTGCATACATCACGGAGTGAAACGAACAAGAAGCGGTGAGAGACATAGGGACAGGTGGATTGGAGATATGAGTGCGTACGTCTTTATTAGCTCTTATCCTTCGTTACATGGGGCTTCAGCCGAGATTTCCGTGGAGCTGTGTATAGGTTGACACAGGCAGGTAGTACAGCAGCATGTAGAAAGGTACAGCAGCAAACCAGGCTATATAGTTCAAGTTCGTAAAAATAACATAAACAATAAGCTGGGCAGTCGAAACATGAAAGGTTTTCTAGTCCTGAGTGCTTCCTTCTTGTGCTCGTGCAGGCCCTATTTTTGTCGCTTGACACTCTTCGTGCAGATATCGTACTCTATCTACGTGTACCTAAGCAATGCTGTATGTAGCTGCTCTAAATGTCTCGGGGTAGTCGCTCTATCGCTCCTATCTAAAATCTCTCGTCATGCATGGGCAGGTGTTCGATAAGGGGTATTGCTTTCTGCTGCTCTACGTAAATACTCGTAATCGTACGTATCTGGAACAGCCTATCGCTCGTAGATACTCATAGAGAGAGCTAGATATGATATGCACACTGTACATACGTACGCGTAATCATAGATCTGTGCAGGTGGCCTCTACGTACAACTGCTACTGCTGTACACAACCTAGAGAGAGCAGACGCATACAACTCGATATCAACTACTACAGCTGTTGCATGACGCTATATTTGTTTGTGTATCAGTACGTGTACAATCAGTGTCGCAATATCTTAGTAGATTTCCAAGTGTTGCGGAGGTTTTCTTGATGCGGTTTACGGGGTCGCTCGAATTTTTGAGTTTTTATTTTCGTCTGATGCCAGGTACCCTCTGCTGCGAGGCCACCGCGAACGCTGCAGTTTGAACCTCGGCATGAAACTAGGCTCATTCGAACGATCTTGTGTAGAGGTATCGACAGTGTTGAAATTACCTCAATGCGTGGGAGCATGTAGGATATATGTATCATCTGGCGGATTATGTTCTTGGAAAAAGCAGGTTGCAGTATATGGATGACCCATCCCCGATGCAGAATGATACGCACCTTCCTCCCTCGTTGTGACGATAACAACACCAACACGCTGCAGCAACAACACAGAAACAACAACCTGCCGTTGTACTCGTACGAGTCTCAACAAGCTCGTATGCGTATGCATGCTCGCTGTCGAGGTGGCGAGGAGGGGCTCGGCCGGTGTTGTGCTATGTTTTGGTTATTTTTGCTGGTAACCGCTGCTGCTTGCTGCATGCTGTACGTTGCTGTGAGTTCGAACGATTAAGTGATAAAGTCAAAATTATAGTGTCACAATTAGTGATGGGTAGGTGCTGTGATTGCTTTACCTTACGATTTTTTCAGTCACCAACATGTTGTTTTTTTGGGAAAGATCTTTCTTTTCTTTTTTTTACTTAGAAAGGTGTACATACATGCATCCCTGCCTCTGCTATAGTAAGCGTTGTTTACTACCAAGCTGGGGGGGTGTCTATGTCCGTCTATGTATGTCCAGGCAGGATGGTGAGAACGGAGTGAAATCATGATTTCGTTCATGGACTACTGTTGAACCAGTTTTGTTTTTTTCAAGATGATTGTTGAACCAGTTTTGTTTTTTGTTTTAAGTTCTTACGTGATCACTCACTATAGGAATGTACCTTTGTTCATCGTACAGGTTGAAAATGAGTTCAGATCTGTTGATTGACCTGCACTTGATACATACTGTGAGACGATAAAAAGACAAGGGATTTTTATGATTTCATATCTTCGCATATTCTACAGGCACTGCAAGGTCGCTCTCACAGGTGTTTCAGGGATGGCGATATTGCAAATTGATTCTAGTTCTTCAATTATGTGTGGGGAATGTAAGCCTTTCTATAGCTGCTCTTTGTCATGCTGAGAACTTACCGGAATTGGAAACATGGTTGAGGGATATTATCATAGTGGAACAGGAACGGGGGAAGCTCGATAACAGTACGTTGGAATTTAAGAATTGTAGAGAATGTTATTTTGAGGATTGTAGAGATATGCATGAATATGTAGCCCCTGAAACCTTTATCGATTGTTACTCTATGAATGGATGTTTATACCTCGATAGTTGTTTACAAAATGATAGATTCTGCTGTTCTAGATTCGTAGAGATAATGTGTAAAGAATGTACAACAATGACGGATATAGCTAATGCCTACAATGAGATTGATGCGTCTTAGATACCTAGGGGATTCCATACGTTACTATGTTAGTGAAGACTCGAGCTTTCGAAGGGTTGCATATATATATGTTATGATAAGTAGGACAACTTTCAGTAAATCAAGAAGGTAGATATACATGTACTCGAAACCTTTTCTCACCCACTTTGTCCCGAGCCACTGTTTATGCCCGTTTGATGGAGCCAACCCGGTGTTACTAGACTCCATCGATCCCCTGGACTCCACTCGTCTCCCTGGACTACATCGTTGGACACCATCTTTGCCTTCTACGACGCAGCTTCGTCGAGTACATCGGGTACAACACAGCGTTATCGAGTCCGTCGTGTACTGCGCAGCTTCGTCGAGTACATCAGGTACAACACAGCGTCGTCGAGTCTGTCGTATACTCCACAGCTTCGTCGAGTTCATCTTGCTCTACACGACAGCAAAGCGATAGGTTTCGTCAAAGGGAAACGGGTGGCGTCCCGGGGAGGGAGGAATGATGGAAGGGAGGAACATAACAGGGTCACCAAACGGCCATGGCAGGAATAGGGGGACCGTGTTGGGGACCTTTTGGTGGACCTTATCCGAGGGGAGGCCCGCCACAGGTAGGCCTGCCACAGAGCGGCCAGGCTGGAGGCTCACCACAGGGCGGCCAGGTTGGATGGAGTCCGCAGCGCTGTGCAGGACAAGGGGCAACAGGACCGGAACATCCTGTAGGAGCGGGAGGCGGGTTTAATCAGATGGCCCCTCTCCCTCTACCGTCGCCCTTTGGAGTCGGAGGGCGATGGGGTCCACAGGCAGCCCCAAAAGGAGCACAACCGAATCTTAGATCGCGGTGGGGATCTCCGATGGTACCAAGGCCGCCACATCAACAGCAGCCAGGGTTCGCTGGTCAACAGCAGTCAGGGTTCACTGGTCAACAGCAGCCAGGATTCATCGGACCAGCGGGAACTCAGGGGTGGCAGGCACCGTGGGGTGGTCAACCCATGATGCGGGGATGGGGACCCCAGGGAGGACAACCACCCTTCCCACTAGCAACTGGTGGATCGCGGATCGGACAGCTTATCCGTTATACGACATAACCGGAGGGTTTTCGAAAGAAGCCCAACGCATGGTCGACCACCTAGTCAAGGAAATGGGGGTAAAAGGACGGGAGAGCGCTTACGAGTCGGTGCTGCACCGGGAGCGGTGAGGAGGCTCTCGAACACCCCAGCCGGCGACTTCCGATTGCGGTGCTGGTGGATACTGGGGTGGAGGAAACTACGTGTCACGGCAGTTCATCGAGTCCATTGAGGAACATGATAGTTGGGGAAAATCGCTGGTGAGTCCAACGGGAAAGGGCCTACTTGGCGCAGCAAACCCAAAGGACAGCGCCGTACCCCCGATGGAAGTGGTAGGGTCGTGCTTGCTACCGTTGGTCTTTTCACCGGTCGACCAGACCTTCCGTGTGAAGTTCCGGGTGGTGAACGGACTTCCGTGCGCGATGGTGCTTGGAACCGCGTTCATGACGGATCATCGAGGTATCAACAGTTTCGATGGTGAGGAGGGTTTCCGACCGACACCATTCTCGTCGTTGGTACCATTCGCCCCGACGGAGGTCGGAGAGGCCGCAACAGGAACGATGTATGCCGACTGGGACCACTATTGCACGGTGAAACGGTCGACAGACGAGCAAGAACCGGAACAGGTGGAGGAACCGAAGATTCCGGCGGGGATTATGGAGTTAGGAAGCTCTGTATGGGAGGACGAAGGCCCTCTGCACTGGAAGCTACGCATTGCGAAAGACGTAGAGGTTCCGGGAGGTACCAGTATCCAGGTAGACGCTTTGTCAAAGGCCCTCAACCTCACGTACAACAGCTCGTAGTGCTAGAGCCAACTAACCGCTATGATCTTAAGCTAGGAGTGGATCTAGGAGTACTAAGGGGAGCACAGTGGTGGTTCCCGGTATGCCGCTCCAATGCAAGTTGTCGAATGTTACCCAGGATAACGTGAAGATCCAGGGGGGCATGGTGGTTGCGACGGTTTACGCTGTCAACAATTATGGATCCATTCGGCAATCAACTTCCGAGTGAGCTGCCAAATGTTCGACGGTTCGCAAGAAAGACGGGACAGTATGGGATGAGCAGGATTTTCGAAGGGCCAACGCGCTTCTCAAGTCACAGAGTGGTGGACTCGGGGACCTGCAACACATTATGGATGAGATGAAAGGGTCGAAGTATTTCTCCAGCATCGATTTGGCTTCAGGATTCTTACAGCTCGAGATCCATGAGGACGATCGACACCTGACGGCGTTTCGAAACGCTGATGGGAAGCTGTACGAGTACGTTCGCTGCGGCTTCGGTTTGAAGACCGTGCCATCCGCGTTTGCCAACTACGTGGGAGGGCGACTGTTGCCAGTCAAGGATAAAGGAATCAATAACTGGTTGGGACGACATCACCATCCCGTCGAAAACCCTTGAAGATCAATGGGGACTGCTTCGAGAAACGTTAGAGTGTCTACGGCAAGGACGTCTAACCGTCAATCTCCAGAAATCGCATTTCTGTCAGTCGGCCATGGAGTTCGTCGGCATGATCGTGGATAGGCTTGGTACAAGGCCGGCCCCGAGCAAGATTGATGCGATCACGCAGCTGTCAAGGCCGAACACGGTGGAGGAAGTGCGAGTACGCCATGTCGCGGTTACCGAACAAGAGCAACGTGATCGAGGACTTCGACGACTCTTTTCCAGGGGATGAGTCGTTGCCAAATGTTTACAAAGGGCCACAGGGGCCAGTGCTCGACGGCGTACACCTCGAAACCTTAGGAGTGGAACGTGTGGACGAAACTAGTACTCAAAGTCTTGCAGTGCTGGCAGCCGTCGCATTCACACCCGCAGACCCATCTCAGGCAGATACTCAACAGGCCGAGCTTGTTATTGCACCGGAGCTTCCAGTGGTGGTCATGCTCGACTGTGGGGGGGGAAGCAGCATCCTTGCATCGGAAGGATTGCTGACAGTCAGAAAAGCAGTAGACCAGGACTGGAGAGCACTGAAATGCATCAGAGCAAACGGACTGGACAAAGGTGCGAGGCTACTTAGGGTGACAACAGGGTCGCAGGAATACCCAAGCATGTTGAGAGAGGTGAAACCAGACGTGGTGATCGGTGACGCCTGCAGGAGGTTTGAAGGGGTACGAGAGAAGGAAGGAGTATCCGGAGCGAGTAGCTTAGTCCAAGCTGCCATCGCCTCAGACGCGCGAGTTTTTATACTCGAATGTCTGAGCAACCTTCTGAGAACGACGGAATGGAACGACGAGAATCTCCCTGCTTTAGAACGAGAGTCATACATCGTGGACAAGGCAGAGATATCGGCGAGCCAAGTAGGGATTCCGTGGAGGAGGAAACGGACATTCGTGGTAGGAATCAAGGGAGGCCTTGCCACGAAGGGGAAGTTAGCCGTTTGGAAGCGGAGGTTGGAGAAGGTAAAGCAACCAGTTCAGGAATTGGGGGAATTTCTGGGACGAAGAGGCGCATACTTCCTGAAGAGAGGTATCGGAGAGCGGGGGATGTATTCGTTCAGCGAACCCATCATCTCTTTAAACCGTGTTCACATCATGGGGGAAAAGCCAACCGAAGGTTATGTCGCACACCCAGCGGATACGGCACGCCTTGAAGAAGCTGAGGAGTTGCACTTCAACGACTATGCCAAGATCACCACAGGACAGGAACACTATGTGATCCCGCAGACGGTCAGCCAAAGCGCAGCGGCGAACGTCATCGCAGATTTTACGTCTCCTCCAATGTTACGAGCAGTGTTAGTTGAACTAGCTGTTCAAGGCTTACTGGGAAAACCGGTGCCAGAGGTCGTGGAACTGGAAGGATTGGCCTGCGTGGTGTTTGAGGATTACCTCGCAGCAGCAGAAACCTTGGGGGTGACGAGAGCGGTCACGAGATCGCAGGCGAAGGCCACTTCCCAGGAACCGGAGATTGTCTGGGAGGCAGAACCACCGTTACCTGAGGAGGAGGAGATGGAGAATGCACCGACGCAGACAATCACTACTACTGAGCTACCAGTGGAAGTTGATCGTCCACGCAAACGCAAGGGGCAGAGAGAGCCCATCCCAAAACCGAAACGGCAACGAGATCCTTTGGAGGAACTACCGAAAGACACCAGCAGCCGTTCAAGCGGATCAGGGAAAGAGGCCAAGGAGTCCCAGCGGTCGGAGCCGCCCATGCTGGAAAAGGTGACAGCTATTCTCCAAGACACGCCACAGCTGATGCAGAGGCAGTGCGAAGATATGGTACTTGGCAGGATTCGGAAAGAACTCCAGGAAGTGGAAAACCGAGGAGCAGGAGGTGGCGAATATGTGATGGACGACAATGGCCTCTTGTGGGTAGCACCTCTGGGAAAGGTCCCACGACTTGCAGTTCCCCAATCTCTCGTTCCAGGGATTATGGCGCTGGCGCACAGCACCTATGGACATCCAGGGACGGCGAGAACTACAGCCTTGGTTAGTCGTTGATATTGCTGGCCTACCCTCATCAGGGACGTAAGAGACTGCGTCCTCTCGTGTGGGTGCAGGCGTCGCAAGCGATCAGCGAGTCAACGGGTTGCCATGCTACCGGCGAGGTTTCTGCGACCCGGGGAGGTACTCGAAGTCGACATCCAGGACATGGGGGTGAAGTCGGACGCAGGCAACAAAGTTCTACTGGTGGCAGTCGACAAAGCCAGCAAGTTCTTGTTCGCTTTCCCGCTCCCCACGAAAGAAGCACTCGGAGTAGCGAAGAAAATGCTTGAAGTGATGCTTACTTTTGGGCTACCACTGTATGTTCGCAGTGATCCGGGATCCGAGTTTACGGCAGAGGTGATGCAACACTTATGCAAGTGGTTGAACGTGACCATCGCCTATGGGCCTGCCGACCATCCTCGTGCGCAGGGGACGGTGGAGAGACTGGGGGGGTGGCTACACGAAGCACTAGGAGAATTGTGCAAGACCTGGCCACGCAGATGGGACGAGTACGTACAGCCGGCACTATGAATCCATCGTATCACGCCGGACCTACGCTTGCCGGGGAAGCCAACTCCCTTCCATCTTTTCTTCGGTCGTGATGCGCGCACGCAACTTGATGCTACGCACCCCGAGATCGATGGTGGTGATTTCAGGGGCGGGATGCACAGTTACGTGGCCGACAAACGTCAAGCGTACAAGGAGGTACGGGATGTACGGGAGGCTCTATTGAAAAGACATGATGACAGGCAGAAAACTCGTGAGAGTCGGAATGCTGAAATCGGTCGAACCTCGGTAGGAACCCGTGTGGTTGTCGGAGACAAGGTGCTGGTGAAGGAGGCAGAGTCTGTGATGGCAAGGGAAGGAATACATCATAAACTTGCCCACGAGCACTGGACCGGACCTTGGGAGGTGACTGATATTGTCTTACCAGGACTCAGCTACATCGTCACGATGAATGGGCGAGGGATTCGCCGACGGAGGGCGTCAGCAGCGAACATCAAGATGTTCCACTTACGTCCGGACAACCTCGGTCACGACGTCGAGGACGAATTTGCTCACCTGGCATGGGGAGTTGACTTCGGACTTGCGGAGCCGTCGATTGTAGCGTCGCCTATGTATACCCTAATAGACAGAGAGGCTGTGATGGGTCAGGGCAACGCTTGGAAGTGGCGATACAAGGGACGATTCGTGGATGGCACGGAGTCGCAGTGGCTGTCTGAAGAGGAGGCGCGAGACAGTTTCACCCCCTTACAGCTGGACGTTTTCCATGCACTGGGGGAGACGTATCACGGAGCGGAGTGCCGGGCAAGCCCGACTTCGACGCTGACACAGAAGGAAAGAGATGGGATCGATCGTGAACACGCGTTGAAACAACACCCCGTGGGGACCGTGATCTGGAGGGAAATTCGCGGGCGCTAAAGGAAATAAGAAGCGTCACCTTTCGAAGATCTTCGACTACAAGTCACCGTACTGGCGGGTTCGGTACTCAGACGGAGATTGGGAGGAACTCGCCGAACGTGAGATCCTGAAAGCTAGGAGAACTGGAAATTCGTAATCCGGTTCCCTGTAAACGCGAATAGAGTTCGATGGAGAGCGGGAGAAGACGTTAGCCGAAGATCGACTAGCGAACGGGATCAAGACCTCGGCCTACCTGGGTTAACGGGAAAAGTCGGGAAGTGGTTGGATAAGAGGCTTTCAGCTGGTGCGCTTGATGATAAATTCTAGCAAGTCCAGCAGTACCGATCTGGGACCCAACGCGGAAAAACGCAAGGCCCAGGGTCCCTACCCCCGGGGTGACGCCTTTCCATTAAAATGGTAGACGCCGCTATTTCGAGCCTCACGGTAATCGAAACACGATTAAGTGTGGGAAAAGGCCCTCACTCTTACTCCAGTGTGTTGCGGCGGAAACGGCATACGTAACGTAAAATACGTACGTAGCGGAATGCTTCCTAGATATGTGCAACTCCCTGCCACTTCAAAGGAAGCACCGCCTTCGTTAGTCTAAAACCCAAACCCAAACTAAACCAATCCAGAGGGAAAAACGGAAGAGAACTTGGTCTGACGAGAGCTTGAACTTGGTCTGACGAGAGCTTGAGTGACTGAGTATTGAGTCTAAGTATAGCGATCGTTACAGTAAGGCATTGTCGAAGGTGTTATACGGAGATCTATTGTGTAGCACAAGAGGATCGGAGAGGAGTATACTTGAGTTCACAGGCAGAAGACTGGTACTTTGCAGGAAGCTGTTGATACCAGAAGACAAGGAGGCAAGCCAACCTGAAAGCATGTACGGAAAGGAAACGAACTACGAAGTGGTGAGAGACTAGGGACAGGTGGATTGGAGACCAGGGTGCGTACGTCTAAAACAGCTCTTATCCTTCGTTACATGGGGCTTCAGCTTGGGATTTCCGTGGGGCCATGTACAGGTTGACAATCTTGCCCAGACTCATGTAGAAACGTACAGCAACAAACCAGGCTAGCTATAGTTCAAGTTCGTAAAATCATATAGACAATAAGCTGGGCAGTCGAAACATGAAAGATTTTCTATTACGGAGGACCATAGTAAATAGGACCTAAGGTACACACAAAAACCTATATATTACAGGGTGTTCACTCAGCACATTTGGTCCTGTTTACTATGTTCCCGCGTAATAGTCCTGAGTGCTTCCTTCTTGTGCTCGTGCAGGCCCTATTTTTTGTCGCACAGGCATCGTACTCTATCTACTTGTACCTGCAGGAAGCTGTTGATACCAGAAGACAAGGAGGCAAGCCAACCTGAAGGCATGTACGGAAAGGAAACGAACTACGAAGTGGTGAGAGACTAGGGACAGGTGGATTGGAGACCAGGGTGCGTACGTCTAAAACAGCTCTTATCCTTCGTTACATTTGTCCGACTTCGTTTAAGTACTTGTTGCGTGATAAATCACTATAGGAATGTGCCTGCGTTTATCATACAGGTTGAAAATGAGTTCGGGTCTGTTGGTTGATCTACACTTGATGCATACTATGAGACGATCACAAGATAAGGGCTTTTTGCAGGCAATTCGGCTTTTGGCAGGCAATTTGGTTTTAGCCTTTGTGATGGTGATTTTCTTCGCAGGTTCTACGGGCACTGCAAGGTCGTTCTCACAGATTTTTCAAGGGTAGTGATACTGCAAACTGGCTCTAGTTTTTAATTCTGTATGGGAAATGTAAGCCTTTCTATAGCTTCTCTTTGTCATGCTGAGAACTTACCGGAATTGGAAACAGGGTTTTGAGATATTATCATAGGGAGTCGGGAACGGGGGAAGCTCGATAACAGTACGTTGGAATTTTGAAGATTGTACAGAATGCATGAATATATTCAATGGAAACCAAATAATATTTCAGGTGTCAGTGGAGTTATACACGTCATGGGAATTACTGCATACAGCGGAGCTACATACATTTGGGGAGCTACTATACAAATACTTTCAAGGCTGCGTAGGAATTTACTACCTTTGTCGAGTGTTACTCTATGAATGGATGTTGATACCTCAATAGGTGTTTACAAAATGATAGATTCTGCTGTTCCAACTTCGTTGAAATATTGTGTAAAGGATGTACAACAGTGACGGATATAGCTAATGCCTACAATTAGATTGATGTGTCTTAGATACCTAGGGGATTCCATACATTACTCTGTTAGTGAAGACTCGAGCTTTCGAAGGGTTGCATATATATTGTTTATGATAAGTGGACAACTTTCAATAAACCAGGAAGGTAGATATACATGTACTCGAAACCTTTTCCCACCCACTTTGTCCCGAGCCACTGTTTATGCCCGTTTGATGGAGCCAACCCGGTGTTACTAGACTCCATCGATCCCCTGGACTCCACTCGTCTCCCTGGACTACATCGTTGGACACCATCTTTGCCTTCTACGACGCAGCTTCGTCGAGTACATCGGGTACAACACAGCGTTATCGAGTCCGTCGTGTACTGCGCAGCTTCGTCGAGTACATCGGGTACAACACAGCGTTATCGAGTCCGTCGTGTACTGCGCAGCTTCGTCGAGTACGTCGGGTACATCACAGCGTCGTCGAGTCCGTCGTGTACTTCACGGTTTCGTCGAGTACATCAGGTACAACACAGCGTCGTCGAGTCTGTCGTATACTCCACAGCTTCGTCGAGTTCATCTTGCTCTACACGACAGCAAAGCGATAGGTTTCGTCAAAGGGAAACGGGTGGCGTCCCGGGGAGGGAGGAATGATGGAAGGGAGGAACATAACAGGGTCACCAAACGGCCATGGCAGGAATAGGGGGACCAGGTAGCAGGGGGGATCCAGCAGGTCTAGTTGTGACATCCCCCATCCTTCACATTTTTCCTGAGGACTAACGCCCAAACGGGTAGGGTGGATCGTACATGATCCGAGTCTGGCGGGAAGGCTTCTTGGCCTGGGTTTTTGTTAGTGGATGAGCTTAGGCAAGTTCCAAACTACCCGGAGAGTTTACTCTTCGGGTGGCTATCCCCACCGCACCGGACCCCTTCGGGGGTCAGGTGGGGTCAACATGCTCAAGTCTCCGGAGTAGTAGGCAGCAAGGGCTGATACTTCCGAGGGGGCATGGAGTGAAGTGACACCCGATACGCAGTGAGACGTGGAAGTGTGGAGGGCGTAAGCTTTACTTTTACCGATCCGTCGGAAGATAAAAAATAAAAAATAAAACGAACTACTGCTGTGTTCTGTCTTTCTTTGTGTATGCGTGTGTATGTTTGATGTATGCGATTCCAGCGAAACCTCTCCCTCTGCTTTAAAGTACCCGCGCAGTCAGCAGCGATTGAAAACAACAAAACAGCTACGACACCCGTTACGGGTATGGATAACGCTTCATACTCGCGGAGAAATTGGGCCACGGGTACCCGGGTACCCAGCTGTTCGACGGGTTCCCTAGACGAGTATTCAGCTGCTAAACGCGTACCAGGGTACCCGGCCAAAATGTAGTAAATACTCTTCCTATCTAAGACCGGGGCGGGACTCGTCGGGCAACAGCTCTGTCATAACCATCTTGTGTATACTCAGCTGTGCAGCGCAGAACAGCCGTGATAAATCCTTGTGTATTGTTGTGTACGACACTCTGCTCTCCAGCACAGTAGCTAGATATAACTGCGTGTGCTCCGTGTACTCACTCGTTGAGGGATTGTGTATTGTACGTGCTCTGTGCTATGCTGTCGGTATTGTTCTGTGTACTGTCACTTCTGTCGTATGTGTGCACTCTAGGCGTGCTCTGTGTATATAGCATGCGTGCTGAACGCTTTGCACTCTATATACTCTGTATGATATGTGTTACTGTCGCAGTATCCTGTAAGGGCTGCTGAGGGTCATCCATAATAACGAATATAAAACGAAACTCACCATTCGCGCGACATATATTTCATCACAATATCACGATTCGTGATTTTTTAGGTATATCACAGTTTATGTCACGGTTGGTGACATTCTTCATATCCAAGGAAGTTCGTTATCCTAGAATGTTTGCGTGTGTTGGGCGAGTGGGGCCGGGCCGGGCCGGGCCTGTGATAGATTGTCAAGTCACGGACCGAATCCCGACATAGCCTGTGATATTCCAATCTCCCGCGCCGCCGGTGTGGCCCGGCTGGCGAGATGCCAAGGTCACAGGTCGTCTGTTTTGCCTCGCCCGGACCCTCAGGATACTTGCTTCATTTTTGTTTGGGCGGTGCTGCCTCCTCGAGGTTTCGAGGCCGCAACCTGCGCGTTCGCCAGCACCCAACGGCTGCTTTGGGGAGCCGCTTGCTGTCCACAATCGGTGTACGCAGCAGATTCAGCTGTATGCCCTTATACCTGTCTTTGGATACACCGTTGGGTTGCGTGGATTATACACGAAGTTCCTTTTTATCAGGCGCTTTTACTGCAAAACAGTATTAGGGCCGTCCCTAACGAACAAATCAAAATCACGATTGGTGACGTTTTGGCATGACAAAATATCACGATTCGTGATGTTTCTTTCCTAATGAAAATAGATGCTTTTTCGTCACGTTTGATATTTTCAAATTACCAAAAATCCGATATTTTCAAATCCAACGGTATTTGAGGGTGGGACCAACTCTCGCAGGTAGGTCACGGCCAGGCCGTGCCGGGCCGACCGCGCCCAACCCGGTCCGTGATTCAAACCATGGGCAGAGGCCCGACACGGTCTATCATACTCCAACCTCACGCGCCGTCGGCCAGGCCAGGTCCGCGCGAGGTTCCAATCTCGCTGACATGTAGTCTGCCTTGCCCGGCCCATGAGATTTTCACATTTTCTTTGCTTTTTCTCCACGATGTGTCTCCTCCTCCTCTCGAGGCCACAGCGTGCCCGTTAGCCCGCACCCAGCAGTGTCTTTAGGCAGACGCTCGCTGTCCACAACCGGCGTATGAAACAGGCGCTGATATGCCCCTATACCGGCCATCGAATACCGTTGGTGTCGGGTGGGTTACGTAGTGCCTTGATCAGGCGTATTTTGAGTCACGACAAACGTCATGAATGGTGAGGTTTTTGTTGTGAATCACGGCAATAAAATCACGATGCACGACAAAAACCTCACGAATTTTGATTTGAGTAAAGCCACGACAACGAAATGGGCCCAGATAGTGATTTCGCTTTTTTTAGGTCAAATCACAAAGTGGCGTCAAGCTTAACGAGTTGTTCTTAGTCAATCTACTCGACATAACGAATCACCATTCAACCCAGATACAGTAGTAGTGGGTTCCTGCAATTTATAAATTATGTGCCAAGAAGAATGAGCTGAGAATGGCACAAACAATCGAACACTCTGGTTTAGAAACACAGCTCACCACTGTGGGGTCGACGTTAAAGCCTACACAAAATGGTTAGATCAACTTCAGAAACTAAATATGTGGTTGAGCCTGGACACCCAACTGAAGTTTCTTAACACCTGGAATTCACTGTACCTCAGATACGATATAATCTCGTCACATTAATTTCGTTAGGAATTGCCGTCGCTACTACCTTCTCCTTTGAACAATACAGCAGTCTATGCAACGGTTTGCTCCAAAAAGGGAATTATGAAGCATGTGCGATCTATTTTCAACTTGCGACACCCCCGGGATTTCAAGTGATCAACATCCCGAAGGGGAACCTTGTATATATGTACAAGATAGCGATGCAATTTGTCCGCATCTACCCACCCAGTACATAGCCCCCTCTACGACGTCCGGATGCACGCCCGATGACGGCCTTTTGCATGAGCCCATTGGTAAGATGTCCGTACACCCACGCACGTCCTTCAACTGCCCACCATACCAAGGCCTTGGGCTCGCTTCAATGAGCGGGCGTTGTCAGACGCAAAAACCTTGTATATATATGCGGTGTACTTCCCGAATGTGTTGTAGCAGATCAGTAGAGATCCAGCCCAGGCCTGATGCTCGGGTTCGTGTATATGTATGATAACCATAACATAACATATTCAGCTGCTATTTAACAATATACACATTAGCTGGTCGCCCCGGTAGGCTACGAGTAGCAGGTATAACCACGAAGCCTGATAAAGTCAAGATCGTGAGTTCGAGCCCCCCCGAGTGCATGCTCGCAGGGACTTTTTCTCGCAAAACAATCTTGACTATCATAGCGGAAAACACGAGAGCGTGAGTTAGCAAAATTCAAAATTCGATGCAAACCCACGAGCGTTGGGAAGGCTGAACCCTCTGCGCGATAAAAATCAAGGCAAGAACCGTAGTGGGGGAGGAGGGAAAGGAGCGTACTTTGTGACCCCCGGATCTGGGCTACGACTATTAATACACCAGCCGCATAATTGCACGTGCGTGCTGTTAGAACTGCACGTACTTTTGCGCCATCTTTACCCTTTCTCCCACCCGGACCTGATCCCACCCGGATCTGATCACATTTGGCACCCTGCTCCCACCCACAAGGTGCAGAAATATAGTCAGCCCTCCGGGAGAAAAGACGGAAGTGCAAAGATATGAAATGGGATGAAAAACAAACAAACATTATTTGTACAGCCAGTACAGCAGCAGCACTGAAATCAAGGCATGGAGACTGGTAGTCGTACTGAGAGCAGCAGTGTCCGTATACGACGTATACGTATACGTATCATACCATGCATACGTATTGCTGTCAGTTCTAAAACGAACGTTCCGAGAAACATATATGATCTATTAATAGTGAAACGCTACGTGGTGAAAGTAGTATTTATCATACGGGTATTAACAGTACAGCAGTAGTGATACATTCGTGAAAGGTCGCGAAATGATAGCGAAATTTTCAGGGTTCTTTACGGTGCGGTTTTTCCTATCGGTTCGGTGCGGTTCGGTGCGGTTAACCGCAGCGAACCGCACCGTAGGATGTTGGCCCTCTTGAAAACTGCACCGCACCGCACCGTAGGTTTTGCGATATCGGAAAACCGCACCGAACCGCACCGTAGGAAACAAAATATAACCGAACCGCACCGTAGGGTTCACGACATCTGAAAACCGCACCGAACCGCACCGTAGCATTACCGATTTCTGAAAACCGCACCGAACCGCACCGTAGGATGCATGAAAAAAACGAACCGCACCGTAGGATTTTCAAAATCTTAAAACCGCACCGAACCGCACCGTAAGATTCCCGATTTCTGAAAACCGCACCGAACCGCACCGTAGAGAAAACAATAGAACCGAACCGCACCGTAGGGTTCACGGGATCTGAAAAACCGCACCGAACCGCACCGTAAGATTCTCGATTTCTTAAAACCGCACCGAACCGCACCGTAGGAATGTCATAGAAACCGCACCGCACCGTGTGCATCAAGATACGGCAAAACCCGTTAGATCGGTTATTTAACGGTGCGGTTAACTTGAAACCGTATACAAACCGCGGTTCCATCAACCGCGGAACGGTGCTATAGGGTCACGGTTTCGAAAGGTTTTGGGCAATTTCTGATAGGTTTCGTGTCATAATTGCTCCCGCTAGCTTGGTTGATCTTATGGTATGTCAAATTTTGATTATTAAATTTTGTTATTGACGTTAAAATGCAAAAAAGTTGAATTAAATACATGGCATACTTATATATTCGGAGTATATATGTACGTATTTCATATTTCATACCAGGTACGTATTAATTTATTCTTAATAATTATTCCTTTTTTATCAGCTAATCTATACGGATCTGTTATATTACAAGAACGGTGGGAATGAGGAGCGTGACAGACGCCTTCAAGTGGTCAAACTCCTAACTGCATTAAGCTACTGCGTTGGCGGCTCTTCTCTTTTTGCTGTGTTCCTGCAATTAATTGTCATTGATGGGATCGTTTTTTATTCTAAGCGATTTGGGTCAGCACATAAACCTTTTTTTACTGACCGGCAGGTAATTGATGGGTGTGCGTGGTGGGTGAGAGATTTACTGGGTTGGTCGGTTGGTCCCTCGGCTGGTAGTCCCACAATCACCAACACCACCCACCAACATTTACTGTTAATTAAGCGATGCGTGTCAGCGCAAAAACCTTGTACGAGTACAGAGAAAAATGTACCAGTAAACAAATACATCTGAATCATTTCATAATTCGTTTTTGTTGTATGATCTTTTTGCTCGTATTTTGTAAAATCTGTATCAGGTATCAGGTCGGTTGGTCCCTGGGCTGGTAGTCCTACAATCACCAACACCACCCACCAACATTTATTGTTAAGCGATGCGTGTCAGCGCAAAAACCTTGTACAGAGAAAAATGCAAACTAAGAAATCTGAATCATTTCAGAATTCGTTTTTATTTGTATTGTCTTTTTGCTCGTATTTCGTAAAATCTGTATCATTTCAGAAATCGTGTTTTATTGTCTTTTTGTTTTCTGCAGCAGCAGCAGCAGCAGCAGATAAGAAATGGGATGGACAAAAAAAAAACAAAATGCTGCTGCTGCTGAACGAGTGCGTACCAGGAACCACCACCAAACCACGGGACGAAGCCACCACCAACCACCACCAGCCACTACGAGCAACAACAACTTCTGGTGCTCCTGCGGCTCGTGGGGCAGGGGTGGTGGCGGTGGTGGTGATGGTCGTCGTTGTGGTGTTTGCTGGTGATGGTGGTGTGTGTGCTGGTTGCTTTTTTAGTTGTGTGCGATGATGGTCTTCCTCCTGTTCGACACAACAATCACGATCGATCATCACCATCACCACCTACCTGCCTGCCACCAAACCACGGGACGAAGCCACCACCAACCACCACCAGCCACTACGAGCAACAACAACTTCTGGTGCTCCTGCGGCTCGTGGGGCAGGGGTGGTGGCGGTGGTGGTGATGGTCGTCGTTGTGGTGTTTGCTGGTGATGGTGGTGTGTGTGCTGGTTGCTTTTTTAGTTGTGTGCGATGATGGTCTTCCTCTTCTCGTCCGATCATCACCGTTGTTGCTCTACTGCCGAGAAATGTGGTCTTCACTTTCAACCCTTGACAGCCTTGACATGCCGTGACTGTCACCAAACAACTAGTTTTTAGTGTGGAACACTCCACCCTACACCCTTGACAGCGCATGTTTTGCCTTGCTTGACATGTCTCCCGACATATTTGCTTGAGAGTTGCCGGTGGTGATACATCGTTGCTATATACTACTGCTAGTTTGCTCTACTGCCGAGAAATCCCAGTGACACAATTTGGCACTGGCAACAGTTTAGGGCAGTCACTATGGCCTAGCTCTGCGATCTCGGCACCGCTTTCGACACGAGCAGCACAGGACGGTCGGCACAAATAGCGGGCCTCTATCAGTCCCGAGCGTGTCTGAATCGGTTGAGTGTACGCGTCGCGCGCCAAAAAAAAGCAAAGCGAACGAAGTGCGAAGTGCAGACAAACCTCAATATTAAGGATTCTTTAAATAAAGCCACGCTGCGGCAGCTTTCAGAACTGTTTTTTTCCGTTTGTGTCCGTTCGCGACCAGGGGGGTACACCCCCACGGGCACGTACCCTACTCACTTACAAGAACGGTGGGAATGAGGAGCGTGACAGACGCCTTCAAGTGGTCAAACTCCTAACTGCATTAAGCTACTGCGTTGGCGGCTCTTCTCTTTTTGCTGTGTTCCTGCAATTAATTGTCATTGATGGGATCGTTTTTTATTCTAAGCGATTTGGGTCAGCACATAAACCTTTTTTTACTGACCGGCAGGTAATTGATGGGTGTGCGTGGTGGGTGAGAGATTTACTGGGTTGGTCGGTTGGTCCCTCGGCTGGTAGTCCCACAATCACCAACACCACCCACCAACATTTACTGTTAATTAAGCGATGCGTGTCAGCGCAAAAACCTTGTACGAGTACAGAGAAAAATGTACCAGTAAACAAATACATCTGAATCATTTCATAATTCGTTTTTGTTGTATGATCTTTTTGCTCGTATTTTGTAAAATCTGTATCAGGTATCAGGTCGGTTGGTCCCTGGGCTGGTAGTCCTACAATCACCAACACCACCCACCAACATTTATTGTTAAGCGATGCGTGTCAGCGCAAAAACCTTGTACAGAGAAAAATGCAAACTAAGAAATCTGAATCATTTCAGAATTCGTTTTTATTTGTATTGTCTTTTTGCTCGTATTTCGTAAAATCTGTATCATTTCAGAAATCGTGTTTTATTGTCTTTTTGTTTTCTGCAGCAGCAGCAGCAGCAGCAGATAAGAAATGGGATGGACAAAAAAAAAACAAAATGCTGCTGCTGCTGAACGAGTGCGTACCAGGAACCACCACCAAACCACGGGACGAAGCCACCACCAACCACCACCAGCCACTACGAGNGTCACAGGAATGCCTAAGCATGTTGAGAGAGGTGAAACCAGACGTGGTGGTCGGTGACGCCTGCAGGAAGTTTGAAGGGGTACGAGAGAAGGAAGGAGTATCCGGAGCGAGTAGCTTAGCCCAAGCTGCCATCGCCTCAGACGCGCGAGTTTTTATACTCGAATGTTTGGGCAACCTTCTGCGAACGACGGAATGGAACGACGAGATTCTTCCTCTTCGGGACGAGAGTCATACATCGTGGACAAGGCGGAGATATTGGCGAGCCAAGTAGGGATTCCTTGGAGAAGGAAACGGACGTTCGTGGTAGGAATCAAGGAAGGCCTTGCCACGAAGGGGAAGTTAACAGTTTGGAAGCGGAGGTTGGAGAAGGCAAAGGAACCAGTTCAAGAATTGGGGGAATTTCTGGGACGAAGAGGCGCATACTTCCTGAAGAGAGGTATCGGAGATCGATCGATTAATTAATTCAGCGAACCAATCATCTCTTGGAACCGTGTTTACATCATGGGGGAAAAGCCAACCGAAGGGTATGTCGCACACCTAGCGGATGCGGCACGCCTTGAAGAAGCTGAGGAGTTGCACTTCAACGACTACGCCAAGATCACCACAGGACAGGAACACTATGTAATCCTGCAGACGGTCAGCCAAAGCGCAGCGGCAAACGTCATCGCAGATTTCACGTCTCCTCCAATGCTACGAGCAGTGTTAATTGAACTAGCTGCTCAAGGCTTACTGGCAAAATCGGTGCCAGAGGTCGTGGAACTGGGAGGATTGGACCGCATGGTGTTTGACGATTATCTCGCGGCAGCAGAAGTATTTGGGGTGATTTTCTGGTCCACCCTCATCAGGGACGTGAGAGACTACGTCCTCTTGTGTGGGTGCAGGCGTCGCAAGCGATCAGCGAGTCAACGGGTTGCCATGCTACCGGCGAGGTTTCTGCAACCCGGGGAGGTACTCGAAGTCAACATCCAGGACATGGGGATGAAGTCGGACGCAGGCAACGAAGTTCTACTAGTGGCAGTCGACAAAGCCAGCAGTTTCTTGTTCGCTCCCCACGAAAGAAGTCGACATCCAGGACATGGGGCTGAAGTCGGACGCAGGCAAGGAAGTTCTACTAGTGGCAGTCGACAAAGCTAGCAAGTTCTTGTTCGCTCCCCACGAAAGAAGCACTCGGAGTAGCGAAGAAACTGCTCGACGTGATGCTTACTTTCGGGCTACCGCTGTATGTTCGCAGTGATCCGGGATCCGAGTTCACGGCAGAGGTGATGCAACACTTATGCAGGTGGTTGAACGTGATCATCGCCTATGGGCCTGCCGACCATCCACGTGCACAGGGGACGGTGGAGAGACTGGGGGGGTGGCTACACGAAGCACTAGGAGAACTGTTCAAAACCTGGCCTCGCAGATGGGACGAGTACGTACAGCCGGCACTGTGGATCCATCGTACCACGCCGGACCTGCGCTTGCCGGGGAAGCCATCTCCCTTCCGTCTTTTCTTCGGTCGTGATGCACGCACGCAACTTGATGCTACGCACCCCGAGATCGATGGTGGTGATTTCAGGGGCGGGATGCACAGTTACGTGGCCGACAAACATCAAGCGTGCAAAGAGGTACGGGATGCATGGGAAGCTCTATTGAAAAGACATGATGACAGGCAGAAAACTCGTGAGAGTCGGAATGCTGAAATCGGTCGGACCTCGGTAGGAACCCGTGTTGTTGTCGGAGACAAGGTGCTAGTGAAGGAGGCGGAGTCTGTGATGGCAAGGGAGGGGATATATCACAAACTTGCCCACGAGCACTGGACTGGACCTTGGGAGGTGAATGAAGTTGTCTTACCAGGACTCAGCTACATCGTCACGATGAATGAGTGAGGGATTCGCCGACGGAGGGCGTCAGCAGCAAACATCAAGATATTCCACTTACGTCCGGACAACCTCCGTCACGACTTTGAGGACAAGTGTTTTGCTCACCTGGCATGGGGAGTTGACTTCGGACTTGGGGAGCCGTCGATTGTAGCGTCGCCTATGTATACCCTAATAGAAAGAGAGGCTGTGATGGGTCAGGGCAACGCTTGGAAGTGGCGATACAAGGGACGATTCGTGGATGGCACGGAGTCGCAGTGGCTGTCTGACGAGGCGGCGCGAGACAGTTTCACCCCCTTACAGCTGGAAGATTTTCCATGCACTGTGGGAGGCGTATCACGGGGCGGAGTGCCGGGCAAGGCCGACGTCGATGCTAACACGGAAAGAAAGAGATGGGATCGACCGTGAACATGCGTTGAAACAAAACCCCGTGGGAACCGTGATCTGGAGGGAATTCGCGGACGCTGAAGGAAACCAGAAGGGTCACCTTTCAAAGATTTTCGACTACAAGTCACCGAACTGGCGGGTTCGGTACGCGGAACGGAGATTGGGAGGAACTCAACGAACGTGAGATCCTGAAAGCTAGGAGAACCGAAAATTCGCAATCCGGTTCCCCGTAAACACGAGGAAGTGAAGTGAAGGTCGATGGAGAACGGGAGAAGGCGTTAGCCGAAGATCGACTCGCGAACAGGATCATGACCTCGGCCTACCCGGGTTAACGGGAACAGCCGGGAAGTGGTGGGTACGAGGCTTTCAGCTGGTGCGCTTGATGAGACATTCTAGCAAGTCCAGCAGTACCGATCTGGGACCTAATGCGGAAACGCGGAAGACCCAGGGTCCCTACCCCCGGGGTGACGCCTTTCCATGGAAATGGTAGACGCCACTCATTCGAGCCTTACGGCAATCGAAACACGATTAAGTGTGGGAAAAGGCCCTCACTCTTACTCCACTGTATCCGCAGCCCGGTTAGCACTTTATTCTTAGGAAACCGTGCTGAGGGGGTGTTGCGGCGGAAATGGCATACGTAACGTAAAATACGTACGTAGCGGAATGCTTCCTAGATATGTGCAACTCCCTGCCACTTCAAAGGAAGCACCGCCTTCGTTAGTCTAAAACCCAAACCCAAACTAAACCAATCCAGAGGGAAAAACGGAAGAGAACTTGGTCTGACGAGAGCTTGAACTTGGTCTGACGAGAGCTTGAGTGACTGAGTATTGAGTCTAAGTATAGCGATCGTTACAGTAAGGCATTGTCGAAGGTGTTATACGGAGATCTATTGTGTAGCACTAGAGCTTGGAGGAGAATTGCGTGAGGCTAGACTGGGGTGCACAGGCAGAAGACTGGCCTTTGCAGGAAGCTATTGAGACAGGATAAAGGAACCAACTTGCATACATCACGGACGGAAACGAACAAGAAACGGTGAGAGACATAGGGACAGGTGGATTGAAGATATGAGTGTGTACGTCTTTAATAGCTATTATCCTTCGTTACACATGCATTTCAAGAAACCCCCAGGTAGACACGGTAGAAAGAGAAAAAACAGGCTGCACGAGTGATGAGAATCAGTGGTCGTGTACTCTAAGTGGTGGAGGCGAAGAGTGAGATGCTATCAAGTTTATACATAAGGAGGTAGTCACGCAATTCATGCCACGTACAGCAGTGCAGAGGGCAAACGAGATTCTCCCCGTTTTGAGTTATCACTCACGTCACTGTTTTTTTTGTTCGTGTATCAGTACGTATTCAATCAATAAGCGGCAATGTTTTAGTAGATTTCCAAGTCTTGCGGAGGTTTTCTCGATACGGGCTACGGGGTCACTCGAGTTTTGGAGGTTTGGCTTTCGTCCGGTGCCATGTACCCGCAGCTGCGGGGCCACCGCGAGCGCTACAGTTCGAACGTCGGCATGAAACTAGGCTCATTCGAACGATCCCGTGTAGAGCTATCGACGGTGTTGAACTCACCTCAATGCGTGGGAGCATGTAGGATATATGGATCATCTGCCGGATTGTTTTCCTAAAAAAAGCAAGTTGCGGTATATGGATGACCCACGGAGGGTGGTGGGTGGAATCACAACCATCCCCGACGCAGAATGATACGTACGTTCCTCTCTCGTTGCGACAATATGTTGATTGCACTCAGTATCACAACGCATGAGATCCATCGCATGGTAGGAGTTCCACATGATTGATAGGAATTGTTGTAGTGGGATATGGGACATCGGGATGTTTTATGAGCCGCTCGATGTCACTTGATGCTTGGGCCGAGTCAGCTCGAGGTTTGGGCCGAGTCAGCTCGGCAGCAATGGGAATAATGCATAAGAGAGCTTTTGTGTTACTGCTGTCTTGAGCCACCACGACGCCTGCCGGTGCCAAATGCGTGTACACCTTTAGAGACCAATCAACACACTAGTGCCACCGGTGATCCTATTGGAGAGCGCTGGCATGCCAGAGGAGAATCCCAGAGGGGAGCAGGTTTCGCCAGCCCATCCAGGTCACGAGGACGCTGGTATGGAGAGGGGAAAGCTCCTGAAGATTGAGATCTCGGCACTGGAGCTCGAGAAGGCGATCGGACTCGCAGAGGCAGCTCTGCAAGCGTCGTATGCAGAGGATCTCGCCTTGAATCGATTTTCCGCATGGCGCATGAGCTTCAAGCTGAGGTCGTGATGAAAGTTGCTGTAGATTTAGTTAGATACGAGAAGAAGAACGAGGAGAGAGGAGAGAAGATAAAGGAGATGCCGCCCCACCAGCAGCAGCGCGACCCCAGTAACGCCACGTATGAGCCGCAGCTGGTAGACCCGCGTGGATGTGGAGGCGAAGGCACTGGAGTGCAGCAGTTGTTGCAGAGGCAGCAGCTACTTCAGTCGCACCGTCCGCAAGACGAGCAGCCGTCAGAGGATTGCTGCACCTGCCAGGACATAAGAGCGCAACTTCCGCCGCCGCTGCTGCCGCCGTCGCCGCTACTACCGCCGCCACTACCGCCATCGACACCACCGCCGCTGCCGCCGCCGTTACTACGGCCGCCGTCGCCGCCGTGCACGTCATCGCCGCCGTCGCCGCTGTCATGGCCGACACGGCCGTTGCCGCCGTCGCCGCAAAACCCCAGTACCGCCAGGTCTATGCCTGTGAATGTGGGTCTGGTTTGCGCAGGAGAAGAGGAGAGCAAGAGAGAGGGGGTCAGTTGGCCGTTACGAGGAGCCGGGGGAGGGGAGGGTACTTGCAAGCCGGGGGAAACATTGCCCCCGAGGAAGGAGGAGGAGAAGGAGAGAGCGAAGGTGCGGGCTGGCGGAGGAATCTGCATCGTCGGCTGGGAGGAAGAGCACGGGCGCAAGATGAGGCGCTGCCCGAAGTGAGAGAGAGTAAATGAGAAATGATCACTACGCCGTCAGCAAGGGCTCTTGCCCGAACGAGGCGAGTATGATTTTGTTGCTTGCTGCTGATGATTTCCGTTCTTGAATTGATTTTGTATTGATTTAAGAATGATGAATACCCACATTTAAGATTGAGAATGGAGCATATAATTATATTTTGAGGGTGGAATGGAGGTATGACACACAGGCGTTTTTGTGAAAGCTTCTCTCACTGAAGTTTTCCTGTAGAGACTGCTGTAGCGTACAACTACTACTGCAGGACAGTGGCTGTCTGTTTTGTGGTTGCCTGGTCGGACGCTCTGGCTGGGTACCAATCCACGTAGGAGTAAGACGTAGATTTTGAAATTGCAATATAAGGAAATTATGAAAGAATGGGTTGAACTTTCAGCACTCACACGAACATCATTAGTACTGCTGCTGTATCGTATCAGCACATAACCCCCCGTAATTGAATACGAGTACGAAAGCAGTAGTAGTATAGTAAGGCGGGTACAAGAATATGCACATAGGTGAGTACGATACTACATCGTATATATCTGGACTGCAGAGTAGCACAACCCCCTTTGCGATATGTCCACCCTGCGTTGTCGTGCCTCGTCATGCACAGAGCAGGGGGGAGAGAATTTTGTATGGTCGTATGTATTGAGCAGGGGAGGTGTTGACTGTCCTAAAATATACGACGCAAATTATCCATTTCGTAGTAAGGAGTTCCATGTATTGATGAGGCATTATGTGTGACAGGAACATCTACATGGAATCAGCGGGTATATTGCGGGAGAATGGGGCATTTCATATCTGGCAGCTTGCTGGATAATATCCTTTGATGTTTCGTCATGAGCTGTCACTCGACTGCTCGATAATAATACAAGCACAACTCCCCGTCCAGTGTCCCAGAATGTACTGCTGTTGATGGTAGAGTTATGAATATGAGCTGAGGAAACACTTTGCTCGGTACTGCTGTACATATTCACCAAGTCGGAGGATTGAGTGAGATACTACGCATACGTACAGCAGTATATAGTGATCGGTAATTCATGGATGCGACATGATCTGGGATATCATGTGGTATCATCGATATGTTGTCGTTGTCGAGTAACCAATATGCAGTGGCATTTGAGATCATTAAATTGCGGTAAATAGAGAGATTTGCAAGCTGATACGTATGTATGAATGCATAAAAATAGCCTAATACCCGTGACTACCCTGATTTCTGGTCCGCACGATTTGTCCCCTGCTCTTTGTTTCGAGTCTATGCTGTGAATGTGACTGCTGCTTTTACCGAGGGGGGTGAGCTGGGTGACCCGAGCTGCGGCGACGCTGTGAGGCCGGAAAGAGAAGCAGCCGCAGCGGAGGCAGCACCCAGCAGTAGGAATGTTTGGGGCATTATTGGGACTGTGATTAGGTTTAGGTTTTCGAATGAAATGTGATTACCCTATTCTTACGAACGCTTTCATTGATCGAGTTTTTGCGGACCGATTTGCTTGGTGCCTATTGCGTTGAGAGTGTGGCGGTCGAAGATGAAATATTCTGAGTCTACGGCAAAATGACCACGACTGACGTTACTTTGAACTGTACCAGAGGGCGCGTTCGGTCCAGATTAAATGTTCTTGGTTTTGAGCTTTAAAGTCGTATTTTGCCTTTCTTTGCGTTTGTTATGCGTTGGATCGAGCGATATTGGGCCTGCATACTTGAAGTACTGTAGAATACACGTGGATGGAGTTTCTACGGTTACGTTCATATAATACACGTAGAGTTTCAATGTTCCTGGTTCAGCTAGGCCCCATACTGTTACTACAGTAGTAACCATCTGAGAACAAAACTTTTTTTCTTTAAATAACGGTATTTGCCGTTAATTTTTTGTGGCAAGAAAAAAATTCCGAAAATATCAAAATGAAGATCCACATTTCCATCTCACATATTTCGTGTTGTGCTTCAAGCTGTGGATAATAAGGTCAGCCCGGCATAGACAGCAACATAGGCATGGCCCAGAAGAAACACACGGCCCGATTGAGCACTTGTACCCGAAGCACTGCGGTTGGATGTACCGCAAAGGCTTGTCTCTGCTTTCTGTTTAAAATCTGCAACTGGTTGATCGAGTTTCGTTTGCCGGGAAAACTTTCACCACCATCAGGGGGGGCTCCGCACCCGTAAACTCTTGTTGGCGTCCACCCTGGGAGCCAGGGCGAGCATTCTCCGGGAACACAATTTTGTTTAGAGGCTCGCGGCCCGCGGGGCGTGCAGTGCTCTGCCCTCGGTCCGGCCAGAAACGCGGCGGAACCTGCGTGTTGGTCGTTGCTCTTACAGCTCACGATAGTAACCGACTGACAGCTCGCCTCCGCAGCGTTTTCTGGCGCTTCAAACGGTTGGTCACACGGCCCGAGGTCACAGGGAGCACTTTGCAAGCAGCAGCGTTGCGTGGCGTGCTCTGGGGGTGGAGCACGGGCTGGTCTGCTGTTCCCGGCCGTCGGTGCTGCTTGGGGCCGTTTGGGTGTACGTATCTCTCTGGGTATACCATCACGGACGACATCACCAAGTCTGAGAGGTGAGACCATTTGCCTCGCACAGAGTTCGCCTCGACCCCTCTACCAGCGGAGAGTCGTCGTGCAAAGTCTTAGTTGTATACCTCCTTCCTAGCTCGAGCACGAGTAGGCTGCGCATCTACAGCAGTATATAATCACCAGCGTCCAAACAAAACCCAGCTGATTCTATAAAAAAAAAGAAAAAAACAACATGCTTCCGGCGATTTGCCTGCTCGTACGTACAAGTACGTGTGGTAGCGCATTCCCTTACCGCCTCGTTATACTGTAGCGAGCGCCTGAAGAACGTTACCGTCGGGTATCCTGAAAAAAACAGCATACATATCCACATACATACGTGCATCCACACACACAAGAGCATACTTATTGTTGTATGCGTACTGTGTGCCGTAGTCTACAGCAGCAGTACTGCTCAAATATTGCATGAAGGCAGTGCCTTTCTTTTTTATTTTTGGTTGGGCGAGGGCATATCAATGAGAGGAAGAGATCTGCAATACAAAAGGCAACATGTTGTGTTGCTGCTGTTGTGATGAGCACGCGGCACACGCACGACCTGTTCCAAAGAAAAAAGACAAGATCGCATCAAACCACACGTACTTGTACGTACGAGCAGGCAAATCGCCGGAGGCATGTTGTTTTTTTCTTTTTTTTTTATAGAATCAGCTGGTTTTGTTTTGGACGCTGATGATTACATACTGCTGTAGATGCGCAGCCTACTCGTGCTCGAGCTAGGAAGGAGGTATACAACTAAGACTTTGCACGACGACTCTCCGCTGGTAGAGGGGTCGAGGCGAACTCTGTGCGAGGCAAATGGTCTCACCTCTCAGACTTGGTGATGTCGTCCGTGATGGTATACCCAGAGAGATACGTACACCCAAACGGCCCCAAGCAGCACCGACGGCCGGGAACAGCAGACCAGCCCGTGCTCCACCCCCAGAGCACGCCACGCAACGCTGCTGCTTGCAAAGTGCTCCCTGTGACCTCGGGCCGTGTGACCAACCGTTTGAAGCGCCAGAAAACGCTGCGGAGGCGAGCTGTCAGTCGGTTACTATCGTGAGCTGTAAGAGCAACGACCAACACGCAGGTTCCGCCGCGTTTCTGGCCGGACCGAGGGCAGAGCACTGCACGCCCCGCGGGCCGCGAGCCTCTAAACAAAATTCTGTTCCCGGAGAAAGCTCGCCCTGGGTCCCTGGGTGGACGCCAACAAGAGTTTACGGGTGCGGAGCCCCCCCTGATGGTGGTGAAAGTTTTCCCGGCAAACGAAACTCGATCAACCAGTTGCAGATTTTAAACAGAAAGCAGAGACAAGCCTTTGCGGTACGTCCAACCCCAGTGCATCGGGTAGAAGTGCTCAATCGGGCCGTGTGTTTCTTCTGGGCCATGCCTATGTTGCTGTCTATGCCGGGCTGACCTCTTTTTCCACAGCTTGAAGCACAACACGAAATATCGGAGATGGAAATGTGGATCTTCATTTTGATATTTTCGGAATTTTTTTCTTGCCACAAAAAATGAACGGCAAATACCGTTATTTAAAGAAAAAAAGTTTTGTTCTCAGATGGTTACTACTGTAGTAACTCGAGGTAATCGAGGATACTCAAGGAGGTTTATGTTGGTTTATAAACGGAGTATTTATTGCTGGTCGTTGCGTAAGCGTACAGCAGCGTATGGGTATGTGAGTTATGAACCCGAAGAGTAATACCGTTTTTCCTTGGCTAATTCTGAGAATAATGCCGTTTTTCTTGGCTTCGGGTACAGTAGTTTGAGCGCCAGATCAATTATTTGGGAAGAAGTACGTATACTATCTCGCATGACCGTCGCGATCTGTGAATCTATGGCGGGAGCAGTGGATGAAATGAGACTTTTATCCGGGGGGACGGGGTCTCTCGCGATCTCTGGCATTATACTTGTTCCTTAGTTTATATGTGTTTGGTGTAACTGCGTACTGTCACATTTTCCATAGTGACATTGTTTTTGTCTGGGGTTGAGGGAAAGGTTTTCACTTGTCGTCGGGATGGGTATCCTGTTGATTTGATGTGTTTCGGACTTGAGATTGCATGAGGCTTGATTTGAAGATATGTGTTTCGAGTTGCATATACGAGTTTGAGTTTCCGAGTTTGGTATGAGTTCATTATGATTTTGCGATGTATCGACCCAGCAATGTCGTGCCTTGTCATGCACCGAGCAGGTGGGAATTATTATGGTTGTGTGTAGTAAGCATGGGGGATGTTGATTGTACTCAGCATCACAACGCATAAGATCCGTCGTATGGTAGGAGTTCCACATGATTGATGGGAATTATTGTAGAGGGATATGGGACATCGGGATTTTTAATGAGCCGCTCGATGTCACTCGATGCTTGGGTCGAGTCAGCTCGAGGTTTGGGCCGAGTCAGCTCGGCAACATTGGGAATAATGCATAAGAGAGCTTATGTGTTACTGCTGTCTTGAGCCACCACGACGCCTGCCTGTGCCAAATGCGTGTACACCATTAGATATCAATCAACACAGCAACAACACAGCAACAACCGAGTCCCAACAAGCTCGTATGCGTGTGTATGCTCGCTGTCAAAGTGGTGAGGTGTGGCTCGGCCGGTGTTGTGTTATGTTTTTTGTTTTTTTTTGCTGGCAATCGCTGCTGCTTGCTGCTTGCTGCACGTTTGCTGCTGAATGGTTTTATGGGCCACAGCAGTAAGTTACGTAGGCTAATGTTGGTATCATTGACATACGTAGGTCTAAGACGAGAAAATTTTCATTTTTATTTTGTATCTGTGGTGCTTCTGGCGGGACTTTAACCGAGAAATAAACTCCTGGTACTCATGGCTGTTTGCTAAGGGTCAGGCGCACGCATACAGGATTCACTAACAGCCGTCACAAAGGCAAAATTGTGAACAGCAGCTACTGCGTGTTCTACAGCTTCTTCTGCTGTACTGCTGTGCTGTTCGATCAGGGCCGCCTTGGCTGCTTTGTAGTTTGTAGTCTAGACCAGAGACATGTACCCGTAAAGTACAGCAGCAGTAGTACTGCTGTACCAAAATGCTCGTAATGGTACATATGTAGATCGGCCTATCGCTCGTAGATTGAGAGAGCTAGATATGATATGCACACTCTGCATACGTACTCGAAGATCTATGCATGTGTACTCTACGTAGATTCCAACACATTGGAACAAAATTACAAATTTACATAATGCGCGTGTACTTTTTTAAGCGTTTCGTACAACTGCTACTGCTGGACACAGCCCAGAGAGAGCAGACGCATGCAACATGGTATCAACTACTGTTGCATATCGCTAGATGTGTGCCTCGTTCAATGTCGGTACGATCAGTGTTGTCTCGTGCGTGGTGCGTGCTGTGTGCATTCCGTGCAGGCGGTCAAAAATGAACCATCAAAATTCATACGGATAAAACAAAGCCGTACGACAGATTTTTCAGAGTAAACAGATAATTCTTCGACTTCGGGATGAAGAAAAAGTGCGGGATCACTTTCTGACGAAATCAAGAAATAATTTGGTTCTGAATTTTGACTTTGAAATTGAAACAGCCCGATGACGGAGTCAAAATCTAAAATCGGCAGTCACGAGACTGGCGAACAGAAGCGCGGTTGAGCCTCTCCGTAGGGTCAAGCGCGTTGTACCGACGCTTAGCGCAGGCGTGTGTCGCATCTATGGTGTCGCACAATAGTTTTGTGGGTCGGTATGTGAGAGAATTGCATATATTTTCTCGAGAACCACGCTACGAGTACGTACGAGTACGAAATCATGTGTTTTTGCATGCATGTTTTCTTTTTGTTCGTCATGAGGCATCATAAAAATCCTTGATGCGCCACGAGTGTGAGCGTATATGTCATCCTCCTGCCTCCAAGCCTACGCTCGTCACTGTCAATATGGCTACCGCTGCTGCTGTAGAGAAAGGGCTCTACGTCTAGACGAGTGTCTTGCCGTGCTGTGTGTGCTGCTGTGCTGTGTGTGCTGCTGTGCTGTGTGTGCTGCTGTGCTGTGTGTGCTGCTGTGCTGTGTGTGCTGCTGTGCTGTTTGTTGTTGTATAGAAAAGGATAAAATCATAACCCTGAAACTTTATTCCTGGGCGCGGAGGCCGGGCGCGGAAGGAAAATTCACGTGCTCTACGGCGCATGAACTCGCGTCGTCTCTCGGGATGTCTGCTTTAGTACTCCCACCACAACCAAACGGGATAGCTGGTGTATCTATGCTGTGTTGGAAATTAGAGCTAGGCTCGCGTGGAGGCAAAAGCAAACAAGAAGGCACAGCGCTGTGTGCTAAAACTATCTTCCACCCCAGATTCACGACAAAGGGTTGGAGAAATTCTTCACAACAATGGAACAGTTTGTCTAGGTTTTAAAAAATCTGTATCTTACTCCCAACCGCAATTTTGCACTGCTCTGGGTGTATAACATATCTGCATCGCCCGTACTCTCTTCAAGTTCAAATTTATTCGACGGCTCGCCTTCTGGTCAGTTGTGTAAATATAAAACACATCGGCAGCAACCACAGCACGATTTACATTTCAACCCACAGCGCTGCGCTTCGGAATTAGGTTGTCTTATGATAGCTTCTTGATAGCAAGTAGAAGCCTAGACTATGAGGGCTTCCTTTCTTTTCGGCAAAATAAAAGGAGCTAGCAGGGCATACGTAAAGGATTAACGCGGGTACGCAGCTCCACCCGCGCCCCTGTCTACTCCTGTTGCTCCTGAAGACTTTGGACGTGAAAAACCTAGTTTGGATGAGCAGGAAACATCAGCCAGACCTGAATGCTGTACGAGTACATGCGTGTCTACAGCAGTAGTGCCACTACTCTATTCAGCTCGTGTTGTTTCAAACACCACACGGTAGTTCCAGCCCACGGCATGTCCTTGCATCCAGGTGCTAGGCGCGTGCGAGGCGCAGTCCTTGGCTAGCTGTATATTTATTGCTGCGTACCACCTACTACCAGGTACCTGGTATCTCACAGCATACTACAGACAACACAGAGATACTCGTAGAATAGAGACAGGATACTGCTACGTATATGTTGATACCAACAAGGAGATCGACGAGAGCAGAGATGCGATGGGATAGATAAGGTGTGGTTATGTGCCCAGAAGGGTCGCCACCACAGCCAGAGAGATACAGTAGATGCTTCCACCTGGCGTGGGTCACGCGTGTATCCCCCTTTGGCTAGACCTATAGGCCCACACACGACCTCGCCGGGTGAGGTATCTCAAAGCATCAGCAAACAAACACAGAGTAGGTAACTCAACGCGTATGGATCTTTATGTACTATTACACGAGTATGAGGTTGGTTGCAGCAGTATTCTGGGAGCACACAGCGAAGAACCGAAGAAGCCTGTCGACCTCCGAACTGCGCATAGAAACACCCCAGGATGTGAGAAATATATGCCGAGTGTTTACGCCTAGCGTCGACCACGCGCGCGTCCGGCTAGAGGCTCCCAAGCGCATTCGTTCGTAGTCACCAGCAATGCGTTGTCGGGTTGAGGTGTTCGATTTGAAGCTGGTCTGAATTTCACAGAGAGAACTAAAAATCAAATTATTTCTTGATTTCGCCAGAATGTGATCCCGCACATATTCTTTATCCCGAAGTCGAAGAATTATCTGTTAGTAGCTGCAAGACGGTGTCAAGTCCGAACGTCTCACATGGTCACTGCTTGAATTACGATAAGCGATGCATACAACGGGCGGTGGAATAATATCCGTGAACCATCATTTTCAATTTTTGAGCTGGAAAAGGGTGTACATGCATCCTTGCTTGCTAGTAAGCGTTGTCAGCTGGGGGGGTGTCTTATGTCTAGGCAGGATGGTGGGAACGGGGTAACATGGACTGTTGAGCCAGTAACATGTGTATAATATAGTAATATTATGATTTCGTTTAAAAACGATTACACATCATTTACTCATACTGCTGTATATATGGTCAAAATAGTACACGTTTGTGAGTATAGAATATTATATGTATATGTTTTATTGGAGACACTTGTTTATGGCACCTTGTTTAGTATGAGAGATGATTGATTGATTTGATTGGAGATTAAAGTGAGTCAATGAGGAATAATCGATGTGTTTGGAAGATTAATATTTACTGTACAGCCGAATAATACACACATACATGTACTCGTTACAACCAGGTACATTAATAGAAGTACACAGGTTGGGGGATCATCGTCACTGGTTACCAGTAAGTTCGTGGGTGATAAATCACTATAGAAATGTGCCTGCGTTCATCATACAGGTTGGAAAGGAGTTCGAGTCTGTTGGTTGATCTACACTTGATGCATACTACGAGACGATCACAAGACAAGGGCTTTTTGGAGGCAATTTGGTTTTAGCCTTTGTGATGGTGATTTTATATCTTCGCAGGTTCTACAGGAACTGCAAGGTCGTTCTCACAGGTGTTTCAGGGGTGGTGATACTTCAAACTACTAGTAGTAGTTCTAGTTTTCAATTATGTGTGGGGAATGTAAGACTTCCTCTAGCTGCTCTTTGTCATGCTGAGAACTTACCGGAATTGGAAACATGGTTTAGGGATATTATCATGGCGGAACGGGAACGGGGGGAGCTCCATAACAGTACGTTGGAATATTGAGGATTGTAGAAAATACATTAATATTAATCAATGGAAACAACGTATTATTTCTGATGTCAGTGGAGCTATACACGTCATGGGACTTACTGCATACAGCGGAGCTACATACATCTGGGGAGCTACTATACAAATACTTTCAAGGCGCGTAGGAATTTACTACTAATAGTTATGCATGAATATATGTAGACCCTGAAACCTTTATCGACTGTTTATACCTCGATAGATGCTTACAAGATAATAGATTCTGCTGTTCAAGAGTCGTTGAGATAATGTGTAAAGGATGTATAACAATGACGGATATAGCTAATACCTACAATTATATTTGATGTATCTTAGATACCTAGGGGATTCCATACGTTACTATGCTAGTGAAGACTCGAGCTTTCGAAGAGCAGCATTTTCGAAGGGTTGCATATTTACATCTTACGATAAGTGGACAACTTTCAACAAACCAGGAAGGTAGATATACATGTACTCGAAACTATTTACCACCCACCTTGTCCCAAGCCGCTGTTTATGCCCGTTTGGCGGGGACAACTCGGTGTTACTAGACTCCATCGATCCCCTGAGCTCCACTCGTCTCCCTGGACTACAGCGTTAGACACCATCTTCGCGTTGTACGACTCAGCTTCGTCTAGTACATCGTGTACCACGCAGCTTTATCGAGTCAGTCGCATACTGCACAGCTCCATTCGTCGGGTACAACACAGCGTCGTCGAGCCCGTCGTGCACTACACAGCTTCGTCGAGTTCATCTTGCTCTACACGACAGGAAAGCGAAACGTTTCGCCAAAGTCAAACGGGCAGCGTCCCGGGGAGGGGGGGAGGAGTGATTGATTGGAGGGAAGAACATAACCGGGTCACCAAACGGCCACGGAAGGAAGAGGGGGACCGTTTTGGGGACTTTTCGGTGGACTTTGCCCGAGGGCAGAGCGGCCAGGCTGGAGGCCCACCACAGGGAGGCCAGGTTGAATGGGTCCGCATGGTGGTGCAGGACAAAGGGAAACAGGACCGGCAAAACCTGTAAAAGCGGGAGGCGGGTACAACCAGATGCCCCCTCCCCCCCTACGTTCGCCCTTTGAAGTCGGAGGACGATGGGTCCACAAGAAGCCCCAAGAGGAGAACAACCGAACCCTAGATCCCGGTGGGGACCTCCTATGGTGCCAAGGCCACCGCGGCAACAACAGCCAGGGTTCGTTCGTCAACAGCAGCCAGGGTTCGCTGGTCAACAGCAGCCAGGGTTCACTGGTCAACAGCAGCCAGGGTTCGCTGGTCAACAGCAGCCAGGGTTCATCGGACTAGCGGAAGCTCAGGGGTGGCAGGCACCGTGGGGTGGTCAACCCATCATGCAGGGGTAGGAACCCCAGGGAGGACCACCATCCTTCCCACTACGAACTGATGGATCGCGGATCGGACAGCTTAATCCGTTATACGACATAACCGGAGGGTTTTCTAAAGAAGCCCAACGCATGGTCGACCGCCTAGTCAAGACAATGGGGGTAAAAATACGGAAAAGCGCTTACGAGTCGGTGCTGCAACCGGGAGAGGTGAGGAGGCTCTCGATGAAGAATGATCCAGTGTTGTTCATTGACGAGTTGACTAAATTATTCGCAAGATACCCCAACTAGACCATGCCCAAGGATCAGCTGAACGGTATGGCGCCAACGTCCCCGCAGAGAGATGGACTGTCAGACATGCGTGTGGCGGTGTTAATGCGGTTAACACCGGATTCGTCATTGGTCAAGATGGCCTTTGCGAACAACCACCGTACGCGCGTACCTACGATCGATGGACGGTAGGTTGTGAAGTTGGCCAAGAAACTCACAATCACAGAGTGATGGACTCGGGGACTTGCAGCACATTATGGATGAGGTGGAAGGGTCGAAGTATTTCTCCAGCATCGATTTGGCTTCAGGATTCTTACAGCGCGAGATCCATGAGGACGATCGACACCTGACGGCGTTTCGAGACGCTGACTAGAAGCTGTACGAGTACGTTCGCTTCGGCTTGGGGTTGAAGACAGTGCCATCCGCGTTTGCCAACGACGTGGGAGGGCGACTGTCACCAGTCAAGCATGAAGGAGTCAAGCACTGGTTGGACGACATCGCTATCCCGTCCAAATCCCTTGAAGATCAATGCGGACTGCTTCGAGAAACGTTGGAATATCTATGGCAAGGACGTGTGACCATCAATCTCCAGAAATCGCATTTCTGTCAGTCGGTCATGGAGGTCGTCAGCATGATCGTGGATAGGCTTGGTACCAGGCCTGCCCCGAGCAAGATCGATGCTATCACGCAGCTATCAAGGCCGAACACGGTGGAGGAAGTGCGAGTACTGCTGGGCATGACAGGGTACTTACGGCAATTCGTACCCCATTATAGCACAGAGGTAGCGCCCATTTCAGACTTGCTGAGAGACCCACGGTTCAGAACCACGAGAGCGAAGAAAAAGAAAGTTCCGTGGGGAGAAGAGCAGAACAAGGGTTTTAATGCGCTTATCAAGGCTTTGACGTCGCCTCTAATTCTAGCCTTGCCGGTGTGGACAGAGCCGTTCTTGCTGTACACCGATGCCAGTGAGATAGGAGCACGAGCGGTGCCAACGAAACTCATCGAAGGAGTGGAGAAAGTGATAGCGTACGCGCAGCAAAAGGTGATCGAGAGGGGACTCTAAACGGTCAGCAACAGACCGTGAATGCATCGCGGTCATGCGTGCGGTGAAAAAGTTTCAACCGTATCTTTGGGGGCGGCCGTTCACGCTCATCACGGACTGTTCGGCATTGACTTGGCTCTTCAAAAGCCAATTCCTCACACCGAAATACCATCGCTGGGCTCTGAGGTGGATGGAGCACAACATAACCTCGAAGTCGAGGCCGGGGACACAACATCAGTTCCCGGACGACATGTCGCGGTTACCGAACAAGAGCAACGTGATCGAGGATTTCGACGACTCTTTTCCAGGAGACGAGTCGTTGCCAAACGTTTACAAAGGCTCACAGGGACCAGTGCTCGACGGCGTACACCTCGAAACCTTAGGAGTGGGAGTTGTGGACGAAACAAGTACTCAAAGTCTTGCAGTGCTGGCAGCCGTCGCATTCACACCCGCAGACACATCGGAGGCAGATACTCAACCGGCCGATCTTGCTATTGCACCGGAGTTTCCAGTGGTGGCCATGCTCGACTGTGGGGGGGGGAGGCAGCATCCTTCCATCGGAGGGAATGCTGACGGTCAGATGAGCAGTAGACCAGGACTGGAGAGCACTGGAATACACCAGAGCAAACGGACTAGACAACGGTGCCAGGCTACTTAGGGCGACAACAGGGTCGCAGGAATGCCTAAGCATGCTGAGAGAGTTGAAACCGGATGTGGTAGTCGGTGACGCCTGCAGGAAGTTTAAAGGGGTACGAGAGAAGGAAGGAGTAGCCGAAGCCAGTAGCTTAGCCCAAGCTGCCATCGCCTCAGACGCGCGAGTGTTTATACTCGAATGTTTGGGCAAACATCTGCGAATGGCTGAATGGAACGACGAAATTCTCCTCGCCTTGGAACGCGAGTCATACATCGTGGGCAAGGCGGAGATATTAGCGAGCCAAGTAGGGATTCCGTGGAGGGGTAAACGGACGTTCGTGGTAGGAATCAAGGGAGGCCTTGCCACGAAGGGGAATTTAGCCGCTTGGAAGCGGAGGTTGGAGAAGGTAAAGCAACCAGTTCAGGAATTGGGGGAATTTCTGGGACGAAGAGTCGCGCATTTCCTGAAGAGAGGTAACGGAGAGCGAGCAATTTATTCGTTCAACGAACCCATCATCTCTTTGACCCACGGGAAAAAGCCAACCGAAGGGTATGTCGCACACCTAGCGGATACGGCACGCCTTGAAGAAGCTGAGGAGGTTCACTTCAAAGACTACGCCAAGATCACCACAGGACAGGAACACTACGTGATCCCGCAGACGATCAGTCATATCGCAGCGGCGAATATCATCGCAAATTTCACGTCTCCTCCGAAGCTATGAGCAGTGTTCGTGGAACTTGATGTTCAAGGCTTACTGGGAAAACCGGTGCCAGAGGTCGTGGAACTAGACGGATTGGCCTGCATGGTGTTTGAGGATTGCCTCGCAGCAGCAGAAACCTTTGACGTGACGAGAGCGGTTACGAGATCGCAGGCGAAGGCCACTTCCCAGGAACAGGAGGTTGTCTGGGAGGCAGAACCACCGTTACCTGAGGAGGAGGAGACGGAGAATGCACCAACACAGACAATCACTACTACTGAGCTACCAGTGGAAGTTGATCGCCCACAAAAGCGCAGGGGACATATAGAGCCCATCCCGAAACCCTAACGGCAACGACATCCTTGGGAGGAACCACCCAAGGACGCCGGCAGCCGTTCAGGCGGATAAGGGAAAGAGGTCAAGGGGTTCCAGCGGTCGGAGCCGTCCATGCTGGAAAGGGTGACAGCTATTCTCCAGGATACGCCACAACTGATGCAGAGGCAGTGCGAATAAATGGTACTTGGCAGGATTCGGAAATAAGTCCAGGAAACGGGAAACCGAGGAGCAGGAGGTGACGAATATGTGATGGACGACAACGGCCTCTTGTAGGTAACACCTCTGGGAAAGGTCCCACGACTTGCAGTTCCCCAATCTCTCGTTCCAGGGATTATGGCGCTGGCGCACAGCACCTATGGGCATCCAGGTACGGTGAGAACTACAGCCGTGATTAGTCGTCGGAATTGCTGTCCCACCCTCATCAGGGATGTGAGAGACTACGTCCTCTCGTGTGGGTGCAAGCGTCGCAAGCGATCAGCGAGTCAACGGGTTGCCATGCTACCGGCGAGGTTTCTGCAACCCGGGGAGGTACTCGAAGTCGACATCCAGGACATGGGGGTGAAGTCGGACGCAGGCAACAAAGTTCTACTGGTGGCAGTCGACAAAGATAGCAAAGTCTTGTTGGTCTTCCCGCTCCCCACGAAAGAAGCACTCGGAGTAGCGAGGAAACTGCTCGAAGTGATGCTTATGTTTGGGCTACCGCTTGTATGTTCGCAGTAATCCGGGATCCGAGTTCACGGCAGAGGTGATGCAACACTTATGTAAATGGTTGAACGTGAATATCGCCTATGGGCCTGCCGACCATCTACGTGCGCAGGGGACGGTGGAGAGACTACTCGAAGCACTAGGAGAACTGTGCAAGACATGGCCTCGCAGATGGGACGAGTACGTACAGCCGGCACTGTGGATCCATCGTACCACGCCGGACCTGCGCTTGCCGGGGAAGCCAACTCCCTTCCGTCTTTTCTTTGGTCGTGATGCGCGCACGCAACTTGATGCTACGCACCCCGAGATCGATGGTGGTGATTTCAGGGGCGGGACGCACAGTTACGTGGCCGACAAACGCCAAGAGTACAAGGAGGTACGGGATGTACGGGTGGATCTATTGAAAATACATGATGACAGACAGAAAAGCCGTGAGAGTCGGATTGCTGAAATCGGTCGGACCTCGGTGGGAACCCGTGTTGTTGTCGGAGACAAGGTGCTGGTGAAGGAGGCCGAGTCTGTGATGGCAAGGGAGGGGATACATCATAAACTAGCCCACGAGCACTGGACCGCCCACGAGGACTGGACCGCCCACGAGCACTGGACCGGGCTTTGGGGAGTGCCTGAAGTTTGTCTTACCAGGACTCAGCTACATCGTCACGATGAATAGGCGAGGGATTCGCCGACGGCGGCCGTCAGCAGCGAACATCAAGACGTTCTACTTACGTCCGGATGACCTCCGTCACGACTTCGAAAAATAGTTTACTCACCTGGCATGGGGAGTTGACGTCGGACTTTCGGAGCCGTCGATTGTAGCGTCGCCTATGTATACCCTAATACACAGGGATGCTGTGATGGGTCAGGGCAACGCTTGGAAGTGGCGATACAAGGGACGATTCGTGGATAGCACGGAGTAGCAGTGGCTGTCCGAAGAGGAGGCGCGAGACCGTTTCACCCCCTTACAGCTAGACGTTTCCATGCACTGTGGGAAACGTACCACGGAGCGGAGTGCCAGGCAAGGCCGACTTCGACCCTAACACGGAAGGAAATATATAGAATAAACCGTGAACATGCGTTGAAACAACACCCCGTGGGGACCGTGATCTGGAGGGAATTCGCGGACGCTGAAGGAGAAACGTCACCTTTCAAAGATCTCGACTACAAGTCACCGTACTGACGGGTTCGGTACGCAGACGGATATTGGGAGGAGCTCAACGAACGTGAGATTCTGAAAGCTAGGAGAACCGGAAATTCGCAATCCGGCTCCCTATAAACACGAGGAACGTGAAGTGAAGTTCCATGGAGAATGGGAGAAGACGTTAGCCGAAGATCCACTAGCGAGTAGGATCAAGACCTCGGCCTACCCGGGTTAACGGGAAAAGCCGGGAAGTGGTGGATAAGAGGTTTTCAGCTGGTGCCTTGATGATAAATTCTAGCAAGTACAGCAGTACCGATGTGGGACCTACTGCGGAAACGCGCGAGGCCCAGGATCCCTACCCCCGAAGAGACGCCTGTCCATGAAAATGGTAGACGCCACTCATTCGAGCTTTAGGGTAATCGAAACACGACTAAGTGTGGGAAAGGCCCTCACTTTTACTCAAGTGTATCCGCAGCCCGGTTAGGATGGTATCTTAGGAAACCGTGCTGAGGGGGCGTTGCGACGGATTGATATGACGTCACGTTAAATACGTAACGGAATGTTACCTAGATTTGTGCAACTCCCGTCAATCCAGAAAGTACACCGCTCACGGCGGCAGTCCAAATACACAAAAAAACAAACGAGGCAAAAAGCAATCTGAGCTTGATCTTATACCTGCTTTAGTGACAGCGAACAGAGCCTGAGTACAGCGATCGTTATCGTAAGGTATTGTTGAAGGTTTCATCCGAAGATCTGTTGTATAACACAAGCGCTTGGAAGAGGACTGCTTGATATGAGACTGGTATTTGCAGGCAGCTATCGTGACAGGACACGGGAGGGATCAAACTGAAGACACCCACGGTGGAAACGAATAAGAGGCGGTGAGAGACTAAGGATAGGGGATTGGAGACCTGGGTGAGTGTATCATACATAGCTCTTATCCTTCGTTACAGTGGCGTGTCATCCACCGCAGGCTGCTGTAGTGGCGGTGCAGGTACCCTTATACCGCATATGCTCTGTTCCATGACCACAACTCATGTGCAGTCAAGTTGCTCATGCCTGGACCCTGTTTTGCCACCCCTTTTTTCAAAGAAGAACTTCGAAACTATTTTCTCTTCTTGTGTAAAGGTAGCCGTCAACGTCTTTTTTGCGGCGAGCCTTCGGCAGCCTTTGAGCAACGACTTACAGGAGCAAGTTCTGTTTTACGTTTTTCGAAACTGTCTATTGACAACGACCAACGAGGCGATAAATCGTCAATCTTAACAAGTGGCGACCGGGGCAATAACAGCGCCCATGGCTACAGGCGATAGCGCAGGGGATCCCGGCGGTGAGTCCTGAACAAATATCATGGCGGGCACAAGCCCAACTTTTCCAGTAGCCTTTCCCGGTGCTCTTGACCGCACAAATCTTTAGAGATAAAGTCTCCAAAGATTTAACGGTTTTTGTGGTCGTCCGGACATTTATTGCAGATTGTCCCAAACGCGTGGCGAAGCCGTGCACGGGTCGAGCCTTAGCCTGGGCTGGAGTTGGGGTCAAGGTTAGGCTTAGGGTTGGGTCGACGGCTTCTCGTGATTTGATTTTAAAAAAGGTGAAAGAAAACACGTTAAACCAACAAGAAATCATCATATATTTTATACTTTATCTGGTACGATTTGTGGTATAATACCGGTGAAGGCGCCACCAGTTTCCCATCAGCTCGGTATCGGTATGTCCCGCGACGTGTTTTAGGTGTGGGTTCTACATTCGTGTCGCAACACCCTTCTATCGACTACTGGTGGTCAGTATATGCCCCTAATACTAATACATATACCGTTGAAGCGGCGGATAATTTCATAGCGAGGTGGCACAGGGGCTAGGCGAAGAAGAGCTGAGTACGGCATACAGCTGAGGACGCCAATAGATACGACAAAGGGAGAGGACGTGGGGATTGGAAAGCCTTACTGATACCACAGCTGTCGACGAATGCAGAAACGAAAGAGTAGATCGTGTGGCAAGGTATCGGTTCGACTAGCCCTGGAAATACTGTTTTTCACACTTTTAGCTTGTTTGGTTCTTATTTAGTTGTTCACTGGGGGGGGGCGCGGCAGCGGTAATACCGGCTCTTGACATCGTTTGGTGTGAGTAGGGAAGAGATAGAAGAAGGTGTGGCATGGTCCCCGTATTGGTTCCGTAGCAGAGACGGGAACTCATATAATTACCTTGGGAATTATGTTTCTCTTTTCTTTCTTGTTGTGTCATATTTCTTCATTTTTGTGTTGTTTCTCCCTTTGTTTTATTTCGCCCCCGCCGTCCTCTGCCGGTATCTTCCTCTTATTTTTCGGGTTGGTTCACTTGTGCAGACGGTTTCTCTGCAAGGCTTGATACACACATACATAGTGATGAGACGGAAATTGATCTGATGGACGGTTTCGCCAGAAACATATGCACGCAGAATATGCACGCAAACTATGCAAATAAGTGAAAACGATTGTTTCTTCGTTGGAAATACCGGGTATTCAGATCAACGAGGAAGTCAGCATGCCTTAACGATGATATGGTTGTAACGACAATGGGACAGCGTAGCACGCTGTAAATGCATGGTTAATGGCATTATGGCATGTCTCCAAAGTAGAAAAGGGCATAATGGCGACCACACGAGTGATACTATGACCACAATTCAGTCAATTAAGTAAACATAATACGATGTACAAGGCCTTCCTTCGGAGTGGTCATAGTATATGGGTGACGCAAGAAATACGGGTCAATTCCTCGGCAGCAGCACTGTGCATCCACGAAACGCACAACCGCAGCAGGCGTCGTCACCTATCTCGTCAAAAACAAACCGCTAAGGTTCAGGTCCGAGGGGAATAGGGGAGAGCGCTTTTTATGATGCAAGGTTTTTGTACAACTATTAATAATTGTTGCGCGCAAGTGTATACATACGGATTTACATATATACGCGCGTTCCTACTTGTATGTTATACAGGAGTGGGGGCCCGCTGTTCAGAAAACAACATCAATTTAACATCCAGGCTCGTAATGTCGTATTTTGCGTAGATCTTACCAGCTACATTTATCATTTTCATACATATGAGGGTTTCTTATTTTTTACAAACCGACACGTTAGTAAGATTTGGGAGTTAAGAATTCCAGGATGAGTTTTTATAAAATTTAGGAATATACAGCTATAAACTACAGTAGTAAGTATTTGTGCTCAGCGAGGAACGCAACTGTAAATCCTACCAATACAGGTAGTCTTTATGAGCCTAACTATTGTCAACGTTGACATCACAGCAAGCCGCCAATAGCAGATTATTAACTTCTATCGCGTACTTAGACTCAAAGTCAACCCTTTTATGCTTTTCTGAGAACCGCATCTTCTACATATCTCACGAAGGCATTATAGAGCACCATCCCTACTGGTTGGTATGATATTGCACGCAATGACCGCACGGCCCAACGGGGTTCCGTTTTTCATTTTTTCGTTTTCTTTGGCCAGCCGAGAAGGTATAGATATTAGTGCTGGAAGCACGTGGTCCTGAACGGTAGCAGCACTGCCGGAAGGTTGTGATGTGACTTTTGACGTGCTGGAAGGTTGAAATGGGGCTTTTGACGTTTGTTCTTCCGGAGCAACCTTGCTTATTCGATCGCGCTGCTGTTTGGTATATATCACTGTTTCTTATCGGGTTGCCCAGTTTCGTGAGCTGTGTTTGTTACACCCAACCTACTTTTGTTTCTGGACAATTTGAGCATTTCTTTAACATACTATGCATAATATTCATGGTATACAGCAGCAGTAGCAGCAGTAGCAGCAGCAGCAGCAGCAGCAGCAGAGACGAAGTACAGCAAAGTACCATCCCTATTATATGATACCGCTTCGAACAGCACAGCAGTACGCCAGCAAAGATAAGCTATACATGATACCCAGTGCTCTCTGCAGGTCTCTGGTACACGCACAGTCAGTGTGCGTATTGTGTATCTTCCGCACCCTGTACAACTACAGCTGTTCGTAGTTATCTGCCAGACAACTACTGTTTGAAACAGTTGTGCAACTAGTTGTCCGTAGACAACTACTGTTTGAAAAAGTTGTGCAACTAGTTGTCTATAGACAACTACTGTTTGAAAAAGTCGTTCAACTAGTTGTTTGTAGACAACTAGTGTTTGAAAAGTTGTGCAACTACAGGGGTCCGCATAAAAGTTAGACCTGTTTTTTTTCCCACTTCTGCAGATACCTTTACTGAAATAACGAAGGCAACAAATCACACGCCGTTTGTGTCCAACGGTGCCGTGAGTAAGAAAGAAAATTCGCGTTTGTTTGCGTCTTCTTTATATAATTTTTTTTTTGTTTAGTATTCACCATCGAAGGCAGATTTCGTATGGGTGGCCCATTTTCAATACACTTATTTCCCGAAGGCTAGGAAAAGCACATTTTTTTGAAATCCCGTACGAAATCTGCCTTCGATGGTGAAAATTAAACAAACAAGACACGAAACAAAAAAAGACGCAAACGCGAATTTTCTTTTTTACTCACGGCACCGTTGGACACAAACGGCGTGTGATGTGTTGCCTTTATTCTTTCAGTAAAGATATCGGCAGAATCGAAAAAAAAAACAGGCTAACTTTTATGCGGACCCCTGTACGCGTAGTTGTCTGCAGACAACTACTACTGTTTGGAAAACGTGTGCAACTAGTTGTCTGTAGACAACTACTGTTTGGAAAACCTGTGCAGCTAGTTGTCTGCAGACAACTACTTGGTAAAAACCCTATCCAACTAGTTGTCTGTAGACACCTACTACTGTTTGAAACAGTTGTGTAATTAGTTGTCTGCAGACAACTACTGGGTGAAAACCTATGCAACTAGTGTTTTGGGACAACTACTGAGTAGTTGCGGCCGTGCACAACTATTAGTTGTCTTATTAGTTGTCTGCGGACAACCTGAACGGGTGCAGTGTTCGACATGTGCTACTCTCGGTCGCCGCACCAAATTCAAACCATTGCTATTGACCTTTATATCTTCCACGTGATTGCATCTATTGTATTGTTTTCGTGAGTGTGCCGCCCAGAACCCGTGAAACAAAATGCAATACCCAACACCCTGCGAAAGTCGCACCTCACACACCCCCATTATCATTCTGCCGCATCATACATATGATAACAGATTGCGTTATATTCGTGTCGACAAATTTCAGAAAAGAGGCGAGATTCCAAAGGCCTCTCGACTAGCAAGACATAATCGCAAGTCGGCCAGGCCGCTATCACGCGCCGACCCTCCGCCGGATTACTCTACTATTCTGCTGTTGAAACCTCCGCCTCCACTTCGTCGGTGAAGTCCAACGGGCCAAACACACCGTCGAGCTGTGCCAGCCCCGCAATAGGGTTCGACAACCGCCCGGCGATCTTGGTGTGCACCACGTCCTGGCCCAGCTTCGGGATCTCCTCAGGAATGAGGTCCAGGTTACCGTCCAAAACCAGCACACCCTGTACAACTACGGCTACTCGTAGTTGTCTGTCAGGTGAGTACTGTTTGAAAAAGGTGTGCAACTTTAGTTGTCTGTAGACAACTATTTAATAGTGTTTGAACAAGTTGTGCATCTAGATGTCTGCAGACAACTTCTCATTGGAAAAGTTGTGCAACTGGTTGTTTGTAGACAACTACTGTTTGAAAAGGTTGTGCAACTAGTTGTCCGTAGACAACTACCGTTTAAACAAGTTGTGCAACCAGTTGTCTGCAGTCATCTAGTTTTTGACAAAGTTGTGCAACTAGTTGTCGGTAGATAACTACTGTTTGAAAAAGTTGTGCATCTAGTTGTCTGCACACAACTACTTTTCGAAAAAGTGGTGCAACTACTAATAGTTGTCAGTAGACAACTACTGTTCGAAAAACTTGTGCAACTAGTTGTCTGGAGACAACTACTGTTAGAAACACTTGTGCAACTAGTTGTCTGTAGACAACTACTGTTTGGAAAACTTATTCAACTAATTGTTTGCAGACAACTACTTGGTGAATAACCTATTCAACTACAGTAGTTGTCTTTAGACAACTGTTTGTATACGCCGCTGTCGAACGTGTCAATTGCTGGCCCACTCCCCTATACCATGAGTCGTCAAGGAGAAGTAGTAGATAAAGTACACTCGTACACCAAATACCAAATATACACACACAAGTAGGCCAGTACCTGTCGTCAAAGGCCCACCATATGCACCACACAGGGGTGAGCCGTACCTTTCTGTCATGCTCCACCCTCACATATATACGGGCAGTATCTTATCATCAAAGCCCAGTTCGTCTCGTTATCATCATTGACTGCCCCCGTACGGAGCAGCAACACGCGAGGCATCCATCATCTCAGATCATAATGCCTCGGCACACCATATGAAACCCTAATAATATCCGTAGACCAGTATGAAACCCCCACATATCGGGAAACCAGTATGGATCAACCGCATACCACAAACAGCCCCCCTATTCGGTGCGCGATACGGTAGGTCCCGAATAATTTATCACCAATTGCAAGGTAAAACGTCAAGTAGCAAGTTACAACCTGAATAATCGCCAAGGAAAAACCGAACCCCAAATTCCATCCTCCATCATTGCCAAGGTAAAACGGCAATCCCAAATTCCATTCTCAAGAATTTCCAAGGTAAAACGGCAATCCCCACACCAAATCTCTCAAGCTCGATTCCACTATATATCTCCTAAACTATAGCGAGACAGTAACTATGGGAAGGGGAAAATCCAACAAACGTGAGTATGCCGGTAAAACCTTCAAACAAAACCAATACTACCGTCTTCACATAAATACCGTACCGCCCGATAACATCGGGCCCCCTGTAGTCTAATCTGTAAGAGCACAACAACAGAACACCTCTGATATAGAACATCTCAAATCAAATCATAGCAGCCCCCCTGCTTGGCACTCTCCTCGGACGTATACAAGAAGACAACAATCCGCATCTGAATCCTAACGTACTATCGGTATCAGTAATTGGTTCCCCTGTACGCTGTGCGCAATTAACCAATAGCCAAAGCGTACGGCACGATTCATCAAGACCATCGGCATACTCTACTGACGTATTAACTTTTCTCGGCGTAAGGGTACCTCCCAGACCTTTCTCCCATTTCCGTAAGACTGCTGAATTCGAACGTAAATTCTTCAAGTAATTTCCAAAGGCATTCCATGCACATCGAAAACTCCTACTATTATCCCCCAACACCAAATGCCCCAAAACCCCCCGAAAACCAAACAAACAAACGAACCAGTGGATGAAATCACTGCAAGTTCGCCACAGAGTCACGGTCAAGCCGAAACGTCTCAGCATGCAACGGTTTGATGAGAAAGCCGGCATGCTCTGCCGACCGTACGTGTTGATCTCAAACTACCCGTTAGACACATGCTCCAGACATCTACGTCCTAGAGTCGAACCATACACAGATACCAGCGCCCATAACTGCCCCACCAGAGACATACGTCCGGTCAGTAGCCTTGCGTGCATAGTCCGCATCCACGTTTGATAAAACCCCAGCTGGACTCGACTATCTGCGATGGAAAGTCTTCGTCGTGTTACCGAGTACAGCTACTATCTCCCCCCTGCTCGGTAGACGACAAAACATTCATCGCATGGTTGATAGTAAAATGCTTCGATATCAGTGTGACTCTACAATCCCTCAACCATAAAATAAAACCAAACTCAAGTCCGAAACCCACAAACGAGAAACATCAGCGACCTATATCAAATAAGCGCCGCAGACAACGAAACAAACAGAACGTCGTTGTCGTTGTATGCGTGCTCTCACGTACAAGCCTGCTCGATCCAGGGATATATAATTCACCAATCCTCATATTAAAACAAGCATTTAGTACCTCGATACACCAGGTAAAGCATCGTCTTTTAATCATACCCCAGGTCATGATAAATGGACTGCCATAACCGATACGTGACAATATACAGCTGTTGATGCTGTAATTAATTGTATTCTGATATCGTACTTCAGAGGTCGTAGTACGAAATTCAGAATGCCAAATATCAGATACCAGTATACCAGATACATGTCATATCACTATACTCGTATATCCAATGCAAGCATTATACAATTCAAGCGTCATAAAAAGTTCGGCTCGTCAATTCCTACTGTTACAAACGATCCAAAAACATTTAGTCTACTGTAGGTCACTGCTACTAAACGACCCCAACCCCACGCGCTTAACCCCGTCTCCTGCTCCCTACCCGACGGACTCAACGCTTGTCTCTGCCGCGGCTCAATGTCACCGATGCATGGACTACATCTCATAAATCCGCAGCGTGAGGGTGCATTAGGTTAGACGTTCGAATAGTCTGGGAATCGGAGTGAGATCATGCCACTCCTAGAGTTTGCTGAGCAGGGCGAAGTCAGTGCCTAAAGGGCCGGACACGCGGTAGTCTTCAACGGTGCCTCGGAACGCCTCGTACCCTTCCATCACCTCACGGCCGTCTTTGTCCAGCACCGGGCGGGCCGTCTCACCGAGGATTCCAGACAGCGACTCGCTTTGGAGAGACAGGCCAGTCAGCCCCACGTCCATCTGCCAGAACTCCAGGTCCGGCAAGACACGGCCATCCCAGTCGGTGTCACCGTCGCCTTGGTAGTTCATGCCAACGTTGAGGCGCACAGTGACGGCGGGCGTCTCGATCCTGAAGATGGAATGGGCGGACTGCAAATCCGCGAGGTCGTGCTGTTCCACGTACTGCGTGCACCAGTCGGGTGCCGCCATGTCGTCGAAACGAAGGATCCAGTCTTCGAACGATTCCTCGAGGGCGAGCTGCCGAATGCCTTGCAGCATTTCTTCGTGCATGCGGGCCCAAATCTTGTCCCCGCCAAACTGGCGGCACTCAGCAGGCAGGTTGGACGACGACACAATGATGCCATCAGCCACAGGTTCGTTCCTTGAAAAATGAAGTAGGCAGTCTACTTCCTCGCCGTCGACCAAAGCACGCAGTCCACCGTTGGCAAGGCAGGGCGAGGCCCCGCTGTCACATCCGTCGGTGTCGATGTCATACGGATTCTTAACCTCGATCACGAGAGTATGCCCCGCTGATAAAACACTGAAGCCCGTCACGAGCTGGCGATCGGGGAAGTCTTCGGGCAGAGGAGCGGTCAGACGAACATTGACGTTGAGGTGGGCATCGTCATCCCTGATCATGCTGTACCAACTGCCGTCAATGCCGGACCAGTCGATCTTCTGGCCACGGAGGCCTTCCATGTGCGGGTCGTCGCACATGTCTGCTCCATCCGGGCACCCTGCATTTTTCGAGTAGAGTTGGGAGAAAATCGGAACTTAGGCAAAGAAGCTGACAGTTCTCGGGCGAGTGTCGAACGAAGTGGCACAAGCGGATTGGCAACAGACGCAGACCAACGGCATATTTCCTACTAAGATGTTGCGATATAGGCACGGAGGAGTTTACATCCGATTACGCGTTGCCGACACCGAAATTGCGTACATAGACGCCAAAAAATTTGTCGTATACGTACCGAGGGTGGTGCTCGCATAACACATATACGAAATACAACTATGTCCCTACCATGCAGGTGTAACTCCCCGACGAGACGAGTACGGAGAGAAACAGGACTTTGGCAAGCACCGATGCCGGTCGAGGTTATCAACGAGGAAGAAACTTTTCGCGCATCACCCAGCTGTACTACAGAAGGATATTCATATATACTGTCGGGAGTAGCTCGCCCTAATCATGCCTTCATGCCATAGTTATGTGCCATTTTCTTAAGGTCTCATAATAAGCAGACTATGTCATACCGACGTCGAACCAAGTAGTGTACGCATAACTAGTTTCGTGTATATACTGCAGAAAAATTGCGTACCAAGCACCTGTTGATACACCAATGTAAATAACGAACCGATAGAAATGGCGCTAGCATTAATGGGACAGTAACGCCAACAATTCACCAGATCAGGCCGAAACAGCGTACCGCAGCCTCTACACTATGATGGTACACGGTGTGTGCCGGCGGGTCTCATGTAACACCGCAGTGGACGTGCTAGTTCAGACGCTCTGCGCAAGCTGCGGTTAGGCGCAGTTACCTGAGCTTCGCGCAGGAGAAGCAGTCTAAGTTGAAAGCTTTCGACATATGGAAGACAACATGTATGATGTGCATCGACGAGAAAACATATAGAAGTCGAGGGAGATCAAAGTGGACGAGTTATCTCGACTTACGCTTGGCGAAGCCCACGCTTTGCGGCTAGATCTGCCCTCCACAGTTCAATGTATTGACTGACCCGCGGCAGTTATCTTTACTGACTGCAATTAAACGTCGACCAGCTAGGTACCCCGTGTAATTGACAATGTCCAAGCCTCGCTCGTTACGAAGTCAAACCCATCTTAGGCATGAGGCCACACACTTTTTATGGTGCCAGCCGCGACACGACTTTACAAAAGCGTTGGCAAGCCAAACCCAAGCGATATTGGCGATAGATAGCGCACTCTGCACGTGTGCAGAGTGACCTAATCTCCGCAGTGCCGTACGCACCAACCCCCTTATCACCATCGAATGGACAACCCTTCACCATACGAATTTTAACTCTACGGCCGCGTCGTACCTGTCGTCGGTATGTCTGGTTGTTGACGTGGACCGGTAGACCCGTGGTGTGGAGGGGAACGAAAGTCAGCAAGGGGCAAGTAATAAAAATCAGTTATGAAAATATATGGGGTATACTATGCTTGTTGGCCGCTTATAATTCGGCACTACGTTTCTAACGACGGAGTCTATGCTGGGCTAGGGATGTCATTTCAATATATTCTCAATGTTCCCGGTCGGAGTCGCGCGGTCGAGTGACTACCCGTTTTAGTTTACAGTTTTCAACTTCAATTTCCTTTGAGTTCGAGATATGTACCGCCGAGGCATCGTTAAATACCGTGCGCTCACCCAATATGACTTAATCAGTATTTGCGCTAGGTACATAGCCACTCGATCGAATGTCCTAAACGCAGTAGAAATGCTTTGGTTAGAGATCCTACTATAGCGCCATTCGACGATTTTTTTGTATCGTCGCGACTTTGAGACACCATGCATGCAACTCGACGACGCTTAATACATGAAAAAACGAAAACTACATTTCGCATGGGAAACGTATGCCTCATGGTGCTGCTTCTTCGGGGGTACGACATCGCCGCTAGGATAAAAAAAGGTGATGGCTCAACATTTAGAACATTGCCTATAAACGTCAACTGGTTGCAGTTGCAATGTATGCACCACTGCTCCGTCGTGAAAATGGCACCACCACCTAGGTTAAAATACAATAACGTGCTGATGCTCTAATCAGTCACTTGCATATTGCACACCGCCAAACCGTCACTGCATGCATGCTTCTCTGCATACCAATCAAAGTAGTAGGCAGTGATAGCATTGTACGTTCATCCGCGAGAGGCACCAGGAGAAAAACGCTAAACTTGAATGCGACTGGAGAAACGCTAGCCATCGAAGCATGGATGTTCGCGGGGTTCGTGAAGTGCTGCAATGTGTTATAAAATGAAACCTTTGCCAGCTACTCACCGCACAGATCCTGTAAATTATTGGCGAAGCAAACGTCGTTGACACACAAGCAGCCGACGACACCACCACAGTCCTGTGCCAAGATCAAAACGCGCAAACCATGGGGTTCATAATTTAAAAGCAGATGTAGTCGTTTTTCCTGGGTCGTGTCTTTGACTGAGCCCATGATGTACTCAGCCTGCCGTCGACAGCCGCACCCCAACCTGATGCAGCGATAGCAAAGCTATGGAACCAACTTGTGTGTGAACGCATGCTACGGTAGAGGTACCCCATGATTTTCCTGAGTTTGGTCACTTGTGGAGCTCTATCCCTGACCCACACACTGGTTTTGGAAGGAATATGTAAGTACGATGTACGCGACGAACATCACCGTGGCCCGACTTCTGTATACAATGAAAAATATTGCCACATACGAATGAAAGACCAACAATTTTGGGGTAAGGGTTAAGGAAACCGAAACAGCCGATAAACGCCACCTCTATCGTAGCACGCGTCTGTAAACCTGTGTATAACAATCGTACTGGGTGGTTCGCGTATCGGTCGTACGGGCGATCCATGCCGGAACCGAAGGCTGTGCTTCTGGTCGATCCCACTGAAGGGGGGTTGAGCCTACCTTTACTGCGGCTCCTCGCTTGTGGAGCTCTACACCCAAACGAAATGGTTTTTACAGAAAACCGACGAGTGCAGCCAGTGAGATAATCCCTACCCCTAGGTACGTAATAGAATTAAACTATGAAACACTTCAAGTAATTGTGTACTGCGACGATACGTAGGTTAAGAGACACGGTCAATCAGTAATACGAGCTCTGCCTGCCGTGGAAAGTGCCACAGATCGATCAGCTTCAGGAAACCGTGGGGTTGCGTCTATGACGATTGTTGCGTGCGGACCCCGGCTAACACATGCAACATCGTCCACTTTGAAGCAGGTGCCTTATGGGTGCCACGCCATTTGCTGCGACAAAACGTGCGTCTGTTAACAAACTGCATGGCTCGTCCACGATCACAAACGTCTCCTTGTGGTGGATAACGCCTTGCCATTCCCGCAACAGTCGGCGATAAGGTGTTGCCATGCCTTACAGATAAAGTATGGTGCTATTGTTCTCCGAGGAAGGAGCTGGGCTTCTCAGACACGGTCTGTGCTAACGCGAAAAAAGCCACATAGAGGCATCTACCACCACCCCCCCATAGCAAGTGGTATGACATGTCAAAACAATATAACCGAGGCCGACCGCGTTCACGTCACCGATCACGATATAGTACCTGGTAGTCCCTTGTCCAATAGGATCTGTATTGTTTTGGAGAGAACTGCACCTGGAATGGCAAAACCAATTGATATAAACAGCTGACGCAGCTCTAGGTACGCGCTTTCGTGAATGTGCTTTCACGTTCCCAGTCCGACACAATCAGGGCCTGGAAGTGCCCATTTTCATTCCATCGGGACCCGTTGGTGAACATGCGGAAATAAAATACCGAAAGCGCGGTATGCCACGCCCACCCGCCCCACCCCCACCCCCCGCACTATGCGCCAAGCGTTAAGGGCCTTGAAACAGCGCTGGCTTAAAATCGATGAATGGCGTGAAATAGGCACCGCCACAAAGCGGATCACACCCAGGTGTCAGCGGCATCACTCACGTTGAGGTTTGTGGCCGTTCGCCCAGTGAAGCAGAACCAGCGGTCTTGCCCAGTGGTGGCACAACTACCACGTATGTCGTCCGTGACACACCCTGCGTTGATATCTACATCCTTAGGGATGCACTGCTCCAGCGTATCGTGTAAGAGGGTACGGATGAAAATGGGGTGGGAAAGGTATGCATTAGATATCGTCTCATGTTGAAGATAACCGGCGGCGACGCTACGTAAGTTTTAGAGAGACTGCCAGCAACGGTGCGGATCCAGGTCGAGGGGCGGCTAAATCTCGGCACATGCTCTTAGTCAGCAATCAATGCGTTTCTAAGACCCACTGTAAATACTTATGGGTATCACCCTCCCCTTACCTCCTGGCCGTCTGTGTCTGCCGAGCAATCCGTCACTTGCCCTTCGGTGGTTTGGACGGCGTGAATCGCCCACATAATAGCCAAAACAGTACGACTGGAGATCATTGTTCTCGTTGACGCTGTTCCTCGCTCCAGCGAATTCTGCGGTTAGCGACCAGGAACAACATCGATACAAGAATGACGCGTTAGCTGCAGTTTCCTAGCAAGATACAGACAGACCATGCAAAACAAAAGGCAACATTTCGGGACTCAATAGTCGCGATTTACAAAGCTGCGGACGTGCGAAATACCTTTTGCAGCTTTACCGTACGAGCGAGCGTAAACTTTGGTATCGGTCATTGACAATTTTATAATGTGTTATAGTTGACAGGCGCACGTATTAGCGCTTGGTAATAAATGCATATATGCACGGTTAATATTGTATTATGTAGGGTGCTTACAAAACTATACCCGGGGGAGTTACCCCGGGTAATAACCTACAGATAATTTAGCTTCGTCCTATACGACATTTCTACCCGTACCCGGAACTTCTGTGAGTTATGTACGACATCTTTTTACCCGAACCCGGAACTTTTGTAAGTTCTGTACACTCCGTGCCACAATACCCGGGGTAACGGCATAACACTTTTATACCTGCTCGGAACTTCTGTGAGTTCTGTAACACTTTCAGATCTGTACCAGGAACTTCTGCAAGTTCTGTACGATATCAATACCCGTATCAGGAACTAACTGCTGTAAGTTATGTGCGCCCCGTGCCGCAATACCCGGGGTAAGGGTATTCGTTTGCCACATTACCCTGGGTGCCGGTACTTATTCGGATTAAGACCATACGTTACCCTTATGGTGTTCTGGTACCACTTTATGGCACGTTATTGTTTCTCTTGCCTGTTTTGCCACCCAAAGACAAGGGTTATATCGCAAGACTGCTGTGTAACAGGTGCTTATGACAACAACATATACATTGCCCGTATGTATTATACGTATTGTTCGTATCGCAATCCTATGTAGTACCTGGGGTGGGTCCACGTCGTCCGTACACCTCACAGTATACGTATCGTACTCGGTAATACCAGCTGCATGTCGTACATATTACGTATACTTCGACGTACATATGTTCGTGTTCTGGAGTTGTACCTAGCCCATCAATTTTCGACAGCGGTGACGGAGCCTGCATCGATCAAGTAGTCTTGTCAACGGTCCTTCTCCTTATCCTGGGCGCCCACGACGAAGATGCGGTCCGTCACCGTGCAGTGAACGAGCGCGGATATTCTGGTGCTGGTTTGATGTGCCGTCATGTGGTTTATTTCTTGTAGCTGGTCTTGGTGAGTTTTATTTTTGTGGGTTCACCAGCCTTTTTTACCAGAACAGCACAGGACACGAAATTAGAAACAGGCAGGCTATTTATACTACAGTACTACTGTAGAACAAATATGATATTTAGAGGTAATAAGATATCTTACGAGAGTATTTTTAGATTGCAGTTATAGCCTTGAAGGCACCTTCTATCAATTAAGAAATGCAGCTTTGGCCCTTTTCCCTGTTTATTTTAACGTTTCCTGTACTACTGCTGTACGACTGTATTGGTATGCAAACTTTGCAAGATTGTTTTTGTAGGGCACGTAAAGGACTATACATGGGTTTTCCCCCGAGTATCATTTCCCTACAAAGAACATCTGTGAGTTATGTGCGACACTCATACCCGTACCCGGAACATCTAGAGTTTCTTTACGCCCGTGTCTCAAGCCCGTACCCGGAACTTCTGTAAATTATGTACGCCCCATGCTACAATACCCGGGGTACGGGTACAGCGTCGGTTTACCTGTACGTACTTTCTGTAAGTTCTGTACGCCCGTGCGACAATACCTGGGATCTCTATGAGTTTAATACTCGTCCCCGGAACTATTTTAAGTTATGTACGAAAGCCCGCGAGCCAACCAAACTATAGGGGGGGGAACGATTCCTCTCGTCGTTCTACGGTGAGATCAATAGTTCGTTCTTGATATAAAAAGCAACTTCAACCCTTATAGGACTGGAGTCCCGTTTTGGGGACAAATTACTTAGGATTAGAGTGGTTTGTCCCCAAAACGAGACTGCAGTTCTAAAAGGGTTAATGAGATATCCATGGTTTTGTGAAAACTACGAGCTGGTTCCAGACAAATGTGTAAAATTACACCTTCGGGCAATAAAACAATGAGCACACTGAAACTCACAACACAAAGCATATCCACGTGACCGCCTCAACAAGGCCAACACATCGGTGAAGCAAGTTTTGGCGTCCGAGCCAGGGGCGTCCGGAAAATACTCAGAGGGTGGGGTGTACTCATGTCGTACACGGCCGTATTCATATTACCATAGACCCTCGCATCCCTACAATGCCGGGACAGAGCACGTTGGGTTTTCACCAACCAGGCAGACATTGCTTGCACCAAGCGCGAAGCGCCGTGAGGTATTGGGCGAGTCGCATGGAGGGTGAGCTGCATCCTGCTAAAAACCGCCTCTGAGGCGGACTTGCATATGGATGACAGCTTCAATGAGTTAATTTAATATCTGGTGTGGCCACTTCCAGAGACAGCAATGGGTATCACTCCGTATCTGCCTCGTAGATGCCTTACCATATACACACTACGTGATACGACCATTCCCCTCGTGCGGAGATGAGGTTATCAACCCCTCACAAATGATCTAACAAGACCGCCAGTATGGGTGACCCCCAAAAACAAGAGAAAACAAACGATACGCTGGATGTCGAGCTCACGCAGTGAGAGGCGTGTTTTAGAGCGTCGCTGGCAACCGACGCCAACCCAACCTATACATATATAATATATTTATGAGGGGTCGTTGAAACCACTGATTGGTTTTTGGAGTTTTTCAGAAAAAAATACTTGTTTCGTTCTAAATTGTGCAGCGATAATATACTTGTTTTGATCTTAATCGTGCAGCGATCACAGTGCTCCGATAGTTTTTCTGTTGTGACCATTTTAGATAGTTAGGTGTCGAAACAACACTTTTCGGGACGCCCTTGTCCGAGCTGTAGTTGGTCAGATATGATAAGTGTTCGTATTATTTGGGGAGGCATTGTTGTATACCCCTGCTAGGGATTTAAGTGGTCAATACTAAAATCCATACGATATTTATCTCCTCCGTAATTCGGCCAAGACGAGGAATAATTAGACGCTAGACGTGTGATCGCATCATCAGGGGGAAGACGTCCGTGACACTTCTTTTGTTATGCGAGCTGTACGAGACTGTTAAAGTACTAGAACAATGTATTGAGCTCTTTGGAAACCCTAAGGGGACTATTTACTTTCAGGGGAATAACTACAGCGCTGGATCCAAGAAGGGTTGGGAAACGAAATTCGGCAGGGGTGCTCTTCACGGGCATACGAAAAATCGGGAGAACGACCTTTTGTAATTATCGAATTTCGAATGTTTTGACCGGACAGGCTAAAATGTACTGCACGAACCATATGATACACACTTTCAGGCATGGCTGAGTTTTGTCGTTGCGGCGATTTACATATATAAACACCTATAATAGGAGTTTGCGATCACAGGTCGTTGCGACTTGCCCGTATCGACAGCTATTAGCGATCAAAGGCCCACCTGATAGACAGCTATTCGGGATTCGAAACCAGCCCAGCTGATTGACAGCTCTTCCAAACGGCCACTTTGTATTTATGTTTCTCGGTATTATAAGATATATCCTCATCAGGTTATGGAACGAACCGAGCTGATGATGTACAGCACCAGCACACGATCAACTCCTGCAATAGCTACTGCCCAAGTAATGGGGCTGCGGTCGCGGGAGCTACGTGCGGCAGCACCAGCAACGGGCAGAAGCAGTGGGCGCCTTGACGATCAACTATCATAACGTAGTTGCTCCACGGCCGGCATTCGTACAGAATAAGCAGCTTCGCCGCCAACTGCTCTGCCGGAGACATCGTCATACAGGTCATCAAACAGAGCTGAGGATGTACAGCAGCAGCACACCATCAACTGCTGCGATACCACATGCCTAAGAAACGTGGCTGCGGGCGCGGAAGCTACGTGCAGCATCAGCAGCAACAGGTGGAAGCAGCGGGCGCTTTCGTGCTCGATCACAATAAAGTGTTTGCTCAACGGCCGGCGTTTGTAAAGCACGATAGAGAGACGCCACCATACCCACAGAATATCAGATAGAAGAGATCATTATGCATCGCACTGCCGTGCAGTCGGCATTTTGTGTGCGTTAGAGAAAAGCACCATCATGCTGACTATCACACAGCGCTCATCATGTACTGCTGTGTTGCAGCACAGCAAGCAGTATTCAATCGACTTCGGCGACAATAGCTCACAGGCGGAGGGAGTGTGGCTGCGGGGACATAACTGTATTCCGAGACCACACGCGTTTATTGCTGTGCTGCTGCCGTACAGATCAGCATCGTTCCGAGCCGGTGATAATGTGTGTACAGGAGGCAGTGGATGCACTGTTTTGTTCGGTATTTTAGGAGATATTGTCATAAAGATCATTAAACAGAGCTGATGTACATCACCAGTGCTCACTCGAGTGCTACGGTAGCTCAGGCCGGAGAAATGAGGCTGCGGGCACAGGAGCAACATCTATTAATAGTAGCCGCAACGGGCGGAAGCAGCGGGTGCTCAACTACGTACCACGACTTAGTTGGTCGACTGTCGGCATTTTCTGACAGAGGTCGGGATGAATCACAGCTGGCGTGTTTCTTAGCTTATATATATGAGAGACACCACCAGTATTTAGACCATCAGGTACTGCTGTAGTCTCGTTACTTGCCCGGTGAATAGCTTGCTTATTTTCGCACTTCCCGTCTGCTCAACCAAGAGACGACTCTTATCATTATTACACTGCAGGAAATCCTCTTGCAGTGTATTGCTCCAAGAAAGCAAACAAGTCGTGCCCGTACGAAGTATGTTCGAGGGTACAAGTATCATATCATATACAAGGGGGCTTCGCCGGCGGCGTAATGGCCGCCGTTGAACGAAACAAATGCCCTCAGGCAACAACAAGTTTCCATCCAGATCCACGTTCTACAACAACAATGGACCACAAGGAGCAAAAACAACGAATGGTAAAGACGCATGCTACGATGATAGAGGTGCATCATTTTTTGCCTTCTGAGGTCGGTCACTTGAGCAGCTCTATGCCTCACCCCACCTTTGTTTTATTTAGAAAATAAAAGTTCTACTCGATGAGACATCCCATGGCCTGCCTACCTAAGGGCCCGAATTCACGAGTATAAATTTAATTCAATTTGGAAAAAAATAAAATTCAAATTCGCTTTTCATTGGTCAACACACGCACCAGCACCAAATATTATGCCCCAAGGTCCTCATCTTTGGTGCTGGTGCGTGTGTTGACCAATGAAAAGCGGATTTGAATATTTTTTTTTCCAAATTGTTTTTTTTTTTTGTCTTCGTTAAAACGGGCCCTAAACAATGAACATCTTCGCAACACAAGAATCAAAGTCCGACGAGTTTGTGTTAAGGAATCTGATCATTCAGAAATCGTTTCAACCAGAAAGTGCTACCTCTATTATCGTAGCACGCCTTTAAAAACGATAAACAACAATAATAACGATTTTCGTTCTCCAATACTCATAATACGAGAACAAGCTACGCGAACAAGCGCAGAAAGTTACGTAAAAATATAAAGCGCGCCAATTTGCGAATGTATTTACTGCTGTGCTATCATACGCTGTGTCGCTCGACGAAGCGAGTAATGATTTCACACGCTGTACAACTACAACTATTCGTAGTTGTCTGCCAGACAACTACTGTTTCGAAAAGTTGTGCAACTAGTTGTCTGCAGACAACTACTGTTTGAAAAAGTTGTACAACTAGTTGTCTGCAGACGACTACTCTTTGAATAATTTGTGCAACTAGTTGTCTGTACGTAGACAACTACTGTTTGGAAAAATTGTACAACTAGTTGTCTGTAGACAAGTACTGTTTGGAAAACTTGTGCAACTAGTTGTCTGCAGACAATTACTGTATGAAAAACCTGTGCAACTAGTTGTCTGTAGACAAGTACTGTTTGGAAAACCTGAGCAACCAGTTGTCTGCAGACAATTACTGTATCAAAAACCTGTGCAACTAGTTGTCTGTAGACAACTACTGTTTGGAAAACTTGTGCTACTAGTTGTCTGCAGACAACTACTGGGTGAAAAACCTATGCAACTAGTTGTCTGCAGACAACTACTGGGTGAAAAACCTATGCAACTAGTTATTTAGGGACAACTACTGAGTAGTTGCGGCCGTGCACAACTATTAGTTGTCTGATTAGTTGTCTGCGGACAACCTGAACGTGTACATTGTTCGACATGTGCTACTCCCGGTCGGTGCACCAAACGAAAACCATCGCTATTGGCCTTTTGCATCTTCCACGTGATTGCATATATTGTATTGTTTTCGTGAGTGTGCCGCCCAGAGCGCGTGAGTGAAACACAATGCAACACCCAACACCCACCGAAAGCCGCACCTCACCCCCCTCCATTATCATTCGGCCGCATCATACATAGGATAAGAGATTGCGTTAATTCGTGTGGACAAATATCAGAAAAAAATAGGCGGGATTCTAAAGGACTCTCGACTAGCAAGACAAAATCGCAACTCGGCCAGGCCGCTATCACGCGTCGCTCCTCCGCCGGATTACTCTACGTTGAAACCTCCGCCTCCACTTCGTCGGTGAGGTCCAACGGACCAAACACACCGTCGAGCTGTGCCAACCCCGCAATGGGGTTCGACAACCGCCCGGGGATCTTGGTGTGCACCACGTCATGGCCCAGCTTCGGGATCTCCTCAGGAATGAAGTCCAGGTTCCGTCCAAAAACAGCACACCCTGTACAACTAATATTTGAAACAGTTGTGCAACTTTAGTTGTCTGTAGACAACTACTACTACTGTTTTAAAAAGTTGTGCAACTAGTTGTCTGCAGACAACTACTGTCTGCAAAAGTTGTGCAACTAGTTGTCTGTAGGCAACTACTGTTTGAAAAAGTTGTGCAACTACTGTAGTTGTCTGTAGACAACTACTGTTTGAAAAAGTTGTGCAACTAGTTGTCTGCAGACAACTACTGTCTGCAAAAGTTGTGCAACTAGTTGTCTGTAGACAACTAATTACTGTTTGAAAAAGTTGTGCAACTAGTTGCCTGTAGACAACTACTGTTTGAATAAGTTGTGCAACTAGTTGTCTGTAGACAACTACTGTTTGGAAAACTTGTGCTACTACTGTAGTCGTCTGCAGACAACTACTGGGTGAAAAACCTATGCAACTAGTTATTTAGGGACAACTACTGAGTAGTTGCGGCCGCGCACAACTATTAGTTGTAGTTGTTAGTTGTAGTTGTACAGGGTGTGAATGATTTACCTCCTAGGTGTCATAATATATACAACAGTATACGAGTACCATCGAAAGTATTAAGTTGGAGCCGAATAAGCAAAGGTATTCGTACACAGTGTGGCAGAAGTATAGGACTACGAGTACATAATGAATGGCGATTTAAAATTCATTTGGCCCCTACTGCTGTCCTGTCATACGCCGTCGCTCGACGAAGCGAGTAATGATTTACATACTATATGTCAGAATAGCTGTACAGCAGTATACGAGTACCATCGAAAATGCACAAGAAGAGGACTCGAATAAGCACAGGTACTCGTACATAATTGAGTATACGCAGGGAAGGGTGTATGAGATTGGTGGTATTGGACGAATTGTGTCAGCGCCTTCAGTCGTCTAGATCAAGTCTAGATAAATAATACCTCGTACGTCACGCGTAGTCAGGCTGACATATATATGCGACCATAGAAGAAAGTGGACGAGCAACAACACAACAGCAACAGAAAAAGGGCTAAAGAAACCAGGAAAAGTAATGTACCACGCATAGTAATAGGCAGCTACTCGTAGCGACACAAATGAAATTTCCACAACATTGTTACAACGAAAGCAACAACAACATATACTATATATTATTTGTAATAACAATAGCTTATTTAAAAAAAAGTGTTATTTTAATTAATCTGGTATCATGTACATGCTATGTACGTACGTACGTAGTGGGCGGGGGTCGCAATATTTATACCCGATGTACAGGTAACCCAGGGTAACCACGTATTATTGTCGTTGGACAAAACCAAATTAGGAAGCATTACCACAGAATGAAGCGCAGAACGTATACATACGTCAGACGCCTCCAGGCTGGGAAACGTCGACAACCAAAAAGTGGACGAGCAACAACAACAACAACAACAACAGAAAACCGCCTGAAGAAATTATTTATAGTAAATAAAAGTATAGTGCCACACATAGATAGGCCGCTACGAAGTGCTTGAACTCTTAACGACACAACACAAACATTAACGACAACAACACAACAACAACAACAACAACACCAACAACAACACATGATACTATTATTGTGATACGTGTGTGTTGTCTTCACATTAGACCCGTTCTTTCTGCGTACCCAACTACATCATCAGCACACCCAGTGTACGTCCTGATTCCTGATCCTACAGAGATAGATATCAATTATATGTGGTCACAGGTTTCCACGCTATGCCGGTGTCTCTCTCTTTTTTCGTGTTGCCTCGCTCGTGCAGCAGTTATCTGTTCCTCTTGGGCACGTGTGCTTTTCGTCTAGGGGCGCTTCTGGCGCTCCTGTCTCCCTGCGTCATTTGTATTCTGTTTCATTTCAGAACTTGTTTTATTTTGTCTTTTTTGTTCTTATTTTTTGGTTCGGCTCGTGTCGCTGTGTTCTCGTACCCGATACGTTACGCATCTCACTTGCTTTACCCATTAATTTGCGTTTATTTTGTTTTGGTTTTTCTCTGTTTCACAGTCTGTGACCACAGAATTTGTATATCTCTAGGATTGGGAATCAGGACAGGCACTGGGTGTACTGATGTGGTTGAGTAGAAAGAACGGGTTTAATGTGAAGACAACAACAACAACAACAGACTGCTCCGAGACAGAGAAGAACCAAACCAAAATAAACGCCAGTGAATGGGTAAGTCAAATGGAATGCCTCGTACCGGGTACGAGAATAAAACGACACGAGCCAAACCAAACGATTACTACGTAAGAACAAGAAGACAATTAAAATCGAATTATGAGATGAAATATAATACAAAGGACGCAAGAAGACAGAAGCGCCCCTGGAAGAAAAGCATACGTGCCCAAGGGGTACAGATAACCGCTGCACGGCTGCACGGGCGAAGCAGCACGAAGAAGAGGGAAACACCCCGGCATATTACCACGGCGGGGGGAAAATAAACAAAAACAAGGTAAAAAGCAAGAAAGAAGACACGTGCATAGATGAATTAAATCGTGCTTCCAATTTCAAAGTTCTCACTCACACGAAATTCCGCATATATATACTCTATCATCAGACCTTAAAGGGATGTATACTATAAATAGAGTACGCACAGCAGGGAGACGCAGATAGAGAAGTGAACAGACATATTTTCTACCCTCTTACGTACTCGTATTATATTAAATATATACTATTTTTATACAGCTGCTGTAGTATTGCAGCATATGCAAATTCGCTATTTATAGAGCAGAGCGTCGCTCGAGTATTTTAAGGGTTGTGTCGTGAACGTGGGCTGGGAACAACAGGTTGGTTTGGGTTCGGGGAAGGATCGTACTTTCTGCATGTACTCGTAGTAGTTGATGTCGCGAAAGACGGACGCAGTAAATTAAACTGCGGTGTGAAGGAGAACTCATTTTGTTGATTGGTTATACGATTCACCACGCATACCTTTCGAGACGGAGCACTGCCTCCTCTATTATTAATACTACTATTAATATTCATAATACGAGTAGAGACAACCAACATCACAACAAACAGCAGTTGGACGTTCATTACGTCCCTTGTTCCAATATATTGTATATACCCAGATTGCAAACAAAGATGAGTTCGACGAAACCTCCGATCTCATAGCTATTTTAGGGGGCGAATAATCCGAGGAAACAGATGCTCCGAGTACCTTGGGGTAAAGTAAGGAGCATTGGAGATAAAATACTTCAGGCACTTGTTGTACTCGGAGTATTTGGGGGTTCTATACTCCGGGATACTGCTCGTACTCGGAGTATTATGGGTATGCACACTCTCGATACTGCTTGTACTCGGAGAATTTCGGGGTCCGGTACTGCGGGTACTCCTTGTTCTCCGAGTATTTGGGGCTTCAGTACTGCTCATACTCCAAGTACTCCGAGTATTCAGGCCGCCATTACTCCATTGCCCGTAAGTACTCGTAGTACAAACTGTACTCGATACTCGGAGTGTGAAGTACGTAAGTATCATCTTTGCACCATTATAAAGACTCGGTCGTCATAAGTACTGCTCATACTCCCAGTACTCGGAGTATTTGGGCCTTCAGCACTGCTCATACTCCAACTACTTAGAGTATTTAGGCTACCAGTACTACTAAATCTAATACTCTCAGTACTCGGAGAACGAAAAATACTCGATACTCCGAGTATACTCGGAGCATCTATCTGTGGAAAGTGGAAAGTTTCAAATCGAATCGATTTCAAATCGTTTTTTTTTAATGAATCGAATCAAACTTTCTTCTCATTGGTCAAAACATGAATACCCGGGAAGACATTTGTACTTTTGGGAGAGGAGAAGTCGATCCGATCGAATTGCAAAAGACGTCCCAAAATACGTTATTTTTTGCAAATCGAATAAAATCGATTCGAATCGATTGGAGATAAGCCAACATGCATGGCATGTTCACACTGGGTGAACGCCCCCGAGGTGACCCGTCGCTGTTTGGGCTGTTCTCTACAACCACCAACGAGGCGATACATCGTTAACCCCAGGGAGTGGCGACCGGAGCAATAGCCGCGCCCACGGCGACAGACCGTGGCACAACGTGGCTCGGCAGTGGCTCCTGGAAACAAACCATGGCGGTCGCAAGACCAGTTTTTCCACCAGCTCGATCGGCTAAGCACGGCGAGAACCAAGCGATTGACCGAAAACACGGAGGAAACACTTGAGCCTTCCATAGCTGCATCGCTATCGCTGTCCGGTGCATGAAGTTAAGGGCTTCCTCCGTCCACCCAAGCGAAGCTGAGAGTGATAGCTTCCTGGCCTGGACATTAAGATATTAAAGAGAGGCTGTAGGCGGCGTGAACGTGACGACGCACGCCGTCGCTCTGAGATTATCTCCTTGGTACTTGTCAGCTGGGTGTTCTGTAGGGTGTCGCGTTATTCGGATCTCATTCACATTCCGAGAACATCGGAGCATAGACATACTTACTAAGATCCCTGGCCTCTCAGAGCTCCCACTTCGAACGCCGCCTCCCTTCATTACTTGCTCATGCTCTCTCTCTTTGTTCCCTACATACTTTGTTGGCGAGAGGCTTCTTCCTCTTTCAGTTTTGGGTTCGTGTATGTGCCAAGACAGCGCGGCAGCGCGGGCGAGCCCGGCGCCATCGCGGGTATGGGAGGGCGCTGGCCAGTAGAGGGGGGGTCAGAAGGAGCGCGGTCGCCTTTTTCGTGGCTAGGCGTGGCATGTCCACCGAGACACGAGGGAGGCATGAAGGCGCTTTGTCTGCGTTGCTGCTGCAGCATGTCCGAAAATATAAGGGTATATTGTTGATGTAAACTAAAATTAAAGCGGTGCTTATTTATCGGAACAAATAGGATTTAAAGAGAAACCCCGGCAGTTTGAACACCATCATGATGGAGCGGGCGAACGAGGGCCACGGTGAGCACCGGGCTTCACGCAAGGCGGGCCACGGGCTCACTGGGGCAGAGAGGCAGTAGAGCTCGACCCGGACCGAATCGATGGCGACGTGTTCGCGGAGGGACGGGGAGCATCTAGGCTGACAGAACGCGAAAGACGTCAAAACTTTTTTTTTGTTTTTTGCGGCGCAATGGGTCCGATGGGATTTTTTTTTTTTTTCGAGTACGAGTACGTACGAGTATACTCGTATGTACGTACAATTTTTCCATGATTTCTCATTTTTTTCCGACTTTTTTTCCGTTTTTTGTTTTTCGCTCCTGCCGTTTTGTTCGAGTACGACTATATACGAGTACATATTATACGAGTAGGAGTATTTTTTGTTTTTCGCTCCTGCCGTTTTGTTCGAGTACGACTATATACGAGTACATATTATACGAGTAGGAGTATATATGAGTACGTACGAGTACTCACATGTGCGTACGTGCAAATGTGTACGTCTTTCTCGGTTTTTTTTTTTTTTTTCTGATTTTTCGTATTTTACAATTGACGACCGTGCTGTGCTGTACTTTCTCTTTCATACATACAAGTACGTGGCACTATTAGTACTACCACCGTTGTTGTTGTACTACTACTGTACCACACATACTCACGAAAAAGGCACAAATCACTCCCACCACAGCAAGCAGCGCAGCGCCTTGCTGTGAGCCGTGTTGCTGTGCTTTCCTTTTCGAACATACAGCTTTGTTATCCTGGAGCATGAAGCTAATGTGCATCCCGAGCATGTTTTGCAAGCATGTCAAGTCCGCCGTTTCTTCGCTGTGCACCATGAACCTCTTGGCATTTTCAGGTCGGTGCTTGCTTGCATACCATCATGGATGGGCCTCTTCTGCTCCTTTCCTTGCGCGAGCGTAGCGGGCGGCGTCAGCCGCCCGCGTAGCCAAGCCCTTGTATATACATACGTGGTTTCACTCGATAGGAACTAAAGCCGTATTTTCCCACCCAGTCGAATCAAATTCATAGCAACATATCGATTTGAAATCGATTCGCTTTGAAACTTTCCTCCGTTGATTCGCACCCTAGGTCGACATTCGATTTGGTGGGGAAATACGACCTTGCATCCTATCGGGTGAAACCACGTACGTATGTTCCGTATGTTCACGAAATGTGAATGAGATCGGAATAACGCGACATCCCAAAGAACACAAGGCTGACAAGTACCGAGGAGGGCAGCTGAAAGGGATGGCGTGCATCGCCGCCTACAAACTCTGTATTTTTTGCAAAGCCCACGTTAGGAAGCTATCACTCTCAGCTTCGCTTGGGTGGACGAAGGAAGCCCCTCGACGCCACGCACGGAACATCAACAGTAATGCAGCCATCTTAAGTCTTAAACGTTTCCTCTATGTTTCGGCTCGACCACTTGGTTCTTATCGGGCTTGCACGATCGAACTGGTGGAAAAAATGCGTTTGCGATCGCCATGATTATGTTTGTTTGAAGAACCACCGCCGGGCCACGTTATGCTATGGTCTGTAGTCGTGCGCGCGATTGTTGCCCCGGTCGCTACTCCTTGAGGTTAACGATGTATCGCCACGTTGGTGGATGTCGCGAAAAGCCGAAACAGCGACGGGAATTTTGTTCAACAGCTGGCGCATATGCAAAAACAACGCGCATCATCTGTAAAACACGTACGAATAGTCTTACGATACCACGAGTAGTTGCCACACACCGCTCACGGAGGCACGATTTTTAACTCTCGTGGTGTACATGGCAAGCCCTTGTCATACTCGTCAAAGGCTGGTTCCATCTGGAGCTGTTGCGCGCACACTACTGCGAGCTGCGGGCTGGGCTGGCCTTGTTAGAAAACGAGCCGTACCGACGAATCTCTCATGATGCCCCCTGTTACCGTTTTGTTGGTGATCCAGGAGTATGAAACCCTACTTGAACCAAACGAAACCATATGCGACACGAACTGACGGCGAGTCAAAATAGTGAGACCCGTGGCGATCCGTCGCTGGGCGGGTTTTACGAAACGGCCCAGCGAAAATAAACGTCCAGCGACGGATCGCCACGGTGACGTTCACCCAGTGGGAACATACCATGCACGTTGTGGATAAACTCCAATCGATTCTATCCATTCGATTCGAGTTGCAAAAAATTAAGTATTTTGGGACTTCTTTTAGAATTCGATCGGACCGACTTTCCCTCCCCCCAAGGTACAAATTCATTTCTTCTCGGTGATTCATTTTTTGCCCAATCAGATGAAACATAAATTGTCAAAAAACAAACATATCTTGAATCTCGACTAGCGGAAAGCGCCAGAGCGTGAGTTAACAAAATTCGATTAACATCTACCAGCGTTGGGAAGGCTGAACCTTCTGCGCGATAGAAATCGAGGCATAACCCGTAGTGGGGGGGGAGGGAGAGGAGCCTACTTTGTGACCTCGGATCTGAGTTACGACTATTAATAGGGAGAGAGAAGGACAGAAGTGCGAAGATATTAAATGGGGTGGATGAAAAATAAAACAAAAATGCGCGGCTTCGAACCCAACCATTGCACTTTGATGACGCACGCGCTGAGCACTTGAGGTCAAAGATGGGGAATGACGGCGATTTATCATGCGACGTGATGGCAATTCGGCAGTTTTTCGTGTGAAGTCACGACAATGTACACGTAACTACTTCGTTTTAGTGTAGACGCTGCTGCCGTAGGCTGTGACGGCTACTCATTGTTTTGGTGACGTGCCGTCATCCCCCATCTTTGCCTGAGGTAGCATGCATTCCACATGACGTAACTGTGGACCTGGCAGAAAAATCTCCCACACTTACAAATATCAGCTACGACTCCGAGGACACCGCCCTGAATCGGACCGCGATAAACGTGCCGACAAGATACCCCAATTTCACGAAATGATCGCCACATACAGAACACCCAAATACTTTTCCAATCGCGTTAACCCCACCACCCGCGCTCCCCCTCCCTTCTCGCGGGAAACGGAAGCGTAAAGTTTGTGAGGGCTGAGCACAAGAGGCAGCGCAAAATCAGTTCTCAGAAGCTCCGCGGCGCAATGAGATATATTATATTCAAATGATATACTGCTGTACCCGCACACGACCACTATGGCCAACACAGTCGACTCATCTACTGTACGTAGGCAGAACGAGTCGATAGCAGTGATGAGAGTAGCAGCATCAGATACTGGCAGTACATACACGTGTCTGGCAGAATCTGAACAGCACCCTTACCGGCATTCTGGTGAGAATATCCCGGGCAGGGAAATGTTAAAAATAGTTGTACCCAACGTTGGCGGGACTATAAGAGTCGTGACAAACCACGCTCAAGCTCCACGTCACACGTTACAAAAATGATAGCCAACAACTTCACCGTGCAACCATACTTTGTTCACAAAATAATACACACAGGTAACCGGAGCCACGCAACTCCGCCCCAAATATCGAGGTCCCAGGATGTTCGTATACTTCGAAGCATATATGTATATATTTTTTTAAAGATTATAATGATATCACCCTGTACACCCACCCTCGCAGGATAACCATGGCGTGCACGGCTACGGTCTCCAAAACACAATAATTGACTGCCTCGTGGTGCCTCAGAATACAGCACCCACCATAAGCGCGCAGAACGTGTGGCCACACGTAATTGTGGCCACACGTAATTATAGTGCGTTAAGTATAGACTTATCTTGCGTCGCCCACATATGGACGGTGCGATCTACAGTAGGCTACGACGCAGCGTTTATTGTATAATGCTGTGAAGTTGCAATTCATAGTGTCACACTAATCCCCCATACAACTGCATGTTTGGCGGACTCTGATAGCTCAAACCCAACTATAATACAAGCTAAATGTTCTCGTGCAAGAATCAACTTCCATCTTACAACCACCTCGAAGCAAAGCCTTGGATATATATATGTATTTGTTGTGTATATCCATGCGCCCACAAAAACGTCACACACAGACCGTCGTCAGCTCACCGAATCGGAGTGTTGAGATGTGTGGTGTCTTGTCGAACAACGTGCGTCAAGACGAGAGGTCGGCCGTTTTCTGCTGGTGGCGGGGATTTCGTAGTGGGTCTTGGAAGAGGTTTGTCCGAGAGAAGTCGAGTTCTGCTGATGATGTTGCTGAGTGGATGTGTGTGGCGTTGTTTCGTGGGGGTGCGTAGTACGTAGAAGTGACGTGAAAGCGATGTCTCAAATCTGCATGCGTGGGATCGCAAATATACGCGCGATCGAGTGTATAAAATGAAACATATACGTATTCAAATTACGGTATTGCAACTTCGTATTCCGGTACATCTTTCGTTTGTCGTGAGTAACACAATAATTGAAGGTTGCGATCTGTAGGGTACCCACAAAACCATACCCGGGGTATTCACCCGGGTAAAACTCTATAACATCCCAGGTTCGGCCCTCTAACGCACCGGGGTTAGATACTGCGGGTACTCCTTGTACTCGCAGCTTTTGGGGCTTTAGTACTCAAGTACTCCGAGTATTCAGGCCGCCACTACACTAATACTCTCAGTACTCGGAGTACGAAATGTACTCGATACTCGGAGTTTACGTGGAGTGTGAAGTCTATTAGGGGCACCTGTTGAGATGCGTTGCTGTCGAACGCGTTCTTTGTACCCGCGTGCCTATACCATGGGTCGTCAAGGATAAGCAGTAGATAACGTACAATCGTATCACCACGTACCAAATACACACACAAGTAGAGCCAGTACCTGTCGTCAAAGGCCCATCATATAAACCACACACAGGAGGTAAGCCGCACCAGGTTTGTCACCGGCTGCACCCCTCACATGTATACGAGCAGTATCATTCTATCAAAGCCCGGGTCGTATCATTATTATTGCCGACTGATCCCGTAGGACCAGCTTCATCCCTCCAGGCACGAGGCAAATTCAATAATGCCCCGACACATAATACAAAACCCCACAGTACATGAAACCCCCAAATATATCCGCCGACCGTATCAAGCTACCGCATACCACGAACAGCCCCCCTACTCGGTGTGCGATACGATAGGTCCCAAATATCTTTATCACCAATTGCCAGGTAAAACGGCAAGTCCCAAATTCCACAAATGAATCATTGCCAAGGTAAAACAGCAACCCCAAATTCCATCCTCAATAATTGCCAACGTAAAACGGCAATCCCAAATTCCATCCTCAAGAATTGCCAACGTAAAACGGAAATCCCGATACCAAATCGTTCAATCGTGCTTCCAGTATATATCTCCTAAACTATAGCGAGACAGAAACTACGGGAAGGGGAAACTCCAACAAACGTGAGTATGCTGGTAAAACCTTCAAACAAAATCAATGACACTCTCTTCACATAGATACCGTACGCCCGATTACGTCGGCCCCCTTGTTGTGTACTCTGTAAGAGCACAACAACCGAACATCTCTGATATAGAACACCTCAAATAAAATCATAGCACCCCCCCTGCGTGACACTCCCTTCGGAAGTATACAAGAAGACAACAATCCGCATCTGAATCCAAAAGTACTATAGGTATCAGTAATTGGTTCCCCTGTACGTTCTGCACAATTAACCAATAGCCAAAGCGTACGGCACGATTCATGAAGACCATCGGCATACTCTATTGGCGTATTAACCTTATTCAACGTATGGGTACCTCTCAACACTTTCTCTATTTCCTTAAGAACTCCTGAAGTTGCACGTTAATTCTTCAAGTACTTTCCAAAAACATCCCATGAACATCAAAAACCCCTACTATTATCCCCCAAAACCAAATGCCCCAAAACCCCCAGAAAAACAAAAACGCAAACGAACCAGTAGATGAAATCACAACAAGTTCATCACAGAGTCACGGTCAAGCGAAACGTCTCAGCATGCAACGGTTTGATGAGAAAGTCGGCATGCTGCTCCGCCGACCGTACGTGTTAATCTCAAACTATCCGTTAGACACATGCTCTAGACATCTACGTCCTATAATCAAACCATACACAGACACCAGCGCGCATAACTGCTCCACCAGAGACAGACCTCCGGTCGGTAGCCTTGGGTGCATCCGCATCCACGTATGCTAAAACCCCAACTGGACTCGACTATCTGCGATGGAAAGTCTTCGTTTTGTTACCGAGTACAGCTACTATCTCCCCCCTGCTCGGTAGACGACAAAACATTCATCGCATGGTTGATAGAAAAATGCTTCGATATCATTGTGACTCTAAAATCCCTCAACCATAAAATCAAAACCAAACTCAACTCCAAACCCACAAACTAGAAACATCAGCGATCTATATCAAATAAGCGCCGCAGACAACGAAACAAACAGAACGTCGTTGCCGTTGTATGCATTCACTCACGTACAAGACTGCTCGGTCCAGCGTTATAATTCAACTATCCTCTGACCAAAAGAAGCATTTAGGCCCTCGATATACCAGGTAAAGCATCGTCTCTCAATCATACCCCAGGTCATGATAAATGGACTGCCATAACCGAGATACGTGACAATTTACAGCTGTTGATGCTGTTATTTTATAGTATTCTGACATCCTACTTCAGAGGTCGTAGTACGCAATTCAGAATGCCACATATCAGATACCAGTATAACGGGTGCATATAACTCTACTCGTATATCCAATGCAAGCATTTTACAATTCAAGCGTCATAAATATTTCGGGTCGTCAATTCCTACTGAAACAAAACGATCCAAAAGCATTTAATCTACTGTAGGCCATTGCTACTAAACGACCCCAACCCCACGCGCTCCACCCCCGTCTCCTGCTCACTGCCCCACGGACTCGGCGCTTGTCTTCCGCCGCGGCTCAACGTCACCGCGGCATGGACTACATATCATAAATCCGCAAGTGAGGGTGCAGTTTGACTCGTTGAGCAAAGGGTGCATCGGGTGGCTAGTTTCAGCGCCAGGAACCAAGTCAAATCGTTAGATAACGAACCACATCATTATGCACTATGTCTGTGGGTAGAATCATGCCATCAACCCCCCCTCGTGATTTTTCCCAACACAACAGTAGTGACAAAAACAACTTCAGTACCGATTTCTGGTTGCTCTTTCTACTCCATGACCACAAGAGCTAAAATTTACCATTCCAACGCATCAGCACTGATTTTCACACATAAATATCATGTACTGCTGTAGAATCAAGCTTATATCAACAGTAATGTCCCAAGCCATTGACCATGCATTAGAGAACCAAGCCAGAATTAGCAGTAGTCTCCCAACACATTACATCACATGCGCTGTAAAATCAAGCCAATAGTCAGCAGTAACTTTCCCTACACAATAATATCATACGCTGTAAAATTAAGCCAGAACCAGCAGTAATTTTCCAACCCATTAAATATCATGTACTTGGGAATCAAGCTGGCAACCCACACCTTGTTACGCTTCAAGCAACACGCAGCAATACGGGTATCATGCATCCACGTATACATATAATACGGTATACCAGTACACAGCAGCAGTCTAACAAATCGTGCACTGCTGCTGTAGAATCAAACAGTCAGAAATTATCATACACTGCTGCTTGCTGTATAATCAGTCCATCACAAATTGGTTCCATACAGCAGTGCACTTTGTCTGTGGAATCATGGCATCACAACCCCCTCCCCCCCGTGCTTCCAACAGCAAGATACACAATATAGTTGTGCTCCATCATACCAGTGTACAATCACACAACTACAACAGTCCTCACATACTAGCCAATTGTTGACTTGACTGGGTCGAACGGGTACAAGCTCACCACAACTACAGCAGTCATTGCTCAAATATGCCGGCCAAGACACAGAGAAGCACAAAAACAAGACAACAGACAAAGAAAATCCAATCCATTCAATCCACCAACAAGAAAGTTGGAACATAAAACATGCCTGCTTTCCCGGATCAAATGGGAAAGATCGCGCCCCGCCGCCGCTGCTGCTGCTGCTGCTGCTGCTGGTCTGCTCTCCCACAAGCTCCACCCCTCGTCCATCACCGTACCCCTCCTCAACCGCGTCAAGCCCATCCCGTTTGCCTGGGTCCAACAGGTACGAAACACTCTGGCCCAAACCAATCTGCGGCACTCCGCCGCCCACACCATCCCCGTTCCAGTATAATGCGCCTCCAGCACCACCACGTTCCTCCATCTCAGGCTCAATACCATCAAGCTCCAACACGTCAGCCTCAGCAAAATATAGCTCTTCCTCCTCAGCCTCGTGCTGCTGCTGTACGGCATGAGCGAGTTTCTCTACCTCAGGCTCAGGCTGTTGTTGTACAGACGCCTCCAAACTTCTCGCAGACAGTACGCCAGCATCACGAAGCATTTCCACTTCCATGATGTCTTCGTATCTGGGCCCGACTCCTCCTGCTGCCTTCTCGACCCCCCCGAAAAAGAAGACGGGCCCAACTTTTCGTTCTTGCGCCCCTGCTCGCTCGGCCGCGTTGGCTGCTTTCGGCGCATGCTTTGCATCCATCCTTGAGAATAATGCTTCACGCTCCGCAAATGGTATCCAGCGCAGTCCAGAAAGCCTCGTGCTCAATGCGAAGGCCTACTACCCATCGCGCCTTGCGAAGGCCCACTTTGGCCTGCTCCATCCGATTCTCCAGATCAACCCAAATACGAACCAAAATACTGGCGCACCGCCTTCACCTCCAATGATCTCCTGGCTGCTCTATGGGCATGCCCTTCGTTCCTGACGGCACCCAGAACCGCATTCGACGTTGCTCCAGCCGCCGCGGCCAGCTGCACCCTCAGTTCCTCAACCTGTCGTTGGCGCTGGCCCGTCACCAATGCGTCCCCTCCAAATTTCCTGCAAGCTGAGAGCCACCTCCTCAGCCTCTCCTCCCTTACCACTCCGCCTCTCACACAGTATAGCGCTTCAACGACCTCCGGGCCCGAAGCAATCCGATGATCGTGTTTCTGTACGGCGCTGTCAGACGGTGCTTTGTATCCGCGTGCCCATACCATGGGTCGTCAAGGAGAAGTAGTAGATAAAGTACAATCGTATCACCACGTACTAAATACACACACAAGAAGAGCCAGTACCTGTCGTCAAAGGCCCATCATATAAACCACACATAGGAGGAAAGCCGCACCAGGTTTGTCACCGGCTGCATCCCTCACATGTATACGAGCAGTATCATTCTATCAAAGCCCGGGTCGTATCATTATTATCGCAGACTGATCCCGTAGGACCAGCTTCATCCATCCAGACACGAGGCACATTACATAATGCCCCGACACATAATACAAAACCCCACAATACATGAAACCCTGTTCGTGGTATGCGGTAGCTTGATACAACAGGTTTTCCGGTCGTGGGGGTTTCATACTGGTATACGGAGATAGGGGTTTTATATGATGTGGCGAGGCATTATGATCTGAGATGATGGATGCCTTGCGTGAAGATGTCTCCCTCCTGGGAGCAGTCGATGATGATAACGATACGACCCGGGCTTTGATAGAATTATATTGCTTGTATATATGTGAGGGGTGCAGCCGGTGACAACCTGGTGCGGCTTACGTCCTGTGTTTGGTTTTTATGTGGTTGGGTCTCTGACAGAACGGTATTGACCCAGCCTGGTGTGTGTTTGGTATTTGGTGTACGAGTGTACTTTATCTACTACTTCTCCTTGACGACCCATGGTATAGGCACGCGGGTACAAAGAACGCGTTATACAGCGACGTATACAAACACAATCATCGAATTGCTCCGGGCCGGGAGGCCGCTGGAGCGCTATACTGTGTTAGAGGGGCGAGTAGTATCGGGGGGGGACTGACTATGGAGATGGTCTTTTATATTTAGGGCGTCGGGCAGCCGCAGCAGCAGCAGCAGCAGCGGCAGTATCGAGGCACTTCGCAGCAGCAGCAGCAGTATGGAGGCGCCTGGCCGCATCAGCGGCAACAGCAGCGGCATTGGGGTGGAGGTCACAGTTACCAGCAGCAGAACCCACCTCAGCCGCAGCATCAGCACCAGCAAAGGCCGGGGGGCACTGGTTGGACTCGTAACGCCGGAAACGGCTGGTACCAGCCCGAGTCCCCTCCACCTCCAGGAGCGTCTATGAGCGGTTTCTACACGTGCGAACGCTGTGGGGCTCGAGGGCATGAGGCAGCGATTTGTTTTGCACCAAACAGCATGTGCGACGGAGTCCTGGCCTATGGTCACATGGCCAGGCAGTGCACTGCCCAGCCCACTATCGTCTACGCGCCAGAGTACAGCAACGTGCCGCAGGCTGGAACGCCGGCGCTCCAGCAGCCGCAGGTACAGCCAGCAGTAGTGCCGAGGTTGACGACTAGGAGGCGTAGTGCCATGCCAGGGGAGAGCGAACTGCTTCGGCAGCAGATGATGAAGGACCTGATGTTGGAGCTGGATGTCATCAACAAGGAAACAGATGCCCGTAGAGCGGCTGCTCGCGAGGAGCTGTGGAACATGTATCATGGACGTCGACCGCGTGCCTTCCTGAAGATGCAAGACTGGTGGGAGAGGTTGCAGTCCGCTAAGCGACGAGCTGGAAGAATTGGTGTTCCGTACCGGAGCTTCGTTGAGCTTAGTGTGGCTGCGTCCGAGGCGCACGAGCTCGGTGGTGCACGTGAGCCGCTAGCTGCGTCTGTCGAGCTTGGTGTTGTTGAGGCCGAGGTGGAGGAGGTCGGTGATGAGGCTGAGGAGGAGGAGGAGGTCGGTGGTGCTGGCGCAACGCCCCCGCCGCCTTCGTTGGTGAAGCCGCAGCCTTCGTCAGTGAAGCCGCAGCAGCTGCGTGGGCATGAGGGGGTTTCGATGCAGCAGCAATGGGATGAGGATGGTGTGGGCGAAAGAGTGCCGCAGGTGGGCTTGGGCTAGAAGGGTTCAACATACCCGTTCGACCCAGGCAAACGGGATGGGCCTGACGCGGTTGGGGAGGGGTACGGTGGTGGACGAGCGGTGGAGCTGGTGGGAGAGGAGACCAGCAGCAGCAGCAGCAGCAACAGCGGTGGCGGGACGCGATCTTTCCCATTTGACCCGGGAAAGCATGCATGTTATACTTTCCAACTTCCTTGTTGGTGGATTGAGTGGATTTGATTGTCTTGGTCTGTTGTTTTGTTTTTGTGCTTCTCTGTGTCTTGGCCGGCAGATTTGAGCAATGACTGCTGTAGTGGTGGTAAGCTTGTACCTAGGTATGGTGGATCGCAGCTATGTGTGTGGTTGGATGGGAACTGGCTAGGAGAGCGGACGTTCCCGTTCGACCCAGTCAAGTCAACAATTGGCTGGTATGTGTGCGCGAGGACTGCTGTAGTTGTGTGATTGTACCCTGGTATGATGGAGCACAACTATATTGTGTGTCTTACTGTTGGAATCAGGGGGGGGGGGTTGTGATGCCATAATTCCACAGACAAAGTGCACTGCTGTATGGAACCAGTTTGTGAATGACTGATTATACAGCAAGCAGCAGTGTATGATATTTTATGACTGTTTGATTCTACAGCAGCAGTGCATGATATGTGAGACTGCTGCTGTGTACTGGTATACCGTATTATATGTATACGTGGATGCATGATACCCGTACGGCTGTGTGTTGCTTGAAGCATAACAGGGGGTGGGTAGCCAGCTTGATTCTCAAGTACATGATATTTAATGGGTTGGAAAATAATTGCTGGTTCTGGCTTGATTTTACAGCGCATGGTATGATTGTGTAGGGAAAGTTACTGTTGACTATTGGCTTGATTTTACAGCGCATGTTATATAATGTGTTGGGAGACTACTACTAATTTTGGCTTGATTCTTCAATGCATGATCAATGTCTTGGAAAATTACTGCTGATTCACGCTTGATTCTACAGCAGTCAGCGCATGTTATATAATGTGTTGGGAGACTACGGTGTTTACGAAGATCAGATTATGGTTTGGTTTGGTCATTTTCTATTCTCCCGGTCCCAAAAACTAATCAACTTCCAAAAACAAAGTTCCAAAACGCTCTAAACTCGTCCGAAAACGCCCTCAAGACCATATTATTTTCGGATTGGGTTTGGGTGTTTTGGGTTTCGAAAGGAACAAGATACCGTTAGCCAAGAGCACCCGAGATGACCCGGGCGAATGAACACTTCGCACGAGCAAGAAACCCGCATAAAATCTACGGCTCGTACGCACAGCGCACAGCAGCAGCGAGAAAGAGGGCTACCAGAGGGCAGATGCACAAGCTATCCGAACAAGGCCGATGTCAACGCGAAGCGGCGCCGCGAAGGCCAGCAAAGGCATGCGCCCACATGCGGGGGCGGCTTGACACGGTACAGAGGCATCGTCGACTGCTGTGTGCTCTGCCGACTGCTGCTGCTGACGCTGCTGCTGCTACTGCTGCTGCTGCTGCTGCTGCTGATGCTGCTGCTGCTGCTGCTGCTGCTGCTCTGTGTGCTGTTTGCTTTTCAAATTTGATACAGAGCAGTCAGCGAAAACACTCTAGGGTCTGGGGCGTGTGACCGCGCCACATGCACACCGCACATCATACAGCACGCCCCACGCACTCACTGCACAACGCGCCCCGGTGGTGTCGATTTACACCCTTCCAATAACTGCGGTGGAGCGCACAGCACACGTACGCAGCAGCAACACGCAGGAGCACGCAGCTGCAGCAGAATCTCGCATCGAAGCCGTTGGTATTCCATTTTCCGTACGTGCTTTTAGTTCGTTATTTGTCGCGATTTCAAATTCATAGAATTTTATTTCCACTTCAAAACCAAAAATCGTGATTTGGGTCTTCGCAAGCGTTTTCACATCATATTCGGTTATGAAGATGGTGAATAGTCTGGTTCTCAAGACCAACCATATTCGGGTCTTCGCAAACACCCTACTACTGCTAATTGTGGCTTGATTCCTCAACGCATGATCAATGTGTTGGGAAAATTGCTGCTGATTTAAGCTTGGTTCTACAGCAGTACATGATATTTATGTGTGATAATCAGTGCTGATGCGTTGTATTGGTAGACGTTAGTTTAGTTTATGGTCATGGAGAAAAAAGAGCAACCAGAAATCGGTACTGACGTTGTTTTTGTCACTATTGTTGTGTTGGGAGGAATCACGAGGGGGAGGTTGATGGCATGATTCTACCCACAGACATGGTGCATAATGATGTGGTTCGTTATCTAACGATTTGACTTGGTTCCTGGCGCTGAAACTAACCACCCAATGCACCCTTTGCTCAACGAGTTAAACTGCACCCTCACTCTGCGGATTCATGAGATCTAGTCCATGCCGTGGTGACGTTGAGCCGCGGCTGAAGACAAGCGTCGAGTCCGTGGGGCAGGGAGCAGGAGGCGGGGGTTGAGCACGTGGAGTTGAGGTCGTTTAGCAGCAATGGCCTACAGTTAGGGCTGTGAGTTGGCTGGAGTTCCCGGCTAGAAATTAGTTGGCTGGCGAAACCAGCCAACTAACAAACTTTAGTCAACTAGCTGGCTGGCGCAAGCGAGCCAACCGATCCCCCCCCCACCGAGGGGGCCCCGCTGGAGGCGCCTCCGGAGGGCCCGCCGGAGGCGCCTTCGGAGGATCCCTCTGAAGGCACCACCGGAGGCAAAACTGACGCAATTTGGCTTCATTTTACACACAAAAAGCATGATAAATAGACCAAGTTTATCTCTGGTTATGATCACGAAACAGGTATTTCTAAACTTTGTCTCAGTTTCTCGGATATCTAAAAGATGCGCCAGAAATTTATGATAAATGCTCGTGCGGCAGGCAGTAGCCCATCACCAGTATTTTGTTTGTTTGTTTGTTTTTCCCATCCCATTTATGTTCTTCGTACTTCCGTCTCTCTCCCTCCATAGTCGTAACTCAGATCTGGGGTCACAAAGTAGGCTCCTCTCCCTCCTGCCCCACTATGCTTCATGCCTCGGGTTTTATCGCGCAGAGGATTCAGCCTTCCCAACGCTCGTTGATTTTCATCGAAGTTTGTCGACTAACGCTCTCGCGCTTTCCGCTAGTCAAGATAGTTTTATTTTAATTTTTTATTTAATTGTTTCGAGAAAATGTCCCTACGACCATGCACTCGGGGGGGCTCGAACTCGCGATCTCGACTTCCACAGGCTTCGTGGTTACCTGTTAGCCTATCGGGGCGACCGGTGCTTACAAACTAAAATTAGGACACCAAATAGACTGGCATCTACCAAACAAACTAGACTGGGATCGACCAAAATATACTTGGATCGACACACAGCTCAGGGCGAACATCCCTCAAACACCCGAGCCAGAGGTGCTCATCATCCAGTTGGCACACTAATGACAGCATGACAGATGCATATTTGTACAAGGGTTTGGGGCTGACGCCGCCCGAACAACGAATCGAAACCAAGGCCTTGGTAGTGGCTGCCAGTCGGCGTCAGAAGGACGCCTACTTGCTGTTGAATGATAAGTACGTAGAGTATGTGATGGCGCATTTCCTTCACCATTCTCAAGTACACAACAGACAGGGTAGCAGCACGCCGCAGCGGGGAGGTTGTAGAGGCATGCTGGTAGAGAGTATTCATGTCGCCGTACAAGTAGTGGTCCATATGTAGTGGTTCGTCCATTTATCGAAACCAAGACCTTGGTAGTGGCTGCCAGTGGGCGTTAGAAGGATTCCTACTGAATGATGAATAGAGGATGTGCTTACGTATTTCCTTCACCATTCTCATGGTAAACAACAGACAGGGCAGCAGTACGCTGCAGTGGGGAGGCGGTAGAGACATGCTGGTAAAGAGCAATAATGGTTGTAGTAGTAGGGGTAGTAGTAGCAGCAGCAGCAGCAGCAGTAGTAGTAGTAGTAGTAGTAGTAGTAGTAGTAGTAGTAGTAGTAGTACTAGTAGTAGTAGTAGTAGTAGTAGTAGTAGTAGTAGTACGTGTAGGGAGGTCACATATATACACATTATATCAATACGTAGTCTTTGAACCGAAAACGCTCAGAGTCCGTCAGACCATTCAGACAATACGCCGCCCAAACCCTTCGAGCCTCTGTGTGGTCTTCTCTCCTGCCAGCGACCAGTAAACGACAGCGCTGCATAGTTTTGCCGCCTAGTTCATCTCCAGCCTCCATTGTTCCAGTCAACGACAGCGAGCGCTGCAATTCGTTAGCCTTCCCCTTCCATTTCTCAATAACCAATAACCTTCAGACAGTTTCACCGCCATGCGCCTCACCCGCTTATTTCATTGTTTGAAAGTTTCGAGAGATCGTTATTCCAAATAATCAACGACAGCGCTGCATAGTTTTGCCGCCTATTACATCTCCAGCCTCCATTGTTCCAGTCAACGACAGCGATCGCTGCATTTCATTAGCCTTCCCCTTCCATTTCTCAATAACCAACAACCTTCAGCCAGTTTTACCGGCATGTGCCTCACCCGCTTATTTCATTGTTTGAAAGTTTCGAGAGATCGTTATTCCAAACTATCAATTTTACGATACGCACACGTCAGCATTGGGTATATTCGTATCATACCATCCCCATGTGTTTCTAAACAATTCAACCCGTAATTTCCGCGTATTCTCCATTCAGTACATAGTGGCTCGCCTCCACGATACCCAGATGCCAGCGCCGTGGTGGCTTTTTGCATTAGCTCTGTTTGCATCTGCACGCGAACGCACTTCCGTCCAGTGCCCACCGATACAAAACGAAGCATCGGGTTTTGTCCAATGGGCACGTTCCCCTATCCCCATACAATATGCCGATTTTGCCGACAGCCGCCGCTCGCCCTCACATGGTTATCTCCTAATTCCATTTGTCAAAAACCGATAACCTTCAGCCAGTTTCACCGCCATGCGCCCTCGCCGGCTTATTTAATCATTTGAAAGTTCCAAATTATCAATTAAACGATACGCACGCGTCAGTATATGCGTATACGTATCATACCATTCCGGTGTTTTTCTTGGAAACGCCACTCGTTATTTCCGAGTACTCCCCATTCTGTACATAGTGGCTGACCTCCACGATACCCTGATGCAAGCGCCGTAGTAGGTTTTTGCATTAGCTCTGTTTTCATCTGCACGCGAACGCACTTCCGTCTAGTGTCCACCGATACAAAACAGAGCTTTGGGTTTGCTCCAATAGGCGCGTTCTCCTATCCACATAATATATGCCGAATTTTCCGACAGCCGCCACACGCCTCACATGCTATCTCATATGAATTCCATTTTCAATAACCAATATACCTTCAGCCAGTTTTCACCGGCCATGGCCTCACCCGCTTATTTCATATCGTTTGGAAAGTTCCGAGAGATTGATATTCCAAATTATCAACTTAACGATACGCACACGTCAGTATTCGTATATATTGTATCATACCACTTCCGGTTTTTCTAGAAAATGCAACGCGTGTATTCCGCGTGATCCTCACCCATTCAGTACTATAGTGGCTGACCTCCACGAACTCACATGCAAGCTGCAAACTGGTGGCTTTTTGCATATAGTACTGTTTCATCTGCACGCGAACGCACTTCCGCCAAGTGCCACCGATACAAAACAAAGCTTTGGGTTTGCTCTCAATGGGCGCGTTCCCTATCCACGAATAATGACCGATTTTGAGACAGCCGCCACACGCCCTCACATCCTTATCTCATTAGTTTGAAAGTTTTGAGAGATCTATACAAAAAGTGATCAATTAACGATACGCACACGTCTGTATTCGTGTATACGTATGATATAATTTCCGGTTTTTGCCAGAATACTTTTTGTTTTTTTTTTTGTCCATCCATTTATTATCTTCGCCTTTCTTTTTTTCTCTCTCTCTGTAACTCAGATCCGGGGTCCAAGTACTCCTCCCCCCCCCCACACTACAGGTCTTGCCTTGCTTTTTATCGCGGAAGTTTCAGCACTTGTCTTCCCTCGTCAATCTCGTCGAATTTTGCTTACTCCCACGCTATAATATGCGCTCTCGACAGACGGTGTCATTTGAGAATAAAAACCTCCCATGGGAGAATCGAACCCTCGACATCCGGCCCTAAGCCTCACCGGGCTTGCATTGTTGGCTATGGCCAGTTAGACCACCGGAGGCTGATTCGCGGCAAGGGATTTATTTCCGTGTCTTCCCACTGACCCAGCCCTCACTATGCGTTGCCCTCTTACGCTGATGCCCAGAGATCATATATCGCCTGTAAACTCTGTCTACATGGAATGCATTAAAGATGTCACAAACCGGTGTCGCGTTTGGCATCGCTCATTGTAAATCTGTCCGCGAACACACTTCCTCCCAATGCCCACTAACCACTAACACAACACAACAAGGCCTCGGCTTCGATTCAATA